>CM068385.1:42698911-43298911 GCA_034770075.1 Aralia elata
TTGGGGGTATTTGTGGGAGTAAGTTGGTGGGTGGTGTTATAGGTGGGGGGGGATATATTAGAGTTTGTGGTGGTTTGGGGGTTGAAGGCTGGAGACTTAGTTATTTGAGGGTTGGTGTGGGGAAGGTAGTGTGTGTGGTGGGGTTTTTGAGGGGGTGGTTTTGTGGGTGGGTAATTTGGTTTTGTTTGTATGTTGGGTGGGGGGGTTGGTTGGTTTTGGTTGGGTGGGAGTTTTGATAGGGGTTTGGTATTTTGGATTGGTTGCGTGTTGGGGATAGTGGGGAGTTGGATAGTGATAGGTATGTGGTGTGGTTGGAGTTGGTTGATAAGGTGGTTTAGGTAGGGGTTGTTTTGGGTGGGATTGTGGAGATTGGAGAGGGGTTTTTAGGTGGGAAGGTTGAGAGTAGTTGTTGGGGAGTAGGGTGTTTGGGGAAAGGTGGTGGATATGGGGAGATTTATGTATGTATAGATGAAAGGAGGTTAGTGAGGATGAGGATGATGGTTTAGTGGGTGATAAAGTAGTGTTATATAGGATGAGGATAGGGTGGGTTGGGGGGTGGTTTGGGTGTAGTTGTTGTGATGTTAGTGGTGAGAGGAGGTGAGTGTTGTAATTGAGGGATAGTATGGGTATGTATTTGGGAAGTATTTGTGATTGAGGGGTGGGGGTTTACTCTGGGTGGTATAAGGGGGTTGTTGGGTGGGTTGGGGTGAATTGTGGGTGGGGGATTGATAAGAAGTAGAGGGAAAGATATATTTGGGGGGGTTTGTGAATATGGTTATTGAGTGTGTGATAAGGAATTTGGGAGGTTTATTGGGGTTTTAGGGTTGTTGGTGGATAGGGAATTTAATGTGTTTGGTAATTGGAATGGTAGTGTTGGTGGAGGAATGGTTGAGGGTTGTGGGAATTTGGGGTGAGGGAGGTTTTGTTGTTTTTGGATTTTCTTTGGGTTTTGTTTGATTGTTATTTGTGTTGGTATTGTTGTTATTGGAGTGTGGATGTTGTGATTTGGTGGTGGGGGAGGAATTGAGATTGTTGGAAGGGTGTAGGTTTTTGGTTCTATGGTTGGGAGTTGAGGTATGTGAGTTAATGTGTGGGTTGAGGTGGGTTGAGGAGGGGTATATTTGGGGGGGGGGGGGATTGTTGGGGGTTTGTTTGGGGGATATGTGTTGGGTGATTGGGGTGAAGTAGGGGGGGTGGGTGGGGTGTAAGGAGGGTTTGGGAGCTAGTTGGCTTTAATATGGAATGTTTGGGTAGATGAATAGGTGTTAGAGTTTAATATGGATTGTTTGAGGTAGGAGGGTTGTTGGTGATTGGGGTGAGGGGTGGTTAAGGTGGTTTAGAGTGGTGGTGAGATGGGAAGTAGGATTGAGTGGTTTTGTTGCTTGTTTGTGGTGGTGAGGGAAATTGGGGTGATTGGTATATGGTGTTTATGGTGGGGGGATGGGGGGGTATTGGTTTGGAAGGGGTGGTGTGGGTTGTTTATTGGGGGGGGGTGGGGAGTGGGTGTTATGGGGTTGTTGGGGGGGGGGGTGGGGGGTTTAGGGGTTTGGTAGGGTGTTTATGGTGGTTGTAGTGTAATGTAATGGTTTTTGTGGTGGGATTTGGGGTTATTTAGTTGTTTAATTATGTGTGTGCGGGGAATGGATTTACTCAGGGGTTGGTATGGGGGTATTGGTATGTTGTTTGTATTTGAGGAGTTGGTGGGGGTTTGGGGGATTTGTTGGATGTTGGGTTTAATATGGGGGTTATTTGTTGGTTGTTGGAGTGGGTGATGTGAGTTGTTTGATTGTTAGGGGAATGGGGTGGGGATCAGTTCCTAATGTAGATTATTGGGCTGTGGGGAGATGTTGTATAAAGAATTGAAGATAATTGTTTGAGGGGTATAGATTCGAAATAGGAAATTGTAACCTTGTTGGACATGGTGCAGTCCATAATGATTTTTACTGGACATTCCAGTATCCATCTGGGCTATGCCCTAGAAACGGCTGCATATCTACAAAATAAGGTAACCTCATAAAATCCGGCCCCTAAGACTCCATAAAGGTTATGGAAAGGGAGGATTCCTACTCTTAAGTATGTTAAGATAAGGGGTTGTCCAGCTTATGTGAAAAGGTTTCAAAGATAAGTTTGGGACAAAATCTGACAAGTGCAGATTTGTAGGATATCCTAAAGAAAGTTTAGGGTATTATTACTATAATCCTACACGCTGCCTTCTTAGATAAAGGTGTTTATCATTGAAGGAGCTAGTGGGAGGGTAATAGATCTTGAAGGAGTTCAAGAACTATAAAGCACTTTAAGTCGAACCGAGGAACCTGTAGATAGACCTATTGTACCACAACCGAATCGTAAATCTGGAAGAGTACTGAAGATACCTGGGAGGTATGGATTCATCATAGAGGATGATGATGAGGTACGCATCATAAATGATGATGATCCAGTTTTATACGATGAGGCTATGAGTAGAAGACACTCAGAGAAATGACAGATGGCCATGAAATCCAAAATGGACTCCATGTATGAGAACCAAGTATAGACTCTGGTTACTCCACAAAAGGGCATAGAGCCTAGAGTGTGAATATGGGTCTTTAAGAGAAAGACTAGGGCAAATGGCAAGGTAGAGACCTATAAGACCAGACCTGTTTAAAAGGTTTCAAATAAAGTCAAGGAGTTGACTGTGGTAAAACCTTATTACTGGGTAATGCTCAAGTCCATTTGGATTTTGCTTGTGATTACAGCTTATTACGAAATCTGGAAAAATGGATGTGGATACATCCTTCCTCAATGAAGACTTGAGGAGAATGTATGTATGATACAGCCAGAGGAATTTGTTTCAAAGGTTGAAGCAAATCGTGTTTTAAGCTACAATGATCCATTTATGGATTGAAGTAAGCTTCTCAAAGATGGAACATTCATTTTGATGAGACAATCAAAAGAGTTTGATTTTATCAAAAATAAGAATGAACCTAGTGTGTACAAAAGGGTCAGTGGGAGCACTGTGACATTCTTAGTATTATATGTTGATATACTACTGATAAGGAATAACACACCAATGCTACAATCAGTAAAGATAAAGTTGTCTAAACATTCCTCCATGAATAACTTGGGAGGAACATCCTATAAATTGGGATATAAATATATATAGATAGATTTAAAAGGATGTTCATCTTGACCCAATGAACGTATATTCATTCGATGCTAAAGGCGTTTAGCATGGCAAACTCCAAGAGAGGTCTCATGATGATGAGTCATGGAGTGTATCTCTCTAAAATTATCCCCAATTGAAAGAGAGATTGCATGAGTTACTATCATGTATGCAATGAATATACTAGGCTTGATGTTGATCAGTCAAATTGTGGAGAAGATCACTGTAAGACAGTGATAAACATCTTTAGGTACTTAACCGGTACTGAAGATGTGATCATGATTCATGGTAGGTCTGAATTAAAACTAGAGGGCTAACCAGACTCAAGTTTTTCAGACTGACCAAGACGATAATAAATCCACTTTAAGGTAAATCGTTACTTGGAATGGTGGTGCAGTGAATTGGAAAGGTTCCAAACACCAAAGAGTTGTTGGTTTAGTGACAAAGACAAAGTATATAGCTGTAAATGAAGCTGCAAGTTGATTTTTTGGATTAATAGTTCATTACAGAACTAGGAATAGCTCCTAAGTCTCATCTTGGATTCAAACATGTGTTGCGGCACTTTCATTTGATTAGTGGAATCATTGAAAGAGGAGAAGTCACTATAGAGATAGTGGACTCTCAAGAACAACATTGCATATCCATTTACTGAAGCTTTATCCAAACAGCAGGATGATCGTCACTTAGAGAAGAAGGGTATAAGATACCATGGCGATTGGCTTTAGTGCAAGTGGAAGATTGAAAGTAGTATGCACGCAAGCCAATCATATTTGATATGATGTAGCATATACTTTGTAATCTTATTCGGTTATTAAAGGCATTTTTACTTTATCTACATTGTGCTGTTATATTAAATGTGATAAACCCATAGTTTTGAGCAATGCTTTTAGAATCATGATGGTGATCATGCTAATGAGATCTAAATTCTTGATAGCTCACAAACTAAAATTGTTCCTAATTGATGGATTACTAAAAAGGGGATTAGTGAATCCGGATAGATTAGTACATACGTTGCTTGCTCTTATGAAGAGGATGATTGATCTCATAATCATTTGTGTGGAGACACTAAAGCAAGTATGTAGGTGCTTATTAGAGAATAAGTTCACTAAACGTGGCTCGCTAAGGAATACCTAATGGAGTTTTACTCGCCTGTCAATAGGAATTCCTCTAGTGATAGTAGTACAAATGATCCTTGGACTTGAGGTCATTATAGTATCTTGTGTATGGTGAGTTATACTTTGACATGTCCCTTAAGACCCTAAGGGTATATCAAATGGTATGATTGGGTATAATAAGTTGTACATGGAGATAGGTGAATGGTCAACAAAGAATCTACCACTTCTAGTAAAAGAAGAGAATGTCCTATGTGATTCGATAAATGACAACTCAGAAGTCTTTGGCCAAAGCAGAATGAAATTAGAAAGGAGTTTCTAATTTGCATTATCAGAGTTGTGCATTTGAGAATCGAAATACATATAATTAAATAAAATAAGACTTGACAGTAATTACATGTCTTATATTTAATTGGGACATTGTATGGTAGAAAGATTGAATTGTACGGTAACTATTCACTGAAAGGTTCTTTTGTGATTAATGTTGAAATCTATATTATCTGAAAAGTCGTTGATCGCTAAGGGGCCTTACCCTTATTGTAGAATAAATATTATTTATTTAAATGAATTAAATAGTTTAATTTATTTATTTAAGTAAGATTAGAATTGTTCTAATTGATTTATTCACCAACTCGGTTTAATATGGAGCAACCTAAAGGGTCACACCGCAAAAGAAAAATATTTATTTAAGAAGTAAATGGCATGATTGTAATAATAAGTTAAGTGTATTTAATTTAATCTATGGAGATAGAATAAATTAAATAGCTTAATATTTATTATTTAATATTTTAGAAATATTAAATGTAAATTAATAAGAGGAGTCTTATTATTATTATTACTATTATTATTATTTAATTGCTAATAAGGATTGAGAATTAATTAATAGAAGTACTCTCTCATGAATTCCTAATTGGATTAGGAGTTCAATTAATTAAAAGAGTTTAATTAAAATAAAAACCCTAATCCTAAATAGTTTAGGAGGGTTCCCTATATCTATAAATAAGATGAGTCTTATTATGATTTAGGGTTAGACAGTTAGACTGTTAGACAATGACACACTCTTCCATAAGAATTGGAGAGAGAGAGAGTACTTACAATTTCTATAGAGATAGAAACTAGGGTTTTGCCAACACCCATCTTCTTGAATAACTATTATTTCTTGGTGGATCACCTCTAGAAGCCAAACACTTGGGTGGCTAACGTTGATCAAAGGAAGGAATCTCATTGGTGAAATTCAAGGAGAACGCGAAGTATTTGGAGGTGAACTCGTACCTGTGGAAGCATGGTTCTATAAGGGTATGATTCTCATACTTTATCTCTTTCGTTTAATTGATAATTGAGCACATGAATGATCTTGGTGATGGTTTGTATAAAATTTTAAAATTCGTTTTATCGCGCTTCCACACTATTTATGTAATTGGATTGCATGTTCGCGCTACATACAAACCTAACAATAACAATAAACTTGAACAAGTTTATATATAAAGTTCATAATGTCAAGGTTATAATGACAATTGATATCTCAAGAATTTAAATAAGGATGTTGTGAACAAAGTACACATCAATGGTTCCAATTCTGTCCTTTGAATTTAAATATTGAGTCACTATGGACCGAAGGATTATTAAAGGAATCCAAAGGTTTCAACAATTTCAAGTTAATTTGTATTTAATACTGAGTAGTCACTATGGACTAAGAACTCCTGTGAGAATTAACAGTATTCACTGATAATCCACAATATAAGCAAGTACAATAGGTGATCAACCTAAGGTACCCTATGTTATGCATAACATTCAAACATGTTGTTCGCGCGTGTGTCGGTCGCCCGACTTTATATAATTTCTCCTTCTATGTAGGTTGTTCATCTCAGCAGATTATAAGAGTCTGCACCAAAGCAATTGGTTTGGATCGCTTTCTAATCCATAGGTATTAGTCTAGCCGAAATAAATGGCATAAACACTCTTCTCAACACATTTTAGAACAATTAATATGTCCAGTATTCGCCAAACAAATTCGAAGAATTATTTCAAGAATATAGTCACGGTTTAATCAGATTTCAGAATATGAATATTAACTTTAATGAATTTATATATCACAGAATTATTCTAACATTTATTTACTTGTACGATCAATAAGAGTAAAAGTTAAGGTACTTGCCTGAGTCGTTGATTATATCTGATCTTGACTTTTTATCCTTTGAGTAACCTATTTTTATCATAATGGTTAATCTCTACCAACCCATAAATATAAATCTTAATAGATCTAATTTACTAGCCTTAGATAACTAAGACTTCATAAACAATTGCTTCTTTATTTATCACTCTCTTTATTTCATTTAATAGTTTTCACAGCTATTCCACAAATAAAATAATCTTTATTATTTTAAGGGTTCACACCTTATTGTATTCATAAAGTATTCTTACTTTATTTATTAACATTTAATTACTAATTGAGTAATTATTATTCGTACTTTATCACTCAACAACTAATTTAGGTGTTACTTTGATTTATAATTAGAGATGTCTCTTTATATCACTCTAATTATTTATGTCTCATTTGTCCACACTTAAATAATCTTCAAAATTATTCAATTGTTTATTATTATTCCATATTTAAAATAATTATTAATCCCTTAATATTATTTTAATTAGCATACTCTTTAATATTATCTTAATTATTAATCCACAATTAAAATAATCTTTATTATTTTAATTGTTTAAGTATAATTATTTTAATTAATTAATTATTAATAAATTTTACTTATTATTTATTTATTTATTTTTATTATATATATTTTTTAAAATCTAGTCCGACCCAGTTTGACCCGACCCGGACCTGTTTGACCCGACCCGACCCGGTTTGACTCCAATCCGGCCAACTTGGAAACCTGCCTAGCGCCCTGGCGCTGGGAGGCTGGGAACCCAAATTCCATTTTTCAACATTTTGATTATTTACCCCTTTTGATTCAATCTTTCATAACTTGTTCATTTCATAACTAAATAAGTTCAAACTAATTCTATTATTCCACAAACTCATATATCTTCAATACTCAACTTTTAAAATAATTTTCCGTAGTAATTATTTATTCAAAATTATTGATTTTCCAAGCAAGGGTTCCACTTTAGATATGTTTTACCAAATGTTTCACTACGAGTTCGTTTTACTTCCGATTACAACGATTCCACTTGGGTTATTTTCGTATTTCATAGTTCTTCAACATCAAATTTTTAGATCAGACAAACAACTTGCACATTTTATTTTATTTAACTCCAAATCCCATGTTTTCATGTATTCTAGTTTAGGTTTTGTGTTCACATACATTCTTCTTTTTCCTTTGGACATAAAATCACATGCAAGGTATTTGAATCACATATTTTCCTTCAAATATACATCCTTATATCTTCAGATCCTTCACGATCCCACAATAAATAGAACTCCCATAACCAAACATGCATTTTCTACTTATAAATAAAATATACTAACTTAACCTACAAAATTAAAGCTAGGTTATGGTCATACCTTCTTGATGCTCTTTTTCTCTTAGTAATAAACTTAGGTATCCCTCCACCTTCTTCCTTCTCCTTGATTCCCTTGTGAACCACCAAAATGCAAAAGTTTACTTAGCTTTCTTCTTTTCTCTCTATGTTTCTTTCTATATATGCTAACACTTAGAATTTGAACAAATGAAGCATTGTATGCTAGGAGGGCTCTATTTATAGGCAAGACTTATGTATACAATACTTATACTAATACTAGTATAATACTTGTATTTTATACACCTAACTAGGTAATAACCAATGGTAAAAGTTAATTAGGTAAAAAAGGGTCACCAAATCTCCACTTTTTCTTACCTTCCCCCATCAGTAGCTCCACATGGGCTACATTTGAATGGGTCAAGGCCAGAAATCGGCATTCTAAACTCAAATGGGGGGCTTGGTCGATTGGGATTGTATATATGTATATATATTATGTAATTTCATTTTATTTTCCTTTGTACCTTTCTTAGCTATGCACATATTGAAAGTAGTATACACACAAGCCAATCATATTTGATATGATGTAGCATATACTTTGTAATCTTATTCATTTATTAATAAAAGAATTGACTTACTAAAGGCATTTTACTTTATTTACATGGTGCTGTTATTTAATAGGTGATAAACACATAGTTTTAAGCAATACTTTTAGAATCATGATGATGATCATGCTAATGAGATCTAAATTTTTAGAAGGCTTAAAACTAAAATTATTCCTAATCGTTGGATTACTAAAAGGGGATTAGTGAATCCGGATAGATTAGTACATACGTTTCTTGCTCTTAAGAAGAGGATGTTTGATCTCATAATCATTTGTGTGGAGACACTAAAACAAGTATGTCGGTGCTTATTGGAGAATAAGTTAACTGAACGTGACTCACTGTAGGAATACCTAATGGAGTTTTACTCGCCTATTAATACAAATTCCTCTAGTCATAGTAGTACAAGTGATTCTTGGACTTGAGATCATCATAGTATCTTGTGTATGATGAGGTATACTTTGACATGTCCCTTCAGACCTTTAGGGTATATCAAAAGGTATGCTTGGGTATAATAAGTTGTACATAGAGATAGGTGAATGATCAACAAAGAATCTACCGCTTCTAGTAAAAGGAGTGAATGTCCTATGTGATTCGATAAATGACAACTCAGTAGTCTTTGGCCAAGGCAGAATGAAATTAAAAAGGAGTTTCTAATTTGCATTATTTAGAGTTGTGCGTTTAAGAATCGAAATGCATATAATTAAATAAAATAAGACTTGACAGTAATTCCATGTTTTATATTTAATTGGGACATTGTATGGTAGAAGGATTGAATTGTACGGTAACTATTCACTAAAAGGTTCTTTTGTGATTAATGTTGAAATCTATATTATCTAGAAAGTTGTTGATTGCTAAGGGGACTTACCCTTATTGTAGAATAAATATTATTTAATTAAATTAATTAAACAGTTTAATTTATTTCTTTAAATAAGATTAGAATTGTTCTAATTAATTTATTCATAACCGGTTTAATATGGAGAACCTAAAGGGTCACACTGCAAAAGAAAAAAAAATATTTATTTAAGAAGTAAATGACATAATCGTAATAATAAGTTAAGTGTATTTAATTTAATCTATGGCGATAGAATAAATTAAATAGCTTAATATTTATTATTTAATATTTTAAAAATATTAAATATAAATTAATAAGAGGAGTCTTATTATTATTATTACTATTATTATTATTTAATTTCTAATAGGGATTGATAATTAATTAATAGAAGTACTCTCATAAATTCCTAATTGGATTAGAAGTTTAATTAATTAAAGGAGTTTGATTAGAATAAAAACCCTAATTCTAAATAGTTTAGGAGGGCTCCCTATATCTATAAATAAGAGGAGTTTTATTATGGATTAGGGTTACACACATTTCCATTAAAATTATGGAAAGTACTTACAATTTCTATAGAGATAGAAACTAGGGTTTTGCCAACACCTATCTTCTTTAATAGATATTATTCCTTGGTGGATCACCTCTATAGGCCAAGCACTTGAGTGGCTAACATTGACCAAAAGAAGGAATTTAATCAGTGAATTTCAAGGAGAACGCGAAGGAATTTGAGTGGAACTTGTACTTGAGAAAGCTAGAATTCTACAAGGGTATAATTTTTATTTTCCATCTCTTTCGTTTAATTAATAATTGTGCTTAAAGAAAGATCATGGTGATGATTTGTATAAAATTTTAAAATCTGATTTTATCGTGCTTCCGCTTTATTTATGTAATTTGATTGCATGTTCGCTATACAAGCCTAACGGTGGTATCAAGAGCCAAACTTTATGCTGATTATTAATTATTTTGATTCGACATATATGTTGATATATGTTTAGAATAATTTAGTTGGGTATAATTGTTGGTATGAAATCATATGTAACGATCGGGAATTTTAGATTTCCTTGTAACCCGAGTTATGTATGAATAAAATGAATTATTATTATTATTATTATTTTTTTTTATATTAATCTATAATACGTGTTTAGAATTGTGTTACAGCCTAGAAAATGTGCATATGTTAAATTTTATGTGTTGTTGTGTCGTTAGAGTGAATATATCGATTTTGCAAAAATTCATAAAATCACTATTAGCGGGACCCGCTTCCCGAGGCACTATTCACGAGCACTATTCACACCCAAACTTTTTCGTCTATTTCGATTTTTATTAATTTAGATGAGGCATATATGCTGAGGAATAATTTTTCCAAGTGTCAGAAATTTTATTGGGGTTGATACGTGATTTAATCTGTATCCGAAATGTATATTATGGGTGTTCCGAATAAATGGACAAATCCCATAATAAATATTTTTGCGTGTTCCAATAATTTATGGGAGTACCCATTATAATTTTGGGTAGAGTTATTTACCAAATTTGGTACAAAAGTGGGAATATTCGGGTATATTTATCTGTATATTCGAATTAAATTGGTGAGACATTTAAGCCTCAAACCAATTGGGGGAGGCCACGTGTATATTGAGAGCCAATTGGGGGGAAAAGAATAAACATGCACAGTACACCATATATGGGAATGTTAACTTCACAAAGCATGCTCCTCAAATTCATTTTCAAGAGCTCGGGCATCCCATTTTCTGCATATCAAAAACATTCCTTCCGAAGCCACCTTAAACCTCCCATCAGCTCATCTTCTTTCTCCTTCAAACCATCAGCATACTTCCCATTTGCAAGTAAGGAGAGAGTTACAGAGAGCTACGTAGAGAGAGAGAGAGAGGGAAATATAGAAGAAGAATAAGCATAGCTACGGGAAGAAGAAGAAAAGCAAGGAAGGAGGAGAAAGGAGAGAAGGGCACCAAGAGGAAGGAGAGCAGCACTCTAGCAACCATTTCACCCTACACGAAGCTAGCAACAAGAAGGTAACCATGAACCACAACCATTTCTTCTCCACTTGAAGCTTTCATGAGTTTTTTTTTTTACGCTTACATGCTTGAGGGTGGGATTTTTTTGCTAATTTTTTTGTTGATTGGTTGTGTTGAATCTATCATGGAGGTTCTTAAGAAGCTATATAAACCATAAACACCCTCAAAGTGGAACAAAAACAAGTAAAGATCCGAACCTTGGCTTAAAGGATGAACTTTGGACATTTTTGGACTTTTGGACATTCGGACTGTTAGAGGACTGTAAAGCCTTGATGGTGTGATTATTTTGATTGTTTGTTATTGGAATATTGTACTTCTATCAGTTGTGAAGATATAGCAATTTGAATGAACTAAAATGATGCTAAAATGAAGTCACAGTAGCCATTTGTGTGAGATATTTCATGGTTGCGAAAAACAGAGCATGCAGTTTATGTTTTAGCTCAGGATTTGGTCATGTTAATGATTATGGGTCGTCTTGAATTTGTGATATGTTGTAGCCTTGTGTCTTAGGAATCCATAGAGTCCGTAAGGGATGAAATTGATCGAGTGTAGGGGGAGATATAGCAGCTGGAGCAAGGCAAGGTATGACTGTGTCGCTGCTTGCAGGAACAGCAGTTCGCTACTGCAACTGCTACTGCATGGCGACTGGTCCGGGTCGGGTCGGGCCGGCGGACCGGGTCGGGTCGGGCCGGATCGGGTCGGACCCAGTAAATTTTTCCCGCGAGTCTAAAACTTATATTTTTGTACAAAATGATTAAAAACGCTTATATCTTGTTAAAGCTTTATGTGCTTAATTTATACCCGTGTCGAACTAAACGATGTTGTCCTAAGGCGTAAATTGAATTAACGGATTACAAATTACGCTTGGATTTCCACAGGGGCGCTGCCCCCCGACCCCCGCCAGGCTCACCCCCGACTGGGTAAGCGTAGTGGCAATCAATGTATTTTAATGATGTGATGACTGTAATGAACCTAGTTCTTTTGTGACAAATATTTATGACGATTTTAATAAACTATGTAGGATATTTTGTTGACGGACGATTAACGTCAAGTATTAACGCACGTACAAGGCAAGTTTCCTAACTCATACAACTCCTATTTAATTGTGCGAGGTTTCCTTACTCGATTCATTTATTGGGCAAGTGTCGAATTCATTTATCTATCGAGCAAATATTATTTATTGAGCAAGCTTATTGAGCTTCTTGACTCCGTTCAAATTACTTATCAATTTAGCAATTAATGTGCTAGTATTCATACTTCTATTCAAGTATTGCAATGAAAGCCCATTTCATGCAATGTTATATATTGTGTGATTCCAAAGATTATGAATTTTTATTCATTCAAGATATTTTTAAATGCTATCATGCATGTTGTTGAAACTTAAAGTTCTTTATTCCATAGACTGTTTAAAAGCTATGTCAAGGCTAATTGTTTCAGCTAGACACTTATTGATTTGGTTACTAAAGCGAGGTTAAAGTCCTCCAACTATTATTATTGTTAAGTAAAATTGTCCGATCAAATTGTTTTGGTCTGGACTCCCATGTAAAGCTGAGTGGAACAACCCTCACAGCAGGGGAAATTGTATAAACGTCGGGAAACCGACACGCGCGTAAATGGAAAATGTAAGGCTTATGCATAACGCCAGGTATTTTAGGCTGATCACCTATTGTACCAGTTTTGTGGATTATCGGATGAATTTCCAATAATTCTAGAATAGAGTTCTGTGCCTTGGTGCACCCTCAGTATTGAATAGTTCCCTTCTTTGGGAAACTTTGAAATCCTTGAATACTTCAGAAATCCTTCGGTCCTTAGTGGCCACTATAACGGTGATGAAAGAAGTTGTTTATTTCCTTGTGTTAGCTAAATTTTTACTCCTGAGAGCTATAAAGTTATTCATGTGATTATTCACTGCTATTATACTTGCGGGGCAATTTGTTGCTCAGCCTTGCTTTCCTTAAAACATTTCAGTTAGTGCGGCACGTGGCGAGAGCTCAGGAAAAGATAAGGGAAAGGAGAAAGCTACGGAGTAGTTGTATTTTGTTGTTCTAGAATTACCGTTTGTATTAAGACATATTTACCCTTTTGTATTATGTTATGTTTTGTATTAGTATTGGTTTTGAGACTTGGAACAGGTTTATTTATGTTATATCAATGTAAATATTCCTTTATTCCGCTTTAAGTTATCGATTGTATAATTCTTGTTTTAGATAGTGGCGAACCAGGTCCGTGGCTCAGGTGACCCGGATTTGGGGGCGTCACAGGTTGGTATCAAAGCCTTAGGTTATAAACCTTTAGAGAGAGGTCTTTAGGCTATAACCCTAGGAAGTGTATAGAGAATAAGAGCAGACAAAACTCCTGTAGAGTTTTACGTGACAAAGATTTATCTTAGAGAGCTTGTAGTGATATAAGATATATCTTCATTCCATACAATGAACTTATATTTTGTTGAAAGACTAATAAGAGTTTGCTTGTTTGTGGTTGTGCTTGTAGGATGTCAAACACAGGAGAACCTAGTAGAGTCGCAGAAGAGGAGCCACGTGACATCCATGTGGTGTCCGAGACACTGCTGATGGTTGAGCCTATTCTAGCTATTGCCCCTGCTGAGGAGGAACCCGAGTTGGAGTCTGACCCGGAGGAGGACCCAGAAGAGGAATGGGAGGAGGTGCCCCCTATTGACACCACATTTTTGATGGAGATGTTGGACGAACGTACTGACCGCGTTCTCGAAACAAGCAAATAGGATCCATGAGTTGGAGAGTGAAGCCCGAGAGCAACGGGCCAGGATTCAGGGACTAGAAGGCGAGGTCCAGGAGGGTAAGAACCAGATCCAGGAATTAGAGACGGATGTGCAAGGGCATCTAGGGGCGTCCACACAATTGGCAGTCATGCTGCATCACCTCTTGGCGAGGAATGCAGAATTGGCAGGAAAGTTGGAGCAGTCAGAGCATCGGGGAGTTAATTTGCGAATGGATAATGAGATTTTGAAGAACCAGTTAGGTAGGGAGGTGGAAAACCGTGTCCGGATCAAGGAACAACGGGATGATGCCGTAGAACGAGCTGATGACCTGGAGGGTGAAGTGAGGAGGGGTAAGAGAAAGATGAACCAGATGGGATATGCTTTTCACTCGGCTATGGGCAGGTGGATAGATGGTGTGTACCACTACCCAACTGAAGAGGGACAGACTCGTCACACCCTGAGTCGAGGCTTGATGATCCATATGGGTCATAGGGAGTATGACAACGCTGTGGAGCGCGGTATGCTCGGATAGGTTGCTTAACTTATGTGCCTAGCAGTTTGTAATCTTGTTTATGTTAATCCCAACATTTTGCTGCATGTGTGGGATAGTATTATAAGACTGTAACTTGTATGCTTATTTTAGGGGAGTATGTCGGTGAACCCCTCACCATTTTGTTGTATCAAGGAACGTTTGATGACATCTATAGTAGTACGCTATAGCATAGTCATGTATGTTGTAATAGTTGTTAGCACTAAATGCAATCGTTATTACTATATATGTTGTCTACTTGTAGTACTCGTAATGAAATGATGACATTAAATTTTCTTACGTTAAGCAGAGAATGCCACCTAGACGTAACATACGAGCCCCACCACCAACACCCGAGGGATCGGTTAATAATCAAAGAGTTCCGGTGGACCCCATGCAACGGTTAGCGGATATACTGGAGAGAATGACCCAAGGGAGAAATACGGGACCCGTGGATTCCCATCCCCCGGTAGCACCCATAACAAATTTCAAAGACTTCAAGAGCGTTGGACCCCCAGAGTTTAAGGGAACAACTGATCCGATTGAAGCCCAGTCTTGGGTGAAGGAAATGGAAAAGGCTTTCGTCATTGCACGCGTGAGGGATGACCAGAAAACAGTATTTGCCACGTATATGATGAAAGGAGAAGCAAATTATTGGTGGGAGGCTAACCAACAACGAGCAGGCGAAGGAGTGATATCATGGGACAAGTTTAAGGAATTATTCTTCGAGAACTATTTCCCAAAAAGCATGGAAAGGCAAAATGGTGGTGAAATTCCTAGAGCTCAAGCAGGGAGACATGACGGTGGCTCAGTACGCCACCAAATTCAATGAACTTGCGCGTTTTGCACCGCTTCACGTAAGTACTGAAGAGTTGAAGACGCAAAGGTTCGAACAAGGGCTGAAACCGTGGTTGTATAATAAGGTAGCTGTCCTCCAGATCGAGACTTTTAGTGCGCTGCTGGAAAAAGCCATCATCGCCGAAGGAGGGATTGAGGCCCTAAATCAACACAAGAAAAATAAGAAGAGTGGAGGGGACTACCGTTTGGAGGTGGCAGTAGTTCATTAAAGTAGTAGCGGTGGAAGCAATTCGGGAAAGAGAAAATGGGACGGTGGTAACAACAGCAACAACAGTGCCAACACTCATCAGGCAGGGAATAGTCAGGGAGGATTTAAGAAGAAGATTGAAGCGTGTTCAAAATGTGGGAAAAATCACAAGGGTGAGTGCTGGAAGGGACGTAATGTCTGCTACAAACTGCAACCAGGAAAGGGCATATAGCACCGCATTGCCCAAACCCAAAGAAGAATCGTGGATGCTATTCTTGTGGGTCAATGGAGCATCAGTTCAGAGACTGTCCGAAGAAGGGAAGCAGTGGTGGAAGCGGCAAACCGAGGAGGAGGCAGCAAACTGATGATTGGGAGTCCGACTCTGCCGAACCGCACCCCTGCCCGAACATTCAAACATGACTGTCCAGGATGCAGTGATTGCTAAGGACGTGGTGTCAGGTATTATCCCAATCAATAATATAAATGCTTGTGTATTATTCGATTCGGGTGCTACCTGTTCTTTTGTGTCTGAAAATTTTGTTAAGCGGTTAAATTTACCCCAAGAACGGTTAGAAAATCCTTTGAGCATAGAAATTGCGAATAATGAGGTAATTCCTGTACAGTTCATTCTTCGTATTTGTTACGCTGAGATTAGGGGATTTAATTTTCGCGTGGATTTGATCCCAATAAGGTTGGGAGAGTTCGATGTAATATTGGGAATGGACTGGTTGTACGAGCATGCGGCAATCATTGACTGTCAGAAGAAAAGTGTGAACCTTCGGACCCCGAAACCGGTCGAGGGTAATATTTTATGGTGGCACATCGCTAAGACGTTCATGTTGTCTTACGATGATGCAGGCCAGGAAATTGTTAAAGAAAGGTTGTGAAGGTTATTTAGCCTATATTTTAGATACGAAGAAAGAAGGTGTGGATATTAAAAATATACCGGTAGTAAGAGAGTTTCCAGATGTGTTTCCAAGTGATTTACTCGGTCTTCCGCCAGACAGGGAAATTGAATTTGCGATAGACTTAGCGCCGGGGACTGCACCAATTTCGAAGGCTCCGTATCGTATGGCGCCGGTAGAGATGAAGGAATTATTGATACAACTTCAAGAACTGCTGGACAATGGGTATATTCAGCCAAGTGTGTCCCCATGGGGAGCACCCGTTTTGTTTGTCAAGAAGAAGGACGGATCAATGAGACTCTGTATCGACTATCGGGAGTTGAACAAATCAACGATCAAGAATAAGTACCCATTGCCACGAATCGACGACTTGTTCGATCAACTAAAGGGAGCCAGACACTTCTCGAAGATAGATTTGAGGACCGGGTATCATCAGCTAAAAGTAAGGAAGGAAGATGTACCTAAAACTGCGTTTTCGGACAAGATATGGTCACTACGAGTTTTTTGGTGATGTCTTTCGGTTTGACTAACGCACCGGCAGCATTCATGGACTTGATGAACCGAATTCTGAAGCCGTACTTAGATAAGTTCGTAGTAGTTTTCATCGATGACATTTTGATTTATTCAAAGACCGAAGAAAAGAAGAGCACGCCGAACATCTGAGCGAAGTACTGGAGACACTGAGAAGGGAAAAGTTATACGCGATATTTTCTAAGTGCGAATTCTGGATGGAAAAGGTTACAATTTTTAGGGCATATGATCGACAAGGACGGTATCTCAGTGGACCCTTGCGAAGGTGGAGGCAGTTAGTAACTGGGAGCAACCGAAGACACCGACAGAAGTACGAAGTTTCTTAGGGTTAGCCGGGTGGTACTATCGAAGATTTATCCAAGATTTTTCCAAAATAGCAACCCCATTGACCAATCTAACGAGGAAGACGGTGAAATTTGTGTGGTCTGAAAAGTGCGAAGACAGTTTTCAGGAATTGAAAAAGCGGTTAAGCGAGGCGCCTGTATTGTCCTTACCAGACGATACGGGAGGTTTTGTAGTGTATAGTGATGCATCACATAAGGGTCTTGGCTGTGTGTTAATGCAACACGGCAAGGTTATTGCGTATGCGTCACGACAATTGAAGGATTATGAGAAGCGATACCCTACCCATGACTTGGAGTTAGCGGCTGTCGTTTTTGCATTGAAGATTTGGAGACACTACCTTTATGGGGAGAAATGTGAGATATACACGGACCATAAGAGTCTGAAATATATTTTCACACAAAAGGAAGCTAAACACGCGACAGAGGAGGTGGTTGGAATTAATCAAAGATTATGACTGTGAAATTCTTTATCACCCAGGGAAGGCAAACATAGTAGCAGATGCATTGAGCAGAAAGGGGAATGAGAAATTATGCATGTTGACAACTCACGGGGAGCTAATACGGGAAATGGCGAGACTGGAGATCGAGGTGAAAAGTCCGACAGAGGCGGCAGAGAGGTTATTCGTAATTGAGGCTCGTCCGACATTACTCGACAAAGTGAAAGAAGCACAGGAAAAGGATGAAGAATGTGAAAGGATACAGAAAAGGATCGCAGAAAATGAGGAAGAGAAATTTCGAATGGATAAAGTATGGTATCTTAAGATACGAGGAACGAGTGTGGGTGCCGGCCGTGACTGAATTAAGAGATGAGATCTTACATGAAGCACATAATTCAGCATATTCTGTTCACCCAGGAAGCACAAAAATGTATCGGGATCTTCGTCAATATTTTTGGTGGCCCAACATGAAGCGGGACGTAGCAGAGTGCGTCAGCAAGTGTCTCACCTGTCAACAGGTCAAAGCGGAACATCAGAGACCGAGTGGGTTACTTCAGCCACTAAATATACCAGAATGGAAATGGGAGCACATCACCATGGATTTCGTGGTAGGACTTCCAGTTACACAAAAAGGTTGTGATGCCATTTGGGTTATCGTAGACCGATTGACAAAATCAGCACACTTTCTACCGATAAAAATCCGATTCAATTTAAACCAGTTAGCCAAGTTGTATATAAAGGAGATTGTTTCGCGACATGGAGTGCCTGTGTCAATTGTCTCAGATCGAGATCCACGCTTCACATCAAATTTTTGGAGAAGCTTACAAGAGAGAATGGGAACACAGTTGCGACTAAGTACTGCTTACCATCCTCAAACTGACGGACAGAGCGAACGAACGATACAGACACTAGAAGACATGCTTAGAGCTTGTGTGATGGATTTCAAAGGGAATTGGTGATGACCACTTACCACTTGTGGAATTCGCTTATAACAACAGCTATCATGCAAGTATCGGTATGCCACCGTATGAAGCCCTCTACGGGAGGAAGTGCAGAACACCGTTAAGTTGGGATGAGGTCGGCGAACGAAGACTGTTGGGACCAGAGTTGGTGCAACAGACAGCCGAAGTGGTCAAGGTGATCAGGGCAAGACTAGTTGCAGCCCAAGACCGACAAAAGAAGTATGCTGATCAACATCGCCAGACGAGAGACTTCGATGTCGGCAACTACGTGTTTCTGAAAGTGTCTCCCTGGAAAGGGAAGATACGTTTTGGGAAGAAGGGAAAGTTGAGCCCAAGGTTCGTAGGACCGTTTCGAAGTATTGAGAAGAGTGGGTGAAGTGGCGTATGAGGTAGCCTTGCCTCCTGAACTGGAGCATGTCCACAACGTGTTTCACGTCTCAGTGTTACGACCATACAAACCCGATTACAAACACGTGATATCCTATGAGCCCGTTCATTTAGAGAAGGATCTTATGTACGAAGAAATTCCTATTCAGATAATTGATAGGAAGGAGCAAGTATTAAGAAATAAGGTTATACCTTCTGTGAAGGTAGTTTGGCGGAACCACAATGCTGAGGAGGCTACATGGGAATTGGAAGATAAGATGAAGGAGAATTACCCTCAACTTTTTGTTTAACCTTGTACGGTGATTCTGGAGACAGAATCCTTATAAGGGGGGGAGAATGTAACGATCGGGAATTTTAGATTTCCTTGTAACCCGAGTTATGTATGAATAAAATGAATTATTATTATTATTATTATATTTTTTTTATATTAATCTATAATACGTGTTTTAGAATTGTGTTACAGCCTAGAAAATGTGCATATGTTAAATTTTATGTGTTGTTGTGTCGTTAGAGTGAATATATCGATTTTTGCAAAAAATTCATAAAATCACTATTAGCGGGACCCGCTTCCCCGAGGCACTATTCACGAGCACTATTCACACCCAAACTTTTTCGTCTATTTCGATTTTTATTAATTTAGATGAGGCATATATGCTGAGGAATAATTTTTCCAAGTGTCAGAAATTTTATTGGGGTTGATACGTGATTTAATCTGTATCCGAAATGTATATTATGGGTGTTTCCGAATAAATGGACAAATCCCATAATAAATATTTTTGCGTGTTCCAATAATTTATGGGAGTACCCATTATAATTTTGGGTAGAGTTATTTACCAAATTTGGTACAAAAGTGGGAATATTCGGGTATATTTATCTGTATATTCGAATTAATTGGTGAGGACATTTAAGCCTCAAAACCAATTGGGGGAGGCCACGTGTATATTGAGAGCCAATTGGGGGGAAAAGAATAAACATGCACAGTACACCATATATGGGAATGTTAACTTCACAAAGCATGCTCCTCAAATTCATTTTCAAGAGCTCGGGCATCCCATTTTCTGCATATCAAAACATTCCTTCCGAAGCCACCTTAAACCTCCCATCAGCTCATCTTCTTTCTCCTTCAAACCATCAGCATACTTCCCATTTGCAAGTAAGGAGAGAGTTACAGAGAGCTACGTAGAGAGAGAGGGAAATATAGAAGAAGAATAAGCAAGCTACGGGAAGAAGAAGAAAAGCAAGGAAGGAGGAGAAAGGAGAGAAGGGCACCAAGAGGAAGGAGAGCAGCACTCTAGCAACCATTTCACCCTACACGAAGCTAGCAACAAGAAGGTAACCATGAACCACAACCATTTCTTCTCCACTTGAAGCTTTCATGAGTTTTTTTTTTTACGCTTACATGCTTGAGGGTTGGATTTTTTGCTAATTTTTTTTGTTGATTGGTTGTGTTGAATCTATCATGGAGGTTCTTAAGAAGCTATATAAACCATAAACACCCTCAAAGTGGAACAAAAACAAGTAAAGATCCGAACCTTGGCTTAAAGGATGAACTTTGGACATTTTTGGACTTTTGGACATTCGGACTGTTAGAGGACTGTAAAGCCTTGATGGTGTGATTATTTTGATTGTTTGTTATTGGAATATTGTACTTCTATCAGTTGTGAAGATATAGCAATTTGAATGAACTAAAATGATGCTAAAAATGAAGTCACAGTAGCCATTTGTGTGAGATATTTCATGGTTGCGAAAAACAGAGCATGCCAGTTTATGTTTTTAGCTCAGGATTTGGTCATGTTAATGATTATGGGTCGTCTTGAATTTGTGATATGTTGTAGCCTTGTGTCTTAGGAATCCATAGAGTCCGTAAGGGATGAAATTGATCGAGTGTAGGGGGAGATATAGCAGCTGGAGCAAGGCAAGGTATGACTGTGTCGCTGCTTGCAGGAACAGCAGTTCGCTACTGCAACTGCTACTGCATGGCGACTGGTCCGGGTCGGGTCGGGCCGGATCGGGTCGGACCCAGTAAATTTTTCCCGCGAGTCTAAAACTTATATTTTTGTACAAAATGATTAAAAACGCTTATATCTTGTTAAAGCTTTATGTGCTTAATTTATACCCGTGTCGAACTAAACGATGTTGTCCTAAGGCGTAAATTGAATTAACGGATTACAAATTACGCTTGGATTTCCAGGGGGCGCTGCCCCCCGACCCCCGCCAGCTCACCCCCGACTGGGTAAGCGTAGTGGCAATCAATGTATTTTAATGATGTGATGACTGTAATGAACCTAGTTCTTTTGTGACAAATATTTATGACGATTTTAATAAACTATGTAGGATATTTTGTTGACGGACGATTAACGTCAAGTATTAACGCACGTACAAGGCAAGTTTCCTAACTCATACAACTCCTATTTAATTGTGCGAGGTTTCCTTACTCGATTCATTTATTGGGCAAGTGTCGAATTCATTTATCTATCGAGCAAATATTATTTATTGAGCAAGCTTATTGAGCTTCTTGACTCCGTTCAAATTACTTATCAATTTAGCAATTAATGTGCTAGTATTCATACTTCTATTCAAGTATTGCAATGAAAGCCCATTTCATGCAATGTTATATATTGTGTGATTCCAAAGATTATGAATTTTTATTCATTCAAGATATTTTTAAATGCTATCATGCATGTTGTTGAACCTTAAAGTTCTTTATTCCATAGACTATTTAAAAGCTATGTCAAGGCTAATTGTTTCAGCTAGACACTTATTGATTTGGTTACTAAAGCGAGGTTAAGTCCTCCAACTATTATTATTGTTAAGTAAAATTGTCCGATCAAATTGTTTTGGTCTGGACTCCCATGTAAAGCTGAGTGGAACAACCCTCACAGCAGGGGAAATTGTATAAACGTCGGGAAACCGACACGCGCGTAAATGGAAAATGTAAGGCTTATGCATAACGCCAAGTATTTTAGGCTGATCACCTATTGTACCAGTTTTGTGGATTATCGGATGAATTTCCAGTAATTCTAGAATAGAGTTCTGTGCCTTGGTGCACCCTCAGTATTGAATAGTTCCCTTCTTTGGGAAACTTTGAAATCCTTGAATACTTCAGAAATCCTTCGGTCCTTAGTGGCCACTATAACGGTGATGAAAGAAGTTGTTTATTTCCTTGTGTTAGCTAAATTTTTACTCCTGATAGCTATAAAGTTATTCATGTGATTATTCACTGCTATTATACTTGCGGGGCAATTTGTTGCTCACCCTTGCTTTCCTTAAAACATTTCAGTTAGTGCGGCACGTGGCGAGAGCTCAGGAAAAGATAAGGGAAAGGAGAAAGCTACGGAGTAGTTGTATTTTGTTGTTCTAGAATTACCGTTTGTATTAAGACATATTTACCCTTTTGTATTATGTTATGTTTTGTATTAGTATTGGTTTTGAGACTTGGGACAGGTTTATTTATGTTATATCAATGTAAATTTTCCTTTATTCCGCTTTAAGTTATCGATTGTATAATTCTTGTTTTAGATAGTGGCGAACCAGGTCCGTGGCTCAGGTGACCCGGATTTGGGGGCGTCACATCATATTTTTGGAGAAAAACATCAAAATCCCGATTCGGAAAAGCTTCAAGAAATCTGATTTTCGCCATCGCTGGGTTCTGACGCTTCATGTGTAGCAGCGCAAGAATCGGGCGCGTAACAGCGCTTACGCGCAGCAGCTAATGGCCTTGGCGCGCAGCAGCGCAGGGAGCTTACGCGCAGCAGCGCAAGCCGCTCATGCGCGACAGCGCTTGAAGGTCAGAACGTCCGTTTTGAAAATTTTTAAGTTAAAATAAATGGTTTTATTTTGAACTTGAATTCGATTTTCATACTATCTAATATTACCCATTAAATGATATCGATATATATATTGAATGTTTTATTATTCATGAGATGAATGTTATTTATTGATGCATATGGAGATATGTATGATAATAAATGGGATTGATTATAGACTATTGACCAATGTGTGATTGGGATTTATTTTAGAGGATGCTTGAATGAATGAGTTTTTATAAATAGGGTCTGCGTACCTCGTCTTCTCTAATTTTTCTTAATGTAAATTCTATCTCCCTCCTATGTACTTCACGTTGACTGCTGATCAAGGTTTCTATTTATTGTAAATAGTTTATGTAATAGGATTAGTTAGAATTATTTTGAAGAATTGAAGACAAAGGAGCAAGGAGCATTTGAAGACCCATTTGTAATGGATCCCGAGTTTAAATGTAATAGTTATATTTAAATTCAGTTCTTGCACCCTAGGTTTGACCTTTTAGTTCACTTGGTGGCTCCAGTGAACCTAGTGAACCAAACTAGAATAAAATTCCATAATCAATCCGGGTAGAATATAGTATTCTATATGTGCATGATTACTATATATATATATATTATATATTATGCAACATGCTTCACATATTAAATAATATGACGCGTATTTTTTATATTTATGTGCATGCGCGCTAAACAAGATGAGACTGATAATAACAAACCCCTCAAAGTAATCGTATTAAGTTGTAACGTTCAAAGATATTTGGAATATCGAACGTAGCCTTCTAGCATGGTAAAGCGATAGAGTATTAAATATTTAATATGAGTTTGTTATGCACACACAAGACAAGTATTAAATATTTAATATGTTACTTTATTACATTGAATGTTTATAAGGAATTGAACATTACCTCTTTGTTGTGCACACACAAGGGCTATATTTTTCTCTTCACTTATATAGAAATGTTGGGTCTGACTTAACTTAGATTGTTTTAGTTCGGATGTGCAAACTTGACTATTATAATCTAAGAGGGAAAATAAAAGGAGGTACATGGTGATGTATTTGACAATAGTTGTCTACCTATTTATTTATATATAATTTGTTGTGCACACACAAGGCTATATACATTTGAAATGAGATCCTTATTCTTAATAGCAAATCTTTAATTAGATTTGTCGAACTATAATTGAGGGTAATATAGTTTGATGAAAATAGTGGGAGATACCAATTTAAATAAAGGCCTAATTTATTTTGGTAATTAATAAAATGAATGTATGCTAAAATGTTGTTTATTTCATATATAGAATTTGAAAAAATGTCAAACTCACTATCACTGCGTAGCTTACTTGATGCTAAAAAACTGATCGGGTCGAATTATATGGACTGGTTAAGGAATCTGAGAATTGTTCTCACTACTGAAAAGATTTCTTATGTCCTAAATTCGCCCGTCCCTACAACTGTTGCAGAAACAACCTCTAAGGAAGAGATTGCTACTTTTAGAAAGTGGCAAGATGATGCAATCTTGGCTCAATGCATCATGCTCGCATCCATGAGTAACAATCTTCAGCGTCACCATGAAACTATGGATGCTCCTACCATATTGCTGCACCTCAAGGAGTTGTATGGTGAGCAAAGTAGGACTGCTAGATATTAGATATCTAAGGAGCTCTTCTGATCTCGAATAACTAAGGGCACTACTGTTGAGACTCATGTCCTAAAGATGATCAATCTGATTAAACAACTTGTGCAATTAGGTTTCATAATGGATGGGGAGTTTAGTCAAGATTTGATCTTGCAGTCACTCCTAGACACCTTCTCATAATTTGTTGTGAATTTTCACATGAATAAGTTGGACGCTAGCTTGCCTGAGTTACTTAACATGCTCAAAACTGCTGAAGGTCACTCCTCATCTAACAAGAACCAAGTCTCATTAGTGGATGATTCTTCCAAGAAAAGGAAGAGGCCTAAAGTATCTTCTGAAAAGAAGAAAAAGAAAAGGCTAAGGGCAAGGAGAAAGTTAAGGATAATAAGAAAGCTGATCCAGATAGCAAAGGAATTTGCTACCATTGCAATAAGTCGGGTCACTGGAAGAGGAACTGTAAGGATTATCTTGTGGATCAAAAGCAGAAGAAGCCTGGAGAAGATTCGACTTCCGATCTAGGTTTGTTCATGATTAAAATTAATTTTTCTTAAAGTTTAAATTCTACTTGGGTATTGGATACTGGTTGTGGTTCTCACACATGTAACAATATGCAGGGACTAAGTAGAAGTAGAAAGTTGAACAAAGATAAAGTCGTCCAACGAGTAGAAAATGGAGCAAAGGTTGTTGCATTAGCTGTAGAAACTTATTGTTTAGCACTGCCTACGGGCAAGTCTATTAGTTTAAATAATTATTATTATGTTTCAACACTTATTAGAAACATTATTTCAATTTCTGTATTGGATATGAATGGTTTTGATATTATAATAAAGAACAACAATTGTTTTATTTATAATAAAAATGTTTTATATGGTGTTGGTAATTTACTGAATGAACTTTATGTACTTGACTTGCATGAAAATATATTTCAAATTGAACAAACAAAGAAAAGAAAAAGAGATGATGTTAATAATACCTTTATGTGGCACTGTAGACTCGGTCATATTAATGAAACAAGATTAACTATGTTGCATAAAGATGGGCTTTTAGAGCTAGCTGATTACGAATCATATCCAACTTGTGAATCTTGTCTCATGGGTAAGATGACTAAATCTCCTTTTAGTGGAAAAGGAGAAAGAGTTACAGAGTTGTTAGCATTGGTACACACAGACGTATGTGGACCTATAACAACAAATGCATGAGGAGGGTATTCTTATTTTATTACTTTCACTGATGATCATTCAAGATTTGGATATGTGTATTTGATGAAATACAAATCTGAATCGTTTGAAAAGTTCAAAGAATTCAGAAGTGAAGTAGAGAAGCAAACTGGTAAAAGAATTAAAATTCTTCGCTCAGGTCGAGAAGGGGAATACTTAAACAATGGGTTTCTGAATTATCTCAAAGAAAATGGTATAATCTCACAATGGACTCCACTAGGAACGCCACAGTTGAATGGTGTATCTGAAAGGAGAAATCGAACCTTATTGGATATGGTTCGTTCCATAATGAGTTTTACCGACCTTCCATTATCCTTTTGGGGTTATGCCCTCTGCATATCTACTAAATAAGGTCCCTTAAAGTCCATCCCTAGGACTCCATACCAGTTATGGACAGGGAGGAAACTTAGCCTTAAGCATGGTAAGACTTGGGGATGTCTAGCTTATGTGAAAATGTTTCAGAATGATAAGCTTGGGACAAGATCTGATAAGTGTAAATTTGTGGGATATCCTAAAGAAAGTTTAGGATACTATTTTTATAATCCTACTGAGAAAAAGGTGTTTGTTGCGAAACACGCTACCTTCTTGGAAGAGGAGTTTATCCTTGAAGGGGCTAGTGGGAGGAAAATAGATCTTGAAGAAGTTCAAGAACCACAAACCACTACAAGTTAAGTGGATGAACCTATCCAAGTAGATGAACCTACTGTACCACAACCTATTCATAAATCTGGAAGAGTACCGAAGATACCTGATAGGTATGGATTCATCATAGAGGATGATGATGAGGTACGCATCATAGATGATGATCCATTGACTTACGAAGAGGCTATGAGTAGTAAAGGCTCCGAGAAATGGCTAGAAGCCATGAAATTCGAGATGGACTCCATGTATGAAAACCAAGTATGACTTTGGTTTCACCACCTGAGTGCATTATGCCTATTGGGTGTAAATGGGTCTTTAAGAGAAAGACTGGAGCGGACGGCAAGGTAGAGACCTATAAGGCCAGACTGGTTGCAAAAAGTTTCAAATAAAGACAAGGTGTTGGCTACGATAAAACCTTCTCACCAGTAGCTATGCTCAAGTCCTTTCGGATTTTGCATGCAATTGCAGCTTATTATAACTACAAAATTTGGTAAATGGACGTAAAGACGACCTTCCTCAATGGAGAACTTGCAGAAAATGTATACTTGATACAACCAGAGGGTTTTGTTTCAATGGTTGGAACAAATCAAGTCTGTAAGCTGCAATGATCCATTTATGGATCGAATCAAGCTTCTCGAAGGTAGAACATCCGTTTTGATGAGATAATCAAAAAGTTTGATTTTATCAAAAATGAGGATGAACCTTATGTGTACAAGAAGGTTAGTGGGAGCGCTTTTTCATTCCTTGTATTATATGTTGATGATATATTATTGATAGGGAATGATGTCCCTATGCTACAATCGATCAAAAGTTGGTTATCTAAACACTTCTCCATTATGGACTTGGGTGAGTCATCCTATATTTTGGGAATAAAGATCTATAAAGATAGATCTAAAAGGATGCTTGGCTTGACCCAAGGAAAATTCGTTGACTCGATGCTAAAGAAGTTTAACATGGAAGATTCCAAGAGAAGTCTCATGCCGATGAGCTATGGAATACATCCCTCCAAGAAACAGGCCCCAAAGACACCTGAGGAGAGAGACCGTATGAGTAAGATTCCTTATGCTTCAGCAATAGGATCTATCATGGACGGTATGATATGTACTACACCGGATGTCACTCATGCACTTAGTGTAACAAGAAGATATTAGTCGAATCCAAAAGAAGAGCACTAGAAGGCAGTGAAAAATATCCTAAAGTATTTAAGAAGAACTAAGGATGCATTTCTTGTCTACGGTGGGTCTGAATTCAAACTAGAGGGCTATACAGATTCAAGTTTTCAAACAGACCAAGATGACAGTAAATCTGTTTCAGGGTATGTGTTTACCTTAAACGGTGGCGCAGTGAGTTAAAAAAGTTCCAAGTAGCAAACAGTTGCTTATTCAGTGACAGAGGCAGAGTACATAGCTGCAAGTGAAGCTGCAAAAGAAGTTGTTTGGATGAAGTAGTTCATAACTAAACTTGGAGTGGTTCCTAGCATTATAGGAGCTGTACCTTTATTCTGTGACAACACAGGAGCTGCTGCACAGGCCAAGGAACCCAGGTCTCATCAGAAATCCAAACACGTGTTGCGGCAATTTCATTTAATTAGAAAGATCATTGAAAGAGGAGATGTCACCCTGGAGCGTGTGGACTCTCAAGACAATATTGCAGATCCATTTACTAAAGCTATAACCCAACAACAGTTTGATCGTCACTTAGAAAAGATAGGTATTAGATACCATGGCGATTGGCTTTAGTGCAAGTGGGAGATTGAAAGTAGTATGCACACAAGCCAATCATATTTGATATGATGTAGCATATACTTTGTAATCTTCTGCATTTATTTATAAAATAATTGACTTACTAAAGGCATTTTACTTTATCTACATAGTGCTGTTATTTAATATGTGATAAACCCATAGTTTTAAGCAATGCTTTTAGAATTATGATGATGATCATGCTAATGAAATCTAAATTCTTAGAAAGCTTAAAACTAAAATCGTTCCTAATTGTTGGATTACTAAAAGGGGATTAGTGAATCCGGATAGATTAGTACATACGTTGCTTGTTCTTAGGAAGAGGATGATTGATCTCATAATCATTTGTGTGGAGACACTAAAGCAAGTATGTAGGTGCATATTGGAGAATAAGTTCACTGAACATGACTCGTTGTAGGAATACCTAACGGAGTTTTACTCGTCTGTCAATAGGAATTCCTCTAGTAATAGTAGTACAAGTGATCCTTGGGCTTGAGATCATCATAGTATCTTGTGTATGATGAGGAATACGTTGATATGTCCCTTAAGACCTTTAGGATATATCAAAGGGTGTGCTTGGGTATAATACGTTGTACATGGAGATATGTGAATGATCAACAAAGAATCTACCGCTTCTAGTAAAATGAGTGAATGTCCTATGTGATTCGATAAATGATAACTCAGTAGTCCTTGGCCAAGGCAGAATGAAATTAAAAAGGAGTTTCTAATTTGCATTATTTAGAGTTGTGCGTTTAAGAATCGAAATGCATATAATTAAATAAAATAAGACTTGAGAGTAATTCCATTTCTTATATTTTATTGGGACATTGTATGGTAGAAGTATTGAATTGTACGGTAACTTTTCACTGAAAGGTTCTTTTGTGATTAATATTGAAATCTATATTATCTGGAAAGTTGTTGATCGTTAAGGGAGCTTACCCTTATTGTCGAATAAATATTATTTAATTAAATGAATTAAATAGTTTAATTTATTTATTTAAATAAGATTATAATTGTTCTAATTGATTTATTCATAACCGGTTTAATATGGAGAACCTAAAGGGTCACACCAGAAAAGGAAAAAAAATTTATTTAAGAAGTAAATGACATAATCATAATAATAAGTTAAGTGTATTTAATTTAATCTATGGAGATAGAATAAATTAAATAGCTTAATATTTATTATTTAATATTTTGGAAATATTAAATATAAATTAATAAGAGGAGTCTTATTATTTTTATTATTATTATTATTACTATTATTATTATTTAATTCCTTATATGGATTGTGAATAAATTAATAGAAGTACTCTCATAAATTCTTAATTTGATTAGAAGGTTAATTAATTAAAGGAGTTTAATTAGAATAAAAACCCTAATCCTAAATAGTTTAGGAGGGTTCCCTATATCTATAAATAAGAGGAGTCTTATCATGGATTATGGTTACGCACACTTTCATTAGAATTGTGGAGAGTACTTACAATTTCTATAGAGATAGAAACTAGGATTTTGCCAACACCCATCTTCTTGAATAGATATTATTCCTTGGTGGATCACCTCTAGAGGTGAAACACTTGGGTGGGTAACGTTGATCAAAAGAAGGAATTTAATCGGTGAAATTGAAGGAGAACGCGAAGGAATTGAAGTTGAACTTGTACTTGAGGAAGCTAGAATTCTACAAGGGTAAAATTCTTATTCTCCATATCTTTCGTTTAATTAATAATTGTGCATAAAGAAAGATCATGATGATAGTTTGTATAAAATTTTAAAATCTGATTTTATCGCGCTTCCGCTTTATTTATGTAATTTGATTGCATGTTCGCGTTATATACAAACCTAACACACACACAGATATATATATATATATATATATATATATATATATATATATATATATGTATATATATATACAGGCCGGATCAGGAGAAGACCGGTCTTTAGCGACTGTTTTTCCGTCGCCTATATAATAGGCGACGATTTTTTTATAAAATAAATCGTCGCCTATACAATAGACGACGAAAAAACCGTCGCTAAAGACCGGTCTTCTAGCAGACCGGTCTGCTCCTGATCCGACATATATATATATATATATATATATATATATATATATATATATATATATATATGTATATATGTATGTATGTATGTACCCAACACCAAACAATCCTACACACATTGGATTTGTCCAATATAATGTCCAATGGACTACCTATTTACTTTAATTTGGCCATGCATACTTACTCCTACCTATTGAACTCAAACAATACTAATTACTTAGACCATAATCCCTAACACAATTTAAACATGTCACATTGGGCTTGGGTATATCCCTTAGTCCAATACATTATTACATTATGTCTTAATTAATCTGATTATGCCACACAAGGCTTATCACCGAGCTTAGTCAACTATAACCAAGCTTATCATTATCATCACTATATTTTCCCAATTGTCATATGCTTAATTCAATTTAAATTGAATTATTAAGGCTCGAAAAATATATGTACACATATAAACATAAACAAGTTCTCATTTTCATTTTTGATATTAATTACAAAATTCTCGGATATTACATTCTCCCCCTTATAAAGATTCCGTCCTCGGAATCGATACAGGGTTACACAAAAAGGTGGGGATAATCCCTCCTCATTCTATCTTATAACTCCCACGTAGCGTCCTCGACATTGTGGTTTCGCCAAACTACTTTTACAGAAGGTATAACTTTATTTCGTAATACCTGCTCTATTCTATCTATTATCTCTACAGGGATTTTCTCATATAACAGATCCTTCTCTATTTGAATGGGCTCATAGGATATCTCATGCTTATAGTCGTGCTTATATGGTCGTAGCATTGAAACATGGAATATATTGTGAATATGCTCCAGTTCGGGAGGTAAAGCTACCTCGTACGCCACTTCGCTTATCCTTCTCAATACCTCGAACGGTCCTATGAACCTCGGACTCAACTTCCCTTTCTTATCGAACCTTATCTTCCCTTTTCAAGGAGATACTTTCAGAAATACAAAACTACCACTTTCAAATTCTCGGCTTTAACGGTGCAAATCTGCATACTTTTTCTACCGATCTTGAGCTACTACCAGTCTGGCTCATATTGTCTTCACGACATCTGTTGTTTGCTAGATCAACTCTGGTCCTAAAAGTCGTCGCTCTCCGACCTTATCCCAACATAACAGTGTTCGACATTTCCTTCCGTATAGAGCTTCGAATGGCGGCATACCAATACTTGCATTTTAGCTTTTGTAGTAAGAAAATTCCACGAGGGGTAAGTGATCATCCCAGTTTCCTTTGAAATCCATCACACAAGCTCTAAGCATGTCTTCTAGTGTCTGTATTGTTCGCTCGCTCTGTCCGTCAGTTTGAGGATGGTAAGCATTACTCAATCTCAATTGTGCTCCCCTTATTTCTTGCAAGTTCTTACAAAGGTTCGACGTGAAAGTGCATATCACTATCTAAAACAATTGACACTGGCTGTAACGAATGTGAATTTTGTGAATAATTAAAAATATTTATCGAGTTAAATAAATATTTTAGTTGGTTTATTTATTGAATAAAATAATAACTATTTGATGAGAATTATAATGGAATAATTTATTTAAGTGCGAGAATGTTGATTAATGTAAGTGGTAATATTCTAATTTAATTAAATAATTGAATTAGAGGATTAATGATTTATTAAATAAAATGATTTATTAAATAAAATTATAATAATGGCTGGTTAAATAGGCATTATAATTTTATTAGTAAGGTTTAGTTGGATTTATTAATAAAATAGGTTTAATTAAATTTAAGTGTGACAAGTGTACTATATAGTAAGGGAATTGTTAAAATAAATTAAAAGGGAGTTTTATGGTGTAGGTCAAACAAGGCATTGTGACTCTTTGGCTTTCTAACTGCTGAAACCTTTTCGTGCTAGTAACTATTGAAGCCAAATAAAACTTATGTAAGTTTCATAAGGCTGAAAACACAAAGCCATAGAGAAATAGAGGTTTGAGAGGTCTGTGAAAAACTTGAGAAGGATTTTTGAGAAAAACAAAGAAGGAAGAAGGCAACAAGCAATTCTTGTCATCATCTAGCTAATCTAAGAAGGACTTAAGAGGTATAAACTAAACTCTAAATTTCTTTATCTATATTTCTTTAAGTTTTTCATTGTAAAATGGTTTTGAGGGTTTATATGTTGAGAAATTGGTTATGTGTGCTATTGGAATTACTTAATCTGTTCTACGTTGTTATAATTGAGTTTTTAGAAAATCAAATCCATGAAAAATTTGTTTAAGAGGAAGAAATTGGTTTTTGGTTGAATATGTACAAAATAGCTTATTTTGGAGTCAAAATTGATGTTTAATTCATGTAATAATCTATACAGTGTTAGTTGTTTATGTTAATATGTTAAGAAACGAAAAGAATGCAAGTTAAATGAACCAATTTGGTTAAGAAACGAGTCTGTGGTGTTTGATTTCGCTAAATATGTTGAAATATGAAAAAATAGCAAGAACCTTGATTTTGGAGACTCTAAATTGGTTATTAGTGTTGTTTGTGTTATAAGAATGGTTAACTATATATGTTATGTTGTTTTGGTTAAGTTTATAACGTCTGGATATGCCTAAATTGTTGTTGTATGGAGTGTTGGGAGTTTGGTTCGCAGCAGGGGAGAAGCAGCCTGTAGTACCTATGTCTGCGCATCAGCGAGGTCGCGCTGGTGCCAAGGCTAAAACAGGGTGCAGTCGCGCCTGCACCAGAACATAAATGGATGTTTTTTTAACTGTTCTGTCCTTAGAACCCAATGTAACCTAGCCTAATGAACATGAAGAAGCTTTAAACACGTATTAAGTTGTATCAAGAGTATGTAATCACAAAGTTAAATTGTAAGCTATGATTTGGTAAGTTTTAGGAGACTTTAACTTGTTGTTTGTGAGAATTTGAATGCTAAGACTTATGTTGTATGCTTGTAGAAATTTCTGATTCGTGCTATGTGGTTAGTTAGGAAGTTCAGATCATAAACTAAGATTGGTAAGTTATACTAAAGTGGAAAGTGAAACCGTTAATCATAGTAATGATGAAACTAATTTATATTGTGATACTAATGGTATGTAGGACATTTGGTGAACGTAAGTTGTGATTGTATAGATTACGCATAAGGCAAGTCCCTTATGTCTAACTTGTTAATTATTACTCAAGTTTCCTTAACTTTACTTTTGTATTGAGCAAGTCTCATAACCTTGGCATATCGTTATTCAAGCAAGGTTTCTTATAATGTTGAATACTTATGTTTTGTTAAGCCTTTTAATTCTTATGAAAGCATGATTTTGGTACATGATGCTTATCTATTTATAATTCATTGATATTCTACTATTGTTAAAGTATTCCTTTTGTAATATTTTATTGTTGTTGAACTCTCGAATGATGTCGAACCTTTATTGATTCAACTAATCCTTAGTTGATAATTGTTCTAAGATCTAAAATTTCTATTGAAGCTACTCCAAACCAAACTTTCTTTGGAACGGACTCTAATGTCAAAACTGAGATGAACAACCCTAATGTAGGGGATTATACTCCGCAATAAGGTTAAAATGTTTGTGCTCAATATATTGTACGAAAGGCTGATCACCCGGAGTACGAGATGGATGGTCCATATAGTCTATAAGACTGTTAAATGTTACGGTAGAGATACTTGTTAACCTAGGACATAGTTCGTGGTATTGTGACCTTCAGATGTACATTGATCTTGTTTTCTAAGCATTCTTATTGAACTTCTAGTTCCTGAACATCGTTAAATAGAAAGATTACATTGTTAAGTTGAGCTTAATTTACTGATTTTCCATATGCTATTATTATTGTTATTATTGCTATACTTCGGAGCAATTGTTTGCTCACCCTTACATAAACCATTGCAGCTAAGATTGAGAAATTTGATGAGCCGTCCACAAGCAAGGGCAATATGAACAAACAATGAAGAATAGATTAATTTTATTTGAAAAAGCTTATGTAATGAGACTTATTTATTATTATGTTTATTGTAAAAATGATGTAATAAAGGTTAGATGACTTGGGATTTTTATTTAAAATGTACCCTATAGTGGGATGATGGTTTATAAAGTTTTCTATTATCCTTTATTATGGGTAGTTAGATGTGAATGTTTTTGATAGTGAACACCAGATCTGGGATTGAAGTACCCGGATTTGGGGGTGTCACAGGTTAATATCAGAGCTTTAGGTTATGAACCTTAGGTTGTAACGACCGAGAATTCTGGGTTTACCTTGTAATTCAAATTTTTGAATATTATCGGATATATTATATTTTATTAATATTATTTTTGCGTTGCATGTTTAAGGGTTGTGTGACAACCTGGATTATGTAAATGCATGAAATTTTACGTGTTATAATTTTGTTTAAGTGAATAATGGATTTCACGTAGCATCGCTAAATTACTATTCACGGGGCACGTTTCCCGAGGTACTATTCACGCGATAATATTTTTGTGTTTTTTTCGACTTTAATAAATTTCATAAATACGTGTATGCGTACGAATAATTTTTCCAAGTGTCGAAAATTTTATTTTAGTTGATACATGATTTTATCCGTATCCGAAATGTATTAAATGTGTGTTCCGAATATTTGGAAAAATCCCATAATAATTATTTTTACCCATCGCAATATTTATGGTAATACCCATTTTAATTTTGGGTAGAGTTAATTACCAGTTTTGGTACAAAAGTGAGAGTTTTCGGATATAGGAAGGGACTATTCGGGTATTATTTATTTGTGTGTCACCCAAATAGTGTTCATTAATTTGAAATTAGCCAATCAAAGAGGGAGAGAGAGGGAGGTGTCGGCAAGCTAGCCCATTTACTAGACACCATGTTCATTGAGAAGCCAAAAATTCCCCTACATGCTCCTTAAAATCCTTTCCAAGGTGCATGGTTATACTAACTCATCCCTCCCAAAACATTCCATCCGTGTCTTACCCTTCTCCATCCCAAAAATCATCAGCCATTTCTCTTCTCCCACTCATTGTTGCTGCAAATAGAGGTTCTAGAGAAAGGGAGAGAATAATATTGAGAGAGAGAGTGCTGCAGAAAATTTGAAGGAAGAAGAAGAAGAAGAAGAGAGGAAGAGAATAATAGGTTTAGGTTTTGAGCAAGGAGGAAGAAGGAATAGCAAGCTAAGCATCTACACCATCACCACCATCTTCATCTTCAAACTTCAAAACTTCTAAAGAGAGAAAGAAGTGGGTTTGAGCTAACTTGAAGTAAAGGCTTCGGGAGAACTCAAGGAGGTTAAGGAGAGTTTCTAACCAAGTTCTAAAGGAGTTCTAACATCTAAGAAGTAGCTACAAAAGGTAAAACTTTAACTCAATCCACTCCATTTGATTTGGTTGAGGTTTTTCAAAGTTTTCATGGGTTGTAAGCTTTTGTGCTTGTGAGTTAGTTCTTGTTGCGATTCTTGTTGTTTTTGTTTGTGTTGGATGTTTGTAAATGTAAGTGGAACAAAAATGCAATAAATCTGTTCCTATGCTTAAGGAGGATGAAGAACATGAAGAACAATGGACATTTTGGACAAATCTTGGACCTATGGACTGTTTTGGATAATTTGTAGCTAATTTTTTGTGTTGGTTTAATTTGTTTGTTGTTATGGTATTGTAGTTCCATGGGTTATCAAGTTAACCCAACTGGAATCGAGTAAAAAGGGATTAAAACAAAGATTTGGTGATGATTTTTGTGAAGAACGCCAAGAACACGAAAATATAGCATGAGTTGATACTTTGGCCTAAGATTTGGCCATGTTAATGTTAATTAATAACTTTGAATTTTTGATATGTTGTAGCCTTATGTCTTAGGAGTCCATAGAGTCTGGAACGGACCAATTTGAACGTGTATTGAGGGAGTTATGGTGGTTGGAAGTAAGATAGGTCTAGAACACCAAAAATAGAGCATTCTGGGAAGCAAAATGGGTTGGAGACTCAGGCCGAGCGCCTAAGGCATTGGCTAGGCGCTGGCCACGAGTCCAACAACTGTAAGAGAGCGCTTTAGGCGCTGGTCATAGGCCATTTTGAGCGCCTAAGGCGCTGGACAAGAGACTATGCAAACAGCTTCGACGTCCTTTAGTAAAATGGCCATAACTTTCTCATACGAACTCGGATTGAGGTCATTCACGATGATTCGGAAAGAGAACGAGTAGACCTACAACTTTAATTCTTTAAGGTTTTCAATTTGAGGTCTGGAGTATGGTCGAAATTGGCCATTTATAGGACTGATATGTAATTAGGGGCAATCGGAGGGTGTCGGGCATGCGCGTAAGCACGTGTAATGCTCCCAACAATGTAAAATGACGTTCTAAGTTCTAAAACATGAATGTTATGATTTATAATGATGCTTAGCATTAACCAATGAGTATGAGATAAATCGAATGGGCGGGCTATGCGTACGCAATTGCGTGTCGCTTAGGCGTTCGAATAGGCAAGTTTGGCATACGAACGAACAAGCGTCGTAACGCCATAACTAGTGGGCATAACCTTGTTTAATATTTTGTTTCTAGTATGAATGAGACATTATAGAGTAGTATAAGACATTATTTGATATCCGGTATGTGACTAATTGTTATGTGGATATGTACTTAATTGTGTAGGATATTAAGGAGCGTGTGTTATTATAATATTGTAGCAGACGCACCAGGAAAGTTTACTAACGCTTGTCTAACCCTTGTGTTGGGCAAGTTTCCCTAACCTTACTCGAATCATATTTTGAGCAGGTGTCATATTTTATACAGGTGTTGTATATTGTTACAAGTTTCATGACTCAAATAGAGTTATTACTTTTGAATCATATTAGTGGATTAATTATTGTCGATTACTCCACCTCCAAGATAATTATTGATATTCGCAGCTTATGCATTTGAAGTCATTATTTGTTGTTGGATTGTGAAAACATTTAAGTTCTTCGTTCATGAACAGTTTAAGGAAATAGTCTACACCATTTGTTTCGGCTAGACATGTAAAGGTTATTATTTTAAAAGCTATCCAAACCAGTAGTTGGTACGGATTCTTGGACTGAGAAAGCAACCCTTATTAGGGGATTATAATGTGTCGGTTATTCGATGTAGTCAGAGTTAAATGTTATGCATATACATGGTGTACGAGAGGCTGATCTCCTCGAGTACAACTGACGGGGCCAGGTTTTAAAGGAGTTAGTTGAATAATTGACTCTTTGGCCAAAAGTTCATGGTCGGTTGGACCACTCAGCAGTAAATAATCATTATTCATTAATTCATTTGGACTTTGATTATGTCATTTCAGCTATTTCATCAATGTTCATAAATTGTTGATCTATGCAGCTATTATTCTTATTCATTCATGATATATCTTCTTCTTGTTTTTAAACTTATTGAGCAAGTAGTTGCTCACCCTTGCTATATCATGAACCTATTGCAGTTAAGTCGGAGAGTTCCAAAGCGGGCAAGGGCAAAGGCAAAGGAAAGCTTAAGGAATAATTATATGTACTATTCCGTTATGTAATCGTGGAATAGTTTTGTATTATTAATGTATTCTGCGATGTATTTATTTAAAGTTATAGACCTTGGGACCGTAGTAAACCTTCTGTAATGAACAACATATGTTTATTTATTCCGCATTAGTTGATTTATGTTGTTTAGAGGTGTATAGATGTACTTTATTGTGAGTACCAAATTTGAGGTATTGGTACCTGAATTTGGGGGTCTCACATAGGTGGGGAAACCTTAGGCTATAACCTTATAGAAGATCGAAAACATAGTGGTGATAAAACTCTTGTCGAGTTCTAAGAAATAAAAAAAATATAATGAAAAGACTTTATGTGCTTACTTGTTAATAACTTATGTGCTCGCGAGTAGTGTCGAGTAGTAATTAAAACTTAAAATATTTCGATGGCAGGATGACTGATATAAGAGGATCCTGCTTGGCTAGGGAGGAGGAGTCCCGAGACATTCATACAGTCCGGGAACAATTAGTGCCGAGGGAGCCATCCCCATTGATTACAGTTGTAGGCTTGGATATAAGCCTGAATCTGATCCTGAGGAGTTAGAGTAGAATATGAGGAGGAGGATCCGGTTTAGATACCACTTTCCTTGTTGGGAGCTGCGATGTATGATGAGGTGTATAATCGCAACATTGAGTTGCAGGATAAAGTTGAGGAATTAGAGGAGCATGCAACAGAGTGTAAGATCGTTCTGCAACACAAGGATTTGAAGATTTAGGATCTCACTGCAAGAATTACAGAACTTGATTAGAAACTAGTGCATCCAAATGTTCAACTAGCCATGACTCACACTAGATCATATAATCAAATACTCATAAAAAATTTTCAAATCAACTCTAAAAACCTGCTTTCACATCAATCTCCGCTAATAAAGGCAAAACACAAAATTTAGAGGATCAAAAGGATATTTCATACATTTAAGCACACTTGAACCCTTCCCAAGTATTTTAAAACATAAATTTTCTTTCCTTTTTTTTAGTGAGTGCGTTTTACGCTCCATCTCACTTCTCATTGAACGAGTGCGTTTTACGCTCCCTCTCGTTTTCTCTCGCACGAGTGCGTTTTACGCTCCTTCTCGTGTATGTGTTTATGGGTGAGTGCGTTTTACACTCCATCTCAACCCACCACATGATTCATCATTTTAACTCAGGAAGGTTTCACAATTTTCAAAATTTTCAATAACCCAAGATTTCCCTCAAACTTATGTTAATGCCTAAATTTCGCTTTGAATCATGGTCAAACAGGATTTTAAAGTTTCAATGATATCTTTCACAAGTATTCAACCAAATTTTTTTTCTTAAGACACAACTAGCTAAACAGATGGATATGTGCTTTGAAGTTCAAAAAAATCACAAATAGTGTAAACTCAACTTATAAGTCAAAATATAAACTAAGCATGCTTCTTAATTCCCATGAGTTAAAAAAAACACAATTTTTCTCATCCTTGGCTATAATAAAATTCAATCAACCCATTGCTCATCTATCCTAAAACATACTACCTAAAATGCAAATATAATAACCTAAACGCACAAGTACCATATAAAATAAGAACACACCCCCAAACTTAAGCTAGACATTGTCCTCAATGGCTAAAATAGGAAAACGTAAAGCATAGGACTTCCCTGAAAATATAGCAATCTGAATCCTTGTCTGCTAAGTCTGAAGAATAGGTTAGGCACATCGGAATGAATAAGGCATTGCACTCGAATTGGACTCGAATAACCTGTAAACACATTAGAAGCAAATTTATTAATTACTATGAAACCTAATAAAATAAATAAGAAAAATTAAAAATTAAAAATTAAACTTGGGTTGCCTCCCAAGAAGCGCTTGTTTTAAAGTCGTCAGCCCGACTTCACCATTTACTATCCAATTCCCCTTCGAAAATTGAGGAACCCTCCATCCATTAGTAATAATGTAGCTTTCGAGGGATTTGCTGTAGTAGGGGCCATTGTTTCAAAGTCACCTAGTTTGCGTTTTGTAGATAGGTTTCTAATTACGACTGTCCAATAGCTAGGTGCTTCCTCCGTTGTGTTCGTGATTAGATTGGGGCATTGAATCTTGTCAAACACCACGGGCTCTTCTTCTATCTCCTCTCTCTCATCCCACCATGGTTGTAATGTAGTCTTAGTTCTCATGTCATAAAGAGCTTTACCAAGGACATGACTACCAAGTGGACACGATTTTGCAAAACTGACTGGATTCTTGAACTTTGGTGGAAAAGGTACATGGGGCACTAACAAAATCGGTACATCAGCGTCGAAACTCACGGCTTCGGCTGTATTTTCTTGATCCCCACTATTCTCCTCCATATCAGAATTATCATCAATTAGCACGTCCGGTTGTAGCTTTGGCGCGGGTAATCCATCAGTCTCGAGAACGACGTCATTGGGCCATGCATAATGATAACTATTCTTGAAGGCACTGATAAGCTGTCCCATCTGATTCTCAAGATTTCGAATCGACACTGCTTGGTTTTTTATATTTAACTCCACTTGGTTCAACAGCCGATCCTGATCACTCATTCTTTTGTCCATAGCTATAATGAACTTTGCCAAGACCTCCTCTAAACTTAAGTTCCTTTCTTCTTCATGTGGAGGGGTTGGATCTTGAAATTTTGCAGTGCATGATTGGCTTGGAGCAAAGATTTGGCCTTGATTATTATGGCTCGATGAAAAATCCGGATGATACCCCCAACTATGATGATAATTATTAGGATATGCATAATTGTTGGGGTAGTCACCGCCACACTGTACCGACTCAAAACTGATAGTTCATTGGTGACTCAGATGGTTTCCAGCACAATAATCACAAATCATCGTTACACTTTGAATAGATTGTGTTGCTAAAGCATCAAACTTCCTTGAAAGTGTCTCTAATTGCGCTGATAAATCATCGAGTTCATAAATCCCTGTCACTTTTGGCTGAGTCATTCTCGTATAAGGCCATTGACAGTCAAAGTTGGCCATGGTGTACCTCAAAAAGAAGTAAAACAGAAAAAGAAATAAATAAAAAATAAAAATAAAATGTTTAAATTAAGATTAATTTGATTGAAATTAATATTGGTAAAAATTATTAAATTAATTCCCCGGCCGCGCCCAACTGGCAGAGAACAATTTCTGCTGCGACATCCTTTGGTAAAATGGCCATAACGTTCGATCCAGGAGGAGTTACGGGGCCTGCTACCTACCAAATCGAAGATATCGACGAGATCTACAACTTTCCTTCTTTGAGCATTAAGAGATTCGAGTTGGAGAATGGTTGAAATTGGGCTTAAAGTGACTACTATGTAAATGACAACTCCAAACCTTGATCTCTGTTGATAAAAATGTCATAACTCTCGCATCCGAACTCCGATTGGGGTGATTCAAAATGTTCCAAAAAGAGAAGAAGTAAATCTACAATAAAATCCAAGCTTCAAACCAATAACATGCATCCATTTTAATGTTAAAAGCCCTGCAATCTTCCCTTCTCGCATTTGCTCGCATATTGTACTCCAAAAGATGTTCGAATTGCGTTTCCTTGCTCATTCCTACAAAATAACATAAAACACTATAAATACCTAATACTAACTTAAAATACTTAAGAACTCACAAATTATCAAGCCAAACGTACTCAATTCGTAGATGTAAAAATCACTCATCAACTAGCTCAGTTAGAATATCAGAGAGCAGAGATTATGGTTAAGAATGAGGACGTGAAGGATGAATTGAGGGAGGAGTCGGCAAAATGGGTGAGAGCCGAGGACGCGTGGTTGAAGGCTGCTGATCGTGCAGATTGTGTTGAGGATGAGGTTCGGTCAAAGAAGGCCAGAATGGATGAGATGGATTATACGTTCCACACAGCGATGGATAGAGCACAGGATCGAGTTTTCCACTATCTAGTGCAGTTTGAGGATTTACCATGGTAAATGATGGATCACAGGACGATGATTCGTATCATAGAGCAAGAGCGCGAAGAAGCTGTGCGGCGTGGGATGTCCTAGTAGGTTGTGATAAACACAATAGCATATTATGATAGCTAGCCGCGAGTAATAATAAAATATAAATCCCAATTATTGATATAATAATGGGATATGATGATTATGTGGTTTTGAATTTCATCATGATATGGTAGATGATGTAAATAGCAGTAACACTATCTTTGTTATGTTTAAAGGCAATGAATGAATAAAACACAAGTGTTTGTCAGATGTGTTATGTGCTATGTGTTGTTTAAAAATGTTTAAGTTAAGTCTTAAATGTTTAAGTAAATAAATAGTAATCTAATGGCGAATACTTTAAATAGAAAGATGCCGCCAAGAAGAAGACAAACTCGTCAACCAACCCCCAAGGGGTCTACGAACAATAACGAAGCTGAAGTTAACCCAATGCAGCAAGTAGTGAATCTGTTGGCGGGACCGTTTGCAAATCAGCCCCAGGCTCAAGCCACGACTTTCAAGGACTTTAAAGCTATAGGGCTCCCAGAATATCAAGGGTCTATGAATCCAGTTGAAGCTCAAACATGGATCATGGAAATGGAGAAGGTTTTTGATGTCGCTAGGGTTGGTGAAGATCAGAAGACTGCCTTCGCGACGTTTATGCTAAAGTCGGACGCTAGCTACTGGTGGCAAGCGAATAGGAGCCGAGGTGGTCAGGGAGTAATTCCTTGGGAAAGACTTAAGGAGATGTTCTTTGAGACATAATTTCCGCCTAATTCGCAGGACCAGATGGAGGTTCAATTTTTGGAGTTAAAGTAAGGTACGATGACGGTCCCTGAGTCTGTCGTAAAATTTAATGAATTGGCGAAGTTTATGCCATATCAAGTCAATACTGACCAGAGAAAAGCAAGGAGGTTCGAGTAGGGACTGAAGCCCTGGCTATATAGCTGAGTCTCTATGTTTCAACTTAATTCGTTCACACCTGTGCTAGAAAAGGCAATTATAGCAGATGGGGGAAGTGATGCACTGATAAAGTACAATCAGGAGCAGAAGAAGAAGAAGAAAAGTGAAAATGAGAATAGAGTAAGTGGTAGCCATGGTGGTGGTGGTCAAAAGAGGAAATGGAATGACAGTGTCACTGCTGGGAATCAGCAGGGAAGTGAGAAGAAGAAGACCGAGGCTTGTGCTACATGTGGGAAGAATTACGTGGGTGTGTGCTTGGGAAAAAGGGTATGTTTCAACTGCGGGTTGCTAGGCCACGTTGCACCAAACTGCCCTAGTCTGAAAAAAGGAGCATGTTTTACTTGCGGGTCGAAGGATCACTTTGTTCGCGATTGTCCCAAGAAAGCAGCAGGTGAGGCTAGTGGAGGTAGAGGTAATAACGACAGTAGTGGTAAGCTAACTATCACCGGACCAGCACCATCAAATCGACCAACTTCTCGAACATTCAACATGACGGTGCAGGATACTGTGCAGTCAAAGGATGTGGTGTCAAGTATCATTCCGGTCAATGGTATTAATGCTTACGTATTATTTAATTCGGGTGCTACTTATTCATTTATATCCGACGAATTTGCTAAGAAATTAGAATTACTTCAAGAAGAGTTAGACTACCCTATGAACATAGAGATTGCGAATAGGTAAGTGATTCCTATTAGGTTTGTACACAAGAACTGTCGTGTAGATATTAAGGGTCATTTGATGACGGTAGACTTAATCCTAATTAAACTTGGGGAGTTTGATGTTATTTTGGGAATGGATTGGATGTTTAACCATGGCGCAGTAATTGATTGCCAAAAGAAGTGTGTAAACCTTATGACTCTGAAGAAGTCAAAATTAGTATTCTATGACAGTAAATTGCCTAGAAAAACGAGAGGTCTGACGATGATGCAAGCCAGGAAGTTGTTAAGATAAGGATGTATGGGATATTTAGCCTACATAGTTGATACTTGAAAGGTGGGTGTAATACTAGAGGAGATACCGATCGTTAGAGATTTTGTGGATGTGTTGCCTGATGATTTGCCAGGACTTCTGCCTGATCGAGAAATTGAGTTCGTGATCGATCTAGCACTAGGGACTGCCCCTATATCAAAAGCCCTATACCGAATGGCTCTAGTAGAGATGAAATAATTGATGGTGCAATTACAAGAGCTTTTCGAGAAGAAGTATATCCAACCTAGCGTGTCACCATGGGGAGCGCTGGTGTTGTTTGTCAAGAAGAAAGATGGATCGATGCGACTTTGCATTGATTATAAGGAGTTAAATAAGGTACCATTAAGAACAAATATCCGTTTCCAAGGATCAATGATTTGTTCGATCAATTGAAAGGAGCAAAATATTTCTCAAAAATAGATTTGAGAAGTGGGTACCATCAGTTGAAGGTTAGAAAGGAAGATATACCGAAGACCGCGCTCAGAACTCGATATGGTCATTATGAGTTTCTGGTGATGTCATTTGGTCTAACGAATGCACTTGCAGTGTTCATGGACTTAATGAATAGGGTGTTTAAACCATTTTTGGACAAGTTTATGGTGGTGTTCATTGATGATATATTAGTATATTCTAAAACCCAAGAAGAACATGCAGAACATTTGAGAGTGACGTTGGAGTCGTTAAGGAGAGAGAAGTTGTATGCAAAATTTTTGAAATGGGAATTATGGTTAGAGCGTGTGCAATTTCTTGGACATGTGATTGTCAAGGACGAAATTTAGGTAGATCCATCAAAGGTAGAAACTGTGATAAATTGGGATCATCCGAAGACACCGTCGGAAGTGAGGAGTTTCTTGGGCTTGGCAGGTTATTATAGACGATTATTCAAGATTTCTCCAATATAGCCACTCCCCGTTAACAAATTTGACAAGGAAAGTGGTGAAGTTTGTTTGGACAGAGAAATGCGAAGAAAGTTTCTAAGAATTGAAGAAGAGATTAAGTACGGCACTAGTGTTGTCTTTGCCGGATAATACAGGGAATTTTGTGGTGTATAGCGACGCATCGCATAAGGGACTAGGTTGTGTGCTTATACAAAACGGTAAGGTCATTGTGTATGCATCGCGACAGTTAAAAGATTATGAGAAAGGGTATCAGACCCATGATTTGGAGTTAGCGACGGTGGTATTTGCTCTGAATATTTGGAGGCACTATCTCTATGGGGAGAAATATGAGATATACATAGACTATAAAAGTCTGAAGTATATTTTTACACTGAATGATTTAAATATGCATCAGAGACGATGGTTGGAGTTGATCAAGGATTATGATTGCAAAATTCTATACCATCCGAGTACTAATGTGGTTACCGACGCCTTAAGCAGAAAGGGTCGGGAGAAGTTGATGTTATTAACTGCTCTGGAGAAGCTCATGTCGGAAATGGCAAAGTTAGAATTATAAGTGAAATATCCAAGGGAAACGGGAGGAAAATTATTTCAAATGGAGGTTCGTCCAACCTTAGTGGAAAACGTGAAGGAAGCACAACTTTAGGATGAGGAGGGCGAGAAAATAAAGAAGAGGGTATCTGAAGGAGAGGAACCAAAAGGTTATTGAGGTTTGAAGGCAGAATCTGGGTTCCGCCAGTACAAGAAGTCAGGGATGAAATTTTAAACGAGGCTCACAGCTCGAGGTATTCAATTCACCCGGGGAGTACAAAAATGTACCAAGATCTTCGGCAATATTTCTGGTGGCCGAATATTAAAAGAGAGGTTGCTGAATGTGTTACAAAGTGTTTAACAAGCCAGAAGGTCAAAGCAGAGCATCAACGGCTAAATGGGTTGTTGCAGCCATTAGAGATACCAAAATGGAAATGGGAGCATATCACGATGGATTTCGTGGTAGGTCTTCCAACTTCTCAAAAAGGTTATGACGCGATATGGGTTATTGTGGATCGACTCACGAAATCAGCGCACTTTTTGCCAATAAAAATTAGGTTTAATCTAGATCAATTGGCAAAATTGTATGTTAAGGAGATTGTTTTAAGGCACGGTGTTCCGGTGTCAATTGTGTCAGACCGAGATCCGTATTTCACATCTAATTTCTAGAAGAGTTTGCAAGAACGCTTAGGAACGCAGTTAAGAATGAGCATAGCGTACCATCCTCAAACCGATGGCCAGAGCGAAAGGACGATCCAAACACTAGAAGATATGTTGAGAGCTTGTGTTATGGATTTCAAAGGAAATTGGGATGACCATTTACCTCTAGTTGAGTTTGCCTATAATAACAACTATCACACAAGTATTGGTATGCCACCTTACGAAGTGTTGTATGGGAAAAAGTGTAGGACTCCGCTATGCTGGATGAGGTCGGTGAACGACGACTACTAGGACCTGAGTTAGTGCAACAGACTACAGAAATTATTAAAGTGATAAGAGCAAGATTGTTAGCAGCTCAAGAGAGACAGAAGAAGTATACGGATCAGCACCAGCAGAAGCGAGAATTTGACGTGGGTAACTAGGTGTTCTTGAAAGTCTCTCCTTGGAAGGGGAAGATAAGATTTAGTAAAAAGAGAAAGCTGAGTCCGAGGTTTATTGGACCCTTTGAGATACTGCGAAGAGTTGGTGAAGTGGCGTATGAGGTAGCTTTACCTCCGGAATTAGAACACATTCATAACGTATTTCACGCTTCAGTGTTACGACCATACAAGTCTGACTATAAGCATGTTATAGACTATGAGCCGTTATAAGTTGAAAAAGATCTATCTTATTAAGAAGTTCCTATTCAGATAGTTGACAGGAAAGAGCAAGTTCTCCGAAATAAAGTTATACCTTCTGTTAAGGTAATTTGGAGGAACCACAACGCTGAAGAAACTACGTAGGAAATTGAAGAAAAGATGATGCAAAATTACCCTAATTTATTCGTTTAATCTTTGTATAGTGATTCTGTAACGACCGCGAATTTTGTATGGCTTTGTAATATAAGCTTATGAATATTATTTAATAAAAAGAATTTTTATTAATATTATTCTATGTGATGTGATTAAAGGTTATATAATAACCTAGATTATGTGTTTGCAATGATATTAAGTGTTGTTATTTGGTGGGACTTATTAAAATGATTTCAGAGAAATATCGCTAAAATTTCATTCACGGGGTACTATTCGTGTGAGCACTATTCGCCCCAAAAATATCTTTTTCGTTTATTTCTAATTTTTGTCATAGTGTTAATGTGATTGATTAATAATCCAAGTGTTGGATTTTATTTTGCCAAATTGGGATTTAAATAGAAGCCCCAAATTGCTTAAAGGTGGCCCAAACCCATAACCCATGACCCACGACCTGACCCATGACCCAACCCATGACCCATGAAGGAAATGGGTAATAACCATCAGCTGAACATTTGGAGGAGGAAGGAGTATACGGATGAGAAGAGAAGGAGCAAAAGGAATAAGAATTTATGGGGAGAAGCCATTCCACATTTGGTAGAGGAAAAGAGAGCATGGAACAATTGGGGAGAAGGGAGGGAGATTACCCGAGCATGGAAATGAGCAAGCTCACTCTCCCAGTAATGGGGAGCTGCAATGAAGGCACGCTCAACCCCTCAATCCATCCATGAAGCTCTGATCATCCTTCTATAAATGCTCCTCCCTTGCCATTCATCCATTCCTTTCCATTGTTGCTAAAAGAAAGCTGAATATTGAGTGAGTGTAAGAATTGAGTGGGTACGGGTGAATTGAAAGAGGAGAAGAGAGGAACTTGTAGTTGTAATCAATCCCATTTTTATCCTAGAAGTTGCTTCAAGAGGTTAGTGTTATGGAACCTAGCTTATTTCCATTGTTGTTTCAAGTTTTCAGTTTGATATTGGTTGCTTTGTGGGAGTATATGTTGCTGAAATTGCTTTGATTGGTTCATAAATATGTATGAATGTTGTTAACTCTTTAAAAGCCTTGTTAATAATCAATGAAAGTGGAACAATGATTGAGAATCAAAGCCTATGCATAAGGAGCAAGAATGGACTGTTGGACATATATGGACTGATTTGGACAATTCTTATAGTTTGATGAAAATTTAGTTCCTGGTTGGTTATATGCTTATTTGTGTATGTCCATTATGTGTTATGAGATTGTGGGTAATGATTTCATTTGGAAATCTAGGCTAGAACATAACTAAATTCTACTCCAATATGAGTTTGTAAGCCATGCCCACCAACCATTTGATTTAATGCCTAAAAGAAGGATTTCTCTAAGAACATGAGAACTAGGTGTTAATTAATTGATGAATAGGTGAATGGTGTTCATAGTGTCAATTTCTAGTATTGTTATGTTGTTTGTTAAATTCTAATTCTTATGTATAGTTGTAGTATACTGAGTTCCAAAGCCATAGGCTTTGAAATCACCTCATTTCGTTCACGGATGAAGGAGTTATGATGATTTGAATCCAAGCATGTCAATAACACGAATCTCAGTGTTGGGACAAGGTGGTGGTTAGTTAATGTTTATGGTAGCCTCCCACTCTTTAGATCCTTCATTGGAAGCCTCATGAGGGTTATTGATAGTCAAGAAACAACAAAACCTAGCCTAGCACTCGGATTTTAGGCATGCAGGCACATAGAATTGCATTCAGCACGAATGGGCGCAGCCTCCGTGATTTGCATGGAGGCCTCGCTGAGCTTCCTGGAGGCTGGCGCAGCCTCCGTGATTTTCACGGAGGCCTTGCTAAGCTGTTGGCGCAGCCTCTGTGATTCTCACGGAGGCCTCGCCGACTGCCTGATTCTGAAATTTCAGCATGAACCCCTGTTGGTATAACGACTCTAACTTTCTCATACGAACTCCAAATTGGATGATTCAAGATGATCTGGAAAGCTAAGAAGTAGACCTACAACTCATTATTTAGAACTAAAATTTAGTGCCTTGATCAATTTCTTAATTGGCCATTTTTAGGACAATTGTGCATTAGGAAGCATACATGGGGCGTCGTTCATGCATGTATGTAACGTGTAATGCTTCCAACGCTAAAAGTTATTATTTCAAGTTCTAAAACTTGTACATTATGGTTTATAATGACCCTTAGAATTAATCAATGATGAACTAGACAAGTGTATGAGCATGCTAAACTTATGCAAATGAGGCGAATCGGGTGTGCATTGTACAAACGCCGAAACATCGTATCAAGTGTGTATAACCTTGTTTGATATTATGTTTCTAATTAGAATGAAATATTATAGAGTAATGTAAACCAATATTTGACATCAATTATGTGGCTAATTGGTATGTGGATATGTACTTAAATGTGTAGGACTTTTGAAGGACGATTAACGTCGAGTTATTAGCAAGCGCTTAAGGCAAGTTTCTTACCCTACTCAAGTTATATTGTGCAAGCTTCCTAACTTTATTCTTTCTATATATTGAATGCAAATTTTTTACCTTACTCAATTTAAATTTGATTAACTGTTCTAACCCTTGCTAGTCCTCGTGCTAGACAAGCTTATCAACTTCATTCGAGTATATTCTTAAGGATGCTATTTAATGTTCAAAATTCATATTTACGCAATACATATATGATTGTGTGAATTCCATACTTATGTGAATCTTTAATATTTGCACAAGTATTCGAGATATGTTATTGACATAAACTGTTAAAGCTTTTAATTTCAAATTATGCATGAACTGTTTACGAAAAGTGTCAATGCCATTTGATTCGGCTAGACTAATACCCATGATTTAGAAAGCGATCCAAACCAATTATTGTGGTACGGACTCTTTGTAGAGATGAACAACCCTCATAGTAGGAAAAATCATATTTTTAGTCGGGGAAACGACATGCGCGCAAGTTGAATGTTTGAGGGTTATGCATAACGCCGGGTATTTTAGGCTGATCACCTATTGTACCTGTATTTGTTGTTTTTGGGGTTAATAGTGTAATATTGTTAATTCTAATGGAAGGTAAGTGCCATGGTGGCCACACAGTGACTCCTGCATTTGTAAAATTTGAAATCCTTGAATTTATTTGATATTCATCCAGTCCATAGTGACTTACCAGTAATAGTAGAGATTTGAATTGAAACTTGAGAAACTTTACTCATGACTTCTCATTATCATTGTTGTTATACTTGCTGGGCAAACTTGTTGCTCACCCTTGCTTTCTTTAAAAATATTTCAGTTGTTACCGAAAAAGGCGAGAGCTCGGGAAAGGATAAAGGTAAAGGCAAAGCTACGGATTCCCTTTGTCCTATTATGTTATATTTCTGTCATGCACTAAGACTTATTTAAGATTATGTATTCTGATGTATTATGTATTAAGACTCAATTATAGTGTGTACTATATTATGTCAGGTATTTGTATTGGTATCGAGACTTGGGACGAGAATATTTATGTTATATCAATGTAAATATTTCTTTTATTCCGCAATTAGTTATTTATAGAATGCTTTATGAGTTGCACAGTGATGCACCAAATTCGAGGTTAAGGTAACCCGAATTTAGGGGCGTCACAGGTTGGTATCAGAGTTACAGGTTATAAACCTTAGGAAAGAGAGAGTCCTTAGGCTATAACCTTGGAGAACGTAGAGAAATAGAAAGAAATAAAACTCATGTAGAGTTTACGTGATATAGACTTCTATTAGAAAGTTAGTAGTGTCGTGAAATGTATTTTCATTCCATGTAATGGATTTATATTTGGTTAGGAGATACTGATAGGTTTTGTTTATTTTGTCTTGTGTTTGTAGTATGCCAGAGATGGGCGAGCCAAGCAGAATTATGGAGGAAGAGCCACGTGACATCCATGTGGTGTCCGAGTCACCCCTTATAGTTGAGCCTATTACGGCAGTATCCCCAGCCGAAGAGGATTATGTGATGGAGTCTGATCCGAAGGAAGACCCGGAGGAGGACTTCGAGGAAGACCCCATAAGCAGTGATTCCTTAGATGAACCAGGAGAGGTGCCCCATGATGGCACCACATATGAAGACGATCTGTTCGGAGAGTATGCTGATCGCATCATCGAGCTAGAGGATACAGTCCTGGAGTTGGAGCAGGAAGCTCAGGGACGACATGAGGTCTCTGTGCAGTTAGGGGCTATGGTCTACCATCTCATGGCAAGGAATGTAGAACTGGTAGGAAATCTAGAGCAGTTCGAGCAGCGGGCAGGGAGCCTATAGGTGGAGAAGGAGGCTTTGCGAGCCCAGCTAGAGGTAGAAGTAACTGACCGCATCCAAATTGAGGAACAGTGGGATGACGCCTTAGAGCGAGCTGATGACCTGGAAGGTGAAGTGAGGAGGAAGAGGAGGAAGATGAACCGGATGGGCTATACATTCAGCACGACTATCGGTAAATGGATAGATGGTGTCTGGCATTATCCGGCCGAGGAGGAGCAGACTCACCATATTCTGAGTCGAGATCTGATGTTCCATATGGGACATTTGGAGTATACCAGCACCGTGGAGCGCGATATGCTTGGATAGACTAGCTAGTTATGTGTCTAGCAGTACATGATTTTGTATATGTAAATCCCAACCTTTTGTATTATGTGTGGGATAAGTTTTGTATACCCCAAGTCTTTATGCTTGATAGAGGGTACTATGTTAGTAAATCCCCATCTTTTGTGTATTAGGGGTGAATGGTGACGTTCATAGCGGCGTGCTAGAGGACGATCACATATGATGTACTGGCTATTGACTTATTAATGAAATGTTCTTGTCAAATGTGTTGCTTAATTGTCGTATTACTTGGTAGACATTTTCAAGGCATAATGAGATGGTAACAGTAAGTTTTATTCCATTAAATAGAAGATGCCGCCGCGTAGAATACCAGTTCAACGAACCCCTCAATCAGTTAATAATGAAGGAGGTCAGGTAGACCCAATACAAAGGCTAGCAGACCTACTTGAGGGAGTATTTCAGGGTAGAAATGCGGGACTCGGAAACCCCATTCACCCAACTATCCCCATAGCAAATTTTAAAGACTTCAAAAGTGTGGGACCCCCAGAGTTCAAAGGAACGACCGACCCGATCGAGGCCTAGTTGTGGTTAAAGAAACAAAGAAGGCTTTTACTATTGCACGCGTGGGAGAAGACCAGAAAACGGCATTCGCCACCTATATGATGAAGGGAGAGGCGAACTATTGGTGGGAGGCTAATCAACAACGGGCCGGAGAAGGGGTAGTAACATGGGAAAGATTCAAGGAACTGTTCTTCGAGAATTACTTCCCGAAGAGCATGAAGAGTCGAATGGAAGTGAAATTCGTAGAACTGAAGCAAGGGGATATGACAGTGGCACAGTACGCCGCCAAATTCAACGAACTCACACGCTTTGCGCCACACCAAGTTGATACGGAAGAGCGGAAGGCACAGCGGTTCGAACAAGGGCTGAAGCCATGGGTGTATAGTAAGGTGTCGGTGCTCCAAATCGAGACCTTTAATGCACTCCTAGAGAAGGCCATCATAGCTGAGGGTGGAAGTGAGGCCTTGAGTCAATATAAAAAGGAAAAGAAGAATAAGAAAAGTGGAGGCGACCACCGTGGAGGAAGTAGTAGCGGAGGAAGCAATTTAGGAAAAAGGAAGTGGGAAAGTGGCAACAACAATAGTACCAGCAACAATTCAACCGGAAGTAACCAGGGAGGATTCAAAAGGAGGATCGAGGCATGTTCAAAATGTGGGAAAAATCACCTAGGAGAATGTTGGAAGGGACGCAGTGTCTGTTATAACTGCGGCCAGGAGGGACATATAGCACCAAAATGCCCAAATCCGAAGAAAATCCGTGGATGTTTCGCTTGTGGATCGGTCGAGCACCAGATCAAGGACTACCCCCAAAAAGGAAGCAGCGGGGGAAGTGGCTACAAAGGGGGAAGCAACAAGCTAGCGACTGGTGGGCCTGTTCCGCCTAGTCGACCAACCGCCAGGACATTCAACATGATGGCCCAGGATGCCATAGCTTCAAGGGACGTGGTGTCAGGTATTATCCCAATCAATGATATAAATGCTTACGTATTAGTTGATTCGGGTGCTACCTATTCGTTTGTATCTGAGGAATTTGCTAGTCGATTGAATTTACCCCAAGAACGACTAGATAATCCCTTGAGCGTATAAATTGCTAACGAGGAGGTAATTCTCATAGAATTCATATACCGTGATTATAATGCTGTAATTAGGGGTCATAATCTAAAGGTAGATTTGATCCCGATTAAATTAGAAGAGTTTGATGTAATACTGGGAATAGATTGGTTGTATAACCATGCAGTAATAATTGACTGTCAGAAGAAAAGTGTGAACCTTCAGACCTCAAACCGGTCGAGGGTAGTATTTAATGGTAGCACATCGCTTAGACGATTGTGTTGTCTTACGATGATGCAAGCCAAGAAGTTACTAAGAAAAGGGTGTGTAGGCTATTTAGCCTATGTTGTTGACATAAAGAAGGAAAGGGTAGAAATAACTGATACACCTATAGTGAAGGACTTTCCAGACATGTTTCCAAGCGATTTACCCGGTCTACTGCCAGACAGGGAAATTAAGTTTGCAATAAATTTAGCGCCAGGGACGGCACCGATTTCGAAAGCCCCGTATCGCTTGGCGCCAGTGGAAATGAAGGAACTGTTGATGCAACTTCAAGAATTGCTGGACAATGGGTATATTCAGCCCAGTGTGTCTCCATGGGGAGCACCAGTTTTGTTTGTCAAGAAGAAGGACGGAACGATGAGGCTTTGTATCGACTACCGAGAGTTGAACAAGGCAACGATCAAGAACAAGTATCCATTGCCAAGGATCGATGATCTTTTCGATCAACTGCAGGGAACAAGACATTTTTCGAAGATAGATTTGAGGACCGGATATCACCAGTTTAAGGTAAGGAAGGAGGATGTACCAAAGACTGTGTTTCGAACGAGGTATGGGCACTATAAATTTTTGGTGATGTCTTTCGGTCTGACGAACGCGCCAGCAGCATTTATGGATTTGATGAATCGAATTCTCAAGCCATACTTAGACAAGTTTATGGTAGTTTTCATCGATGACATCCTAATCTATTCAAAGACCGAAGAGGAGCATGCCGACCATCTGAAGGCGATACTAGAAACGCTGAGGAGAGAGAAGTTGTACGCGAAATTTTCCAAATGCGAATTCTGGATGGAAAGGGTACAATTTCTAGGACATGTTATAGACAAAGATGGGATCTCAGTGGATCCTGCAAAAGTGGAAGCAGTGAGTAACTGGGATCAACCGAGGATGCCAACGGAGGTGCGGAGTTTCTTAGGGTTAGCCGGGTACTATCGATGATTTATCCAAGATTTTTCTAAGATAGCGACCCCGTTAACCACTCTAACGAGGAAGACTGTGAAGTTTGTGTGGACGGAGAAGTGTGAAGAAAGTTTTATAGAGTTAAAGAAGAGATTGCGCGAGGCACATGTGTTATCCTTACCGGATGATACAGGAGGTTCTGTTGTTTATAGTGATGCGTCACACCGAGGTCTTGGTTGTGTTCTTATGCAACATGACAAGGTCATTGCGTATGCGTTACGTCAATTGAAGGACTATGAAAAGCGATACCCTACCCACGACTTGGATTTAGCCGCGGTAGTTTTTGTCCTGAAGATTTGGAGGCACTATCTTTATGGGGAGAGATGTGAGATATATACGGACCACAAGAGTCTGAAGTATATCTTCACACAAAAAGAGCTCAATATGCGACAAAGGAGGTGGTTGGACTTAATCAAAGATTACGACTGCGAGATTCTTTATCACCCGGGGAAGGCAAACGTAGTAGCAGATGCGTTGAGCAGAAAAGGAAGGGAGAACTTGTTCAAGCTGACAACACAGGAGGAGCTAGTGAAAGAAACGACGCGACTAGAGATAGAAGTGAAAAGTCCGGGAGTGGCAGCGAAGCGTTTATTCGTAATGGAAGCTCATCCGATATTACTAGACAAAGTAAAGGAGGCACAGAGGAATGATGAGGAATGTGAGAAGGTAAAGGAAAGAGTAGCAGAAAACGATGGAGAAAAGTTCATGTTGGATAAAGATGGTATCTTGCGATTTGAAGAACATGTGTGGGTGCCAGCCGTAACCGAACTAAGAGAGGCAATCTTGAATGAGGCATATAACTCACCATATTCTGTTCACCCAGGAAGCACAAAAATGTACAGGATCTTCGTCAACATTTTTAGTGGCCAAATTTGAAGCGAGAGGTGGCAAAATACGTCAGTAAGTGTCTCATCTGTTAACGGGTTAAGGCAGAGCATCAAAGATCGAGTGGACTACTTCAACCACTTAAGATACCAGAATTGAAATGGGAGCACATTACGATGGATTTCGTAGTGGGACTTCCAAGCACACAAAAGGGCTATGATGCAATTTGGGTTATTGTGGACCGATTGACAAAGTCAGCACACTTTCTACCAATAAGGATCCGATTCGATTTAAATCAGTTAGCAGGGTTGTATATAAAGGAAGTTGTTTCCAGACATGGAGTGCCGGTGTCAATCGTTTCTGATAGAGATCCGCGCTTCACGTCAAATTTTTGGAAGAGCTTGCAGGAAAGAATGGGAACACAACTGAGGCTGAGTACTGCTTATCATCCTCAAACTGACGGACAGAGTGAGCGAACAATACAGATGCTGGAAGACATGCTTAGAGCTTGTGTGATGGATTTCAAGGGAAACTGGGATGACCGCATACCCCTCGTAGAATTCGCTTATAATAATAGTTATCACGTAAGTATCGGTATGCCGTCGTACGAAGCTCTCTACGGAAGAAAGTGCAGAACACCGTTATGTTGGGATGAAGTCGGGGAGAGACGACTGTTGGGACCAGAACTAGTTCAACAAATGGCAGATATTGTTGGGATAATAAGAGCCAGATTGGTAGCAGCCCAAGATCGGTAGAAGAAATACGCAGATTTGCACCGTCAAAGCCGAGAGTTTGAAAGTGGTAGTTTTGTGTTTTTGAAGGTATCTCCCTGGAAGGGGAAGATCCGATTCGGCAAGAAAGGGAAGTTAAGTCCGAGGTTCGTAGGACTGTTTGAAGTCTTGAGAAGGGTAGGCGAAGTGGCGTACGAGGTAGCTTTACCTCCCGAGCTGGAGCATATCCATAATGTGTTCCATGTCTCAGTGCTACAACCATACAAACCCGATTACAAGCACGTTATATCCTATGAGCCCATCCAGATCGAGAAGGATCTCATGTACGAGGAAATTCCTATTCAGATAACTGATAGGAAGGAGCAAGTATTAAGGAATAAAGTTATACCTTCTATGAAGATAGTTTGGCGAAATCCCGATGTCGAGGAGGCTACGTGGGAGTTAGAGGATATAATGAAGCAGAATTATCCCCACCTTTTTGTTTAGTCGAAATTCTGGGGACAGAATTCTTATAAGGAGGGGAGGATGTAACGACCGTGAATTTTGTATGGCTTTGAAATATAAGCTTATGAATATTATTTAATAAAAAGAATTTTTATTAATATTATTCTATGTGATGTGATTAAAGGTTATATAATAACCTAGATTATGTGTTTGCAATGATATTAAGTGTTGTTATTTGGTGGGACTTATTAAAATGATTTCGGAGAAATATCGCTAAAATTTCATTCACGGGGTACTATTCGCGTGGGCACTATTCGCCCGAAAAATGTCTTTTTCGTTTATTTCGAATTTTCTAATTGTTGTCATAGTGTTAATGTGATTGATTAATAATCCAAGTGTTGAATTTTATTTTGCCAAATTGGGATTTAATTAGAAGCCCCAAATTGCTTAAAGGTGGCCCAAACCCATGACCCACGACCCGACCCATGACCCATGAGGGAAATGGGTAATAACCATCAGCTGAACATTTAGAGGAGGAAGGAGTATACGGATGAGAAGAGAAGGAGCAAAAGGAATAAGAATTTATGGGGAGAAGCCATTCCACATTTGGTAGAGGAAAAGAGAGCATGGAACAATTGGAGAGAAGGGAGGGGGATTACCTGAGCATGGAAATGAGCAAGCTCACTCTCCCAGTAATGGGGAGGTGCAATGAAGGCACACTCAACCCCTCAATCCATCTATGAAGCTCTGATCATCCTTCTATAAATGCTCCTCCCTTGCCATTCATCCATTCCTTTCCATTGTTGCTAAGAGAAAGCTGAATATTGAGTGAGTGTAAAAATTGAGTGGGTACGGGTGAGTTGAAGGAGGAGAAGAGAGGAACTTGTAGCTGTAATCAATCCCATTTTCATCCTAGAAGTTGCTTTAAGAGGTTAGTGTCATGGAACCTAGCTTATTTCCATTGTTGTTTCAAGTTTTCAGTTTGATATTGGTTGCTTTGTGGGAGTATATGTTGCTGAAATTGATTTGATTGGTTCATGAATATGTATGAATGTTATTAACTCTTTAAAAGCCTTGTTAATAATCAATGAAAGTGGAACAATGATTGATAATCAAAGCGTATGCATAAGGAGCAAGAATGGACTGTTGGACATATATGGACTGATTTGGACAATTCTTATAGTTTGATGAAAATTTAGTTCATGGTTGGTTGTATGCTTGTTTGTGTATGTCCATGATGTGTTATGAGATTGTGGGTAATGATTTCATTTGGAAATCTGGGCTAGAACATAACTAAACTCTACTCCAATATGAGTTTGTAAGCCATGCCCACCAACCATTTGATTTAATACCTAAAAGAAGGATTTCTCTAAGACCATAAGAACTAGGTGTTGATTAATTGATGAATAGGTGAATAGTGTTCGTAGTGTCGATTTCTGGTGTAGACACCCAAATTTTGCGTTCCCTATACTAACCGTGACAGGAGGGCAAAATCGTCAATTGAACCGGCTTGCAGGAGCGAAGGAATGGGCACAAGTGCGAACGCTCAACACCACCGCGATGATTGGCGACCAAAGCTGACGTGACAATAAGGCCGTCCGAAACGAGCATTCTCGAATGAGGTGGCACGTCTCCCGGAAATTCCTGGACTGCAAAATACAAGCCTGTCAGCGAAAATCGACGTTACGGCACGAAAGTCGAGGCGTGGCACGAAAATCAAGAAAGTCAAACCGTCCACCCGCGGATTGATCTGCGGCCAATAAGTGCGCCTTTTGAAAACACGGAACTCGAAACACGGAACTCGAAACCAGGTGAGTGGAAGGCAGGCGGCCAGCCAACCTATTTCAGCTCATTTCCGCTTCAGCATACAGGAGGTTCAGCAGATTGAGAGGAGAAGAGAATTCAGCACAGCAGCAGCACGAAAATTGAGAGAAAAATAGCTAAATTTTGCAACAAAATAGGAGAGAAAGAGAGAAAAAAAGAGAGGAATTATACTCCTTTGATTTGATTGTATCACATATACTTCTCCTTCTATTCAAAATACACAAGTTTACATCCACTTTGATATCATTTGCAAGGTGAAAATCTCCTTATTTTTGCAATTTCTATCATATCATTTGGTCAAATTAAATGTAGTTTTTCACGTAATTTATGGTGGAACAATGAATTAGGGATTATTAGTGAAGGTTCCATCGGAACTAAATTCTTCCTAACAACCCGATGATATTCATTTATTGATTTTTTTGTTTGTTTTACGGTACCGTATTGGGCGTGGTTTCTTTAGATCTCTATTTTAGGATGTCTTGGTATTGTTAGATTACCCGTGTTGATTATTTCTTGTAATATCCGGTATGTGGATAGTAGGAACGATGTAGTCTTCGTTGTAAATATGTAATCGTCGGGCCTTAAAACGACGTCAAGGCGAGAATCGGGCTTAAGGCCCCGTAATAGTGAAATATGTGATTGTGGGCGTTTGTGGTTATTTTGATGGCTTACATGCCCATGAATAGCCCCTACGCATTTTAATGCTTTATTTGATTTACAATATTAAAATTGATTTTGAAGCTAAACAATGAAGACTTTCATAAAATCAATCAAATTAGGTTATTAGCATCACGAGGATAATAAATGGGAATTGCTAATGAATGTCGATTTCTATTTAAACGAGAAGGCTAAAGAACAAATCGTTTTCAAACATCACAAAATTGATTTTATGGAAATAAGTAACGTTTTATTAAATCTTTGTGCATAGGGTTAAAGAGATCCTAGAAGTTGCCCATCATTTGAGTTACGAAAGCAACGTATAGATCTCGATTCCTATTTTGACGAAGGTTTAAAACTCTTGTTTTGCCAAAAAGACACCTAATGAAAAAATCTCATAGTTTTTGACAATTAAAATCAAAACCTTTCCTCATAAAGCTTTCTCGTATAAGCCGAAGGACATTCTGAAGCATTCCCAAAAGAAAACACGATTTTTTCGAAAACACAAATGATTTCTTCATGTAAAATCACCACGACATTCACGTAGGCACACACACACACACATGCACACGCACACATACACGTTTCATGAATTGAAGGATAGGAAAGTATCAAGATTGCGGTAACCGTGTTTCACGGAAGTCGGGGGGTGCCTAACACCTTCCCCTCGGTTAAGCAAGCCCCCGAACTCTATGAATCTCGGTTTGCAGACCAATTAATTCGGAGTCACATATGAGCCAACGATTTATAAAAAACGAAAACTCGGATGAGTTGGTACATCCATTTCAAATATACCAATTGGCGACTCTGGTTAATTGGCTCATCATAAAAAACGATATTTCAAAACCCCGTCGACATTAATGCCGACCTTTTCCGAAGAATCATTCAATCAAAAGGCTAAAATCGGAAGAGACGAAAAGCTGGCGTCGACATCTGGTATTGTTATGTTGTTTGTTAAATTCTAATTCTTATGTATAGTTGTAGCATACTGAGTTCCAAAGCCATAGGCTTTGAAATCACCTCATTTCGTTCACGGATGAGGGAGTTATGATGATTTGAATCCAAGCATGTCAATAACACGAATCTTAGTTTTAGGACAAGGTGGTGGTCAGTTAATGTTTATGGTAGCCTCCCACTCTTTAGATCCTTCATTGGAAGCCTCATGAGGGTTATTGATAGTCAAGAAACAACAAAACCTAGCCTAAAACTCGGATTTTAGGCATGCAGGCACATAGAATTGCATTTAGCACGAATGGGCGCAGCCTCCGTGATTTGCACGGAGGCCTCACTGAGCTTCCTGGAGGCTGGCGCAGCCTCCGTGATTTTCACAGAGGCCTTGCTAAGCTGTTGGCGCAGCCTCTGTGATTCTCATGGAGGCCTCGCCGACTGCCTGATTCTGAAATTTCAGCATGAACCCCTGTTGGTATAACGACTCTAACTTTCTTATACGAACTCCAAATTGGATGATTCAAGATGATCCGGAAAGCTAAGAAGTAGACCTACAACTTTCATTATTTAGAACTAAAATTTAATGCTTTATAAATTTCTTAATTGGCCATTTGTAGGACAATTGTGCATTAGGAAGCATACATGGGGCGTCGTTCATGCATGTATGTAACGTGTAATGCTTCCAACGCTAAAAGTTATTGTTTCAAGTTCTAAAACTTGTACATTATGATTTATAATGACCCTTAGTATTAATCAATGATGAACTAGACAAGTGTATGAGCATGCTAAACTTATGTAAATGAGGCGAATCGGGCGTGCGTTGTACAAACGCCGAAACATCGTATCAAGTGTGTATAACCTTGTTTGATATTATGTTTCTAATTAGAATGAAATATTATAGAGTAATGTAAACCAATATTTGACATCAATTATGTGGCTAATTGGTATGTGGATATGTACTTAAATGTGTAGGGCTTTTGAAGGACGATTAACGTCGAGTTATTAGCAAGCGCTTAAGGCAAGTTTCTTACCCTACTCAAGTTATATTGTGCAAGTTTCCTAACTTCATTCTTTCTATATATTGAATGCAAGTTTTCTACCTTACTCAACTTAAATTTGAGCAAGTGTTCTAACCCTTGCTAGTCCTCGTGCTAGACAATCTTATCAACTTCATTCGACTATATTCTTACGGATGTTATTTAATGTTCAAAGTTCATATTTACACAATACATATATGATTGTGTGAATTCCATACTTATGTGAATCTTTAATATTTGCACAAGTATTCGAGATATGTTATTAACATAAACTGTTAAAGCTTTTAAGTTCAAATTATGCATGAACTGTTTACGAAAAGTGTCAATGCCATTTGATTCGGCTAGACTAATACCCATGATTTAGAAAGTGATCCAAACCAATTATTGTGGTGCGGACTCTTTGCAGAGATGAACAACCCTCGTAGTAGGACAAATTATATTTTTAGTTCGGGAACCGACATGCGCGCAAGTTGAATGTTTGAGGGTTATGCATAACGCCGGGTATTTTAGGATGATCACCTATTGTACCTATATTTGTTGTTTTTGGGGCTAATAGTATAATACTGTTAATTCTGATGGAAGGTAAGTGCCATGGTGGCCACACAGTGACTCCTGCATTTCTAAAATTTGAAATCCTTGAATTTATTTGATATTCATCCAGTCCATAATGACTTACCAGTAATAGTAGAGATTTGAATTGAAACTTGAGAAACTTTACTCATGACTTCTCATTATCATTATTGTTATACTTGCTGGGCAAACTTGTTGCTCACCCTTTCTTTAACAACATTTCAGTTGTTACCAAAAGAGGCGAGAGCTCGGTAAAGGATAAAGGCAAAGGCAAAGCTACGAATTAGCTTTGTCCTACTATGTTATATTTCTGTCATGCACTAAGACTTATTTAAGATTATGTATTCCGATGTATTATGTATTAAGACTTAATTATAGTGTGTACTATGTTATGTCAGGTATTTGTATTGGTATCGAGACTTGGGACGAGAGTATTTATGTTATATCAATGTAAATATTTCTATTATTCCGCAATTAGTTATTTATAGAATGCTTTATGAGTTGCACAGTGATGCACCAAATTCGAGGTTAAGGTAACCTGGATTTGGGGGCGTCACAGATTCTGGGGATTACATTTTTAAGGAGGGAAGAATGTAACGGATGAGTTAATCGTGTTGTGATTCTTGGGACAGAATCGTTTTAAGGAGAGAAGGATGTAACGAATGTGATTTTTGTGAATATGTAAAAATATTTATTGAATTAAATAAATATTTTAGTTAGTTTATTTATTGAATAAAATAATAACTATTTGATGAGAATTATTATGGAATAGTTTATTTAAGTGCGATAATATTGATTAATGTAAGTGGTAATATTCTAATTTAATTAAATAATTAAATTAGAGGATTAATGATTTATTAAATAAAATAATTTATTAAATAAAATTATAATAATGACTGGTTAAATAGACATTATAATTTTATTAGTAGGTTTAGTTGGATTTATTAATAAAATAGGTTTAATTAAATTTAAGTGTGACAAGTGTACTATATAGTAAGGGAATTGTAAAAATAAATTAAAAGAGAGTTTTATGTTGTAGGCCAAACAAGGCCTTGTGACTCTCTGGCTTTCTAACTGTTGAAAACTTTTCGTGCTAGTAACTGTTGAAGCCAAATAAAACTTACGTAAGTTTCATAAGGCCGAAAACACAAAGCCAGAGAGAAATAGAGAGGGTTTGAGAGGTCTATGAAAAAATTGAGAAGGATTTCTGAGAAAAACAAAGAAGGAAGAAGGCAAGCAAGCAATTCTTGTCGTCATCTAGCTAATCTAAGAAGGAATTAAGAGGTATAAACTAAAATATAAATTTCTTTATCTATATTTCTTTAAGTTCTTCACTATAAAATGGTTTTAAGGGTTTATACGTTGAGAAATTGGTTATGTGTGTTATTGGAATTACTTAATCTGTTCTATGTTGTTATAATTGAGTTTTCAGATAATCAATTCCATGAAAAATTTGTTTAAGAGCAAGAAATTGGTTTTTGGTTGAATATGTACAAAATGGCTTATTTTGGAGTCAAAATTAATGTTTAATTCATGTAATAATCTGTAAAATGTTAGTTATTTATGTTAATATGTTAAGAAACGAAAAGAATGCAAGTTGAATGAACCAATTTGGTTAAGAAATGAGTTTGTGGTGTTTGATTTCGCTAAATATGTTGAAATATGAAGAAATAACAAGAACCTTGATTTTGGAGACTCTAAATTACTTATTAGTGTTGTTTGTGTTACAAGAAGGGTTAAGTATATATGTTATGTTGTTTTGGTTGAGTTTATAACGTCTGGATATGCCTAAATTGCTGTTGTATAGAGTGTTGGGAGTTTGGTTCGCAGTAGGGGAGAAGCCGCCTGCAGTACCTGTGTCTGCGCACCAGCGCGGCCGCGCTGGTGCCAAGGCTAAAATAGGGCGGCCGCGCCTGCACCATAACAGAAATGGATGTTTTTTTAACTGTTCTATCCTTAGAACCCAATGTAACCTAGCCTAATGAACATGAAGAAGCTTTAAACACTCATTAAGTTGTATCAAGTGTATGTAATCACAAAGTTGAATTGTAAGCTATGATTTGGTAAGTTTTAGGAGACTTTAACTTGTTGTTTGTGAGAATTTGAATGCTAAGACTTATGTTGTATGCTTGTAGAAATTTCTGATTCGTGCTATGTGGTTAGTTAGGAAGTTCAGATCATGAACTAAGATTGCTAAGTTATACTAAAGTGGAAAGTGAAGCCGTTAATCATAGTTATGATGAAACTAATTTATATTGTGATCCTAATGGTATGTAGGATATTTGGTGAACGTAAGTTATGATTGTATAGATTACGCACGAGACAAGTTCCTTATCTCTAACTTGTTAATTATTACTCAAGGTTCCTTAACTTTACTTTTGTATTGAGTAAGTCTCATAACCTTGGCTTATCGTTATTCAAGCAAGGTTTCTTATAATGTTTAACACTTATGTTTTGTTAAGCCTTTTAATTCTTATAAAAGCATTATTTTAGTAGATGATGCTTATCCATTTATGATTCATTGAAGTTCTACTATTGTTAAAGTATTCCTTTTGCAATATTTTATTGTTATTGAACTCTCGAATAATGTCGAACCTTTATTGATTCAACTAATCCTTAGTTGATGAATGTTCTAAGATCTAAAATTTCTATTGAAGCTACTCAAAACCAAACTTTCTTTGGAACGGACTTTAATGTCAAAATTGAGATGAACAACCCTAATGTAGGGGATTATACTACGCAATATCATTAAAATATTTGTGCACAATACATCGTACGAAGGGCTGATCACCCGGAGTACGAGATGGATGGTCCATATAGTCTATAAGACTGTTAAAGGTTACGGTAGAGATACTTTTTAACCTAGAACATTGTTCGTGGTCTTGTGACCCTCAGATGTACATTTGATCTTGTTTTTTAATCTTGATTCAAAAGTTGCATTCTTATTGAACTTCCAGTTCTTAAACATCGTTAAACAGAAAGATTACATTGTTTAGTTGAGCTTAATTCACTGATTTTCCATATGTTATTATTATTATTATTGTTGCTATACTTGTAAGTAATTGTTTGCTCACCCTTGCATAAACCATTGCAGCTAAGATTGAGAAATCTGACGAGCCGTCCACGAGAAAGGGCAAGGGCAAGATGAACAAATAATGAAGAATAAATTAATTTTATTTGAAAAAGCTTATGTAATGAGACTTATTTATTATTATGTTTATTCCGCAAATGATGTAATAAAGGTTAGACGACCTGGGATTTTTTTTTAAAATGTAACCCTTTAGTGGAATGATGGTTTATAAAGTTTTCTATTATCCTTCATTATGGTTAGTTAGATGTGAATGTTTTGGATAGTGAACACCAGATCTGTGGATTGAAGTACCCGGATTTGGGGGTGTCACACTGGCACTCCATGTCGCGACACAATTTTCTTGATGTACAACTTTGCTAACTAATTTAAATCAAATCGAATCTTAATTGGTATAAAATATGCCGATTTCGTCAGTCGATCCACAATAACCCAAATGGCATCATAACCCTTCTGTGTGATTGGTAGTCCCAACACGAAATCCATCGTAATATGCTCCCATTTCCATTATGATATTTCCAATGGTTGAAGTAGACCGCTTGGCCTCTGATGCTCTACTTTTTCCCTTTGACAGGTTAGACTCTTACTGACGTATTCTGTGACTTCTCGTTTCATGTTGAGCCATTGATGAGTGTGTTTTATACACACAATTTGGATACTTTTTGTTAGGTTTGTATATAACGCAAGCATTTCAATCAAATTACATAAATAGAGCGGAAGCGTGATAAAACGGATTTTAAAATTTTAATACAAACCATCACCATGATCTATCATTGTGTTCAATTATCAATTAAACGAAAGAGAAAGAGAAAGAGAATAAGAATTATACCCTCGTAGATCAAAGCTTCCTCGGGTACAAGTTCAACTCCTAGTCCTTCGTGTTCTCCTCAAATTCCACCGATGAGATTCCTTCCTTTGATCAACGTTAGCCACCCAAGTGTTTGGCCTCTAGAGGTGATTCACCAAGGAAGAATAGGTATTCAAGAAGTTGGGTGTTGGCAAAACTCTAGTTTCTATCTTTATAGAAATTACAAGTACTCTCCACAATCTAATGCAAGAGTGTGTAACCCTAATCTATGATAAGACTCCTCTTATTTATAAATGTAGGAATAACCATTCCCTAAACTATTTAGGATTAGGATTTCTATTATAATTAAACTCCTTTAATTAATTATGCTCTTAATCCAATTAGGAATTCATGTGTGAGTAATTCTATTAATTAATTCCCAATCCCTATTAGGAATTAAATAATAGTAATAGTAATAATAATAATAAGACTCCTCTTATTAATTTATATTTAATAGTTCCAAAATATTAAATAATAAATATTAAGCTATTTAATTTATTCTATCTCCATAGACTAAATTAAATACACTTAACTTATTATTACAATTATGCCATTTACTTTTTAAATAAATATTTTTCTTTTGCAGTGTGACCCTTTAGGTTCTCCATATTAAACCAGTTGTGAATAAATCAATTAGAACAATTCTAGTCTTATTTAAATAAATAAATTAAACTATTTAATTCATTTAAATAAATAATATTTATTCTACAATAAGGGTAAGCTCCCTTAGCGATCAACGACTTTCCAGATAATATAGATTTCAACATTAATCACAAAAGAACCTTTCAGTGCATAGTTATCGTACAATTCAATCCTTCTACCATACAATGTCCCAGTTAAATATAAGACATGGATTTACTGCCAAGTCTTATTTTATTTAATTATATGTATTTCGATTCTCAAATGCACAACTCTAAATAATGCAAATTAGAAACTCCTTTCTAATATCATTCTGCCTTGGCCAAGGACTACTGAGTTGTCATTTATCGAATCACATAGGATATTCACATCTTTTACTAGACGTGGTAGATTCTTTGTTGATCATTCACCTATCTCCATGCACAACTTATTATACCCAATCATACCCTTTGATATACCCCAAAGGTCTTAAGGGACATGCCAAAGTATAACTCATCATACACAAGATACTATGATGATCCCAAGTCCAAGGATCACTTGTACTACTATCACCAGAGGAATTCCTATTGACAGACGAGTAAAACTCCATTAGGTATTCCTTAGCGAGCCACGTTCAGTTTACTTATTCTCCAATAAGCACCTACATACTTGCTTTAGTGTCTCCACACAAATGATTATGAGATCAATCATCCTCTTCCAAAGAGCAAGCAACGTATGTACTAATCTATCCGAATTCACTAATCCCCTTTTAGTAATCCAACGATTAGGAACGATTTTAGTTTGTGAGCTATCTAGAATTTAGATCTCATTAGCATGATCACCATCATGATTCTAAAAGCATTACTCAAAACTATGGGTTTATCACATTTAATATATAACAACACCATGTAGATAATATAAAATGCCTTTTAAGAAAATCAATTCTTTTATTAATAAATGAATAAGATTACAAGGTATATACTAAATCATATCAAATATGATTGGCTTATGTGCATACTACTTTCACTTTTGGCCTTGATAATTTGTAAGTCTTTGGGTATTTTATGTGATTTTATTGTATTTTTATCTTATTTTTAGTCTTTGTGGTTTTATATTGCTTTTATGTGTTTTGTATTGTTTTTATGTATTTTTACTTAGTTTTGTATGAAATAGAGCAAAAGCAATTTGAGCGTCAACGTTTGGAGTGCCTTAAGTGCCATTTTCAGCTCAACATTGACATAACAGCTGCTTGCGGCTCAATTTCAACCATGATCTAATCCTTATCTCTCAAAACTCAAAGAACGAAAGTTGTAGATATTCTCCTCGGCTTTCCAGAACATCTTGAATCATCCCAATGCGAGTTTGTATGAGAGAGTTATGGTAGTTTTACCAACGAATTTAGGATAAATTTTACACAGCAGCCACTTTGAGCTCAATTTCACCCTTGCTCTAGCCATTATCTTTCTGAACTCCAGTTATGGAAGTTGTCGAGCTACTTCTGAGATTTTCGTAGCCTCTTGAATCGCCTTATTTCGAGTTCGTATGAGAATGTTATGACCATTTTACTAACAGAGGTCAAAGTTGAGTCACCAAACAGCAGACGGGCACGGGCGCACGCGCGCGGGGGGTGCTGGGGCAAGCAGCAAGGCCAGTGGCTAGGCGCGCGCCTGTGCGTGCTATGTGCGATCTGTTGAGCCTCTAGTGCGATTCCAGCTCACTTTTTGACCAAAAATCTGATACTTGGCTAGGGTTTTTGTAGAGGCACTATATAATAACTCTTTAGGGCTTCATATTTGGGATCTAGGGATTGGGAGGCTGCCATATACTTCATCAAGAAGAGCTTGAAGGCTGCAATTCAAGGAAATTTTCAGCAACAAGCTAAGGAGCAAAAGAAGAAAAGAGTGCCAAAGGAAGAGAAAAAGCTAAAAATTGTCATCAACCAAGCAAGCAACTTATGAATATCTTCAAAATGGGTTTTATCATCTCTAGCTTTCCTTTGAATTTGTATTTTTTTTTCATGATGAACACCATGTGTTTGATGTTTTGCTTAGCCACCATGAACTAGAGCTTGTATTCTAAGATTTCAATGGAACCCAATACATAGTTTGAATTAACTTCTCTCTCTTTGTTATTAATTACTCATTTGTGAATTGAATATCATAATTTATGCTTCATATCTTAATTGCCTAGCTAGTAATTACCATGGGAACCTATATGAACTTGACGAACGAATTATAGTGTTGAGACCTTGTTATGATATCATGCGAAAGTTAAAGATTGTTGTGGGTAATCAATAAAGATTTAGTGACATGTCTTGTTGATTATCCTCAAAGATAGGTAACTTGATAGTATTTAGGATAGACATCTACCTAGATACCGTGTACAACTAATTGAGAATCTAATCTTAATGACTTCCTATGTGAAAGTTGGTAATTGAAAGGATGGCTAATGAGATTTAGTGACACGTGTCTTGTTAATTGTTCTTGAAATTGGTCTATTGATAGTGTGTAGGATAGACATATACCTACATGCCGCATTAGGAAGACTCAAAATTTGACCATCGACAGAGGCTTATAAGTAACTTTGATTTCTCGGTTGGCAATTTTATGTTGTTAATTAGTTCAAATGAGAGAGTTAGGATATTTAAATGAAGTTTTGGGGGAAATTGCAATCTTAGACTTGTTAATATTAGATTTCATTATCTTAACGCTTTCCATAACTCTTAATTATTGTTAAACAACAAAAACTCAAATCATCAATTGTCAAAATAAAATCGAGACGATATATAGTTGGTACTTGGGATACACTAGAGATAATTCCATATGGGTTCGACAACTCTCTTATCATTATATTACTTGTTGACCGCGTATACTTGCGCGTATTTTTCGGTTGCAAAATTGACCAACAAGTTTTTGGCGCCATTGCCGGGGAATTGTTCTTCTAGTGTTTTTCTAATATTAATTACAATCGAATTGGTCTTAATTTAGACTTGTAAATAATTTGCTTGTTGTTTATTTTGTTTTGTTTTGATTTTGTTTTCAGTTAATGGATGAGCATAATTATCAATGGCCTTATGAGCGGACAATGCAACCAAGTGTCACAAAAATATTTGAGCAACTACAAGAACAAGTTGCAACGCTTTCAAGGGTTGCTGACAGTCTTGAAAGTCTGTCCACTCAGAATGCCTGATAAGTAGGTTTCATACCTACTTATTAGATACTATTTGGTTTCATTTGATGCTTTTCTAATAGCTATCTAGTGTAAATTCATGCATTTCCCCATCTCGTTCGGTTTTTGATTCACTAGCCTCATTATACGGCTTTTACATTGTTTTTGGTAATTTTTGCTCAGGATGTTGTGCATTTGTGGATGGGTGCTATTTGATTGTTTGTTGCTTGTGCAGGTCATAACAGTTGAGAAATTATGCAATAGCAGCACTGCAGCAAACTGGCATTCGGCGCAGCTGCGCCCTTTTTACAAAGGGCGCCGGCGCAGCTGCGCCCATCCTGCTCATTCCATGCCCCCGGCGCAGCTGCGCCCCTATTACAAAGGGCGCCGGCACAGCTGCGCCCCTCCTGTTCCTGTTGTGCCTCTCCTGCGCAGCTGCGCCCCTATTGCAAAGGAGGGCGGCGCAGCTGCGCCCGTTGTCAGCCGCCCATGCAACACGTTCCATCCAGCGAAGCAGCATTATCCAGAAATCATGCAATACCAGATTTTGAGGGATCAGTGGGTTTAGCTTTTATTAGTGGGAATCATAATAAGTCAAAAGAAGACAATTTATGCTTGTATTATTAGCCAATTGAGAATTCAATTTTGAAAGCTCTGCTCCTACACGGAAATATAATAGTTACTGCATTCTAGCTTAAAAACTTGGAAATCATCAGCTGAGCATATTTTGCATTTGGGAACTGAAGAATGGAGCTATATGGATGCTGAATTGGAGATTGGGAGCAAGGAATCAACTATCTACACAATTTGAAAAATTACCAGAAGTTGCAGAACGGAAACAGGGAGCTTGAATATTTTCTATTTTTGATTAATTCTCCTATTCTGTTATTATGATGATGAACCAATTGTGCATGATGAACTCTAGTATTGTATTTATGAACTAAATTTAATTCTTGGGATTATAATGGATCTTTTGCATGACTAAGAATTGAAGTGCTTCCTCATTTTTACTAGTTGGTTGTGAAATGAATGTCTAGCATAATCTATACTCCATGTTTAATTGCTTGATCACCAATTACTGTGATAATTTATATGGAATTGAGAAAGGAAGTATAAATTAAGATCTCATTATGCTAGCATATGTTCATAATTATTACATTCCTCGTGAAATTATGTTTCGTGCTTAGGATAGAGATATACCGAAGCACCATGTGTGGTCATTTGAAAACTTGTTCTTAAACCCGTTTGATTGTAATTCACATAGAAATATAGTGCGTTAGTCATCTAGGGTGTTCACATTCATTCTATCAATTGTGGATTTAGTGTGATATGGGTATGGTGCATCGAGAGATGGCCATGTTTTACTTTCGTGTTTTCGACCAACATTTCATAATAACCAACTAGCAACAATAGGAAGCATGGAAATCTAAATCTGCATTAAGTGAAATTATAATCCCAAGCCTATAAAATCTGTAATTTTTACCATTAAATTTGTTCTAATTATTTCATTAGTAATTATTAGACTATTTCATCACTAAAAACCGCTTGTTTAAAGAGACCGAACTAATTACAAAATTGGTGTTTGTAGTCATAAATACAATTCATTTCCTCGTGGGATCGATACTTTACTTACTTTATATTACTTGTGGATCGCGTGCACTTGCGTGTATGAGTTTTATTTGTTATACATACAAATATACCAACAAGTTTTTGGCGCCGTTGCCGGGGAAATGCAATTGTGTTTATAACTTTCATCATCAATTTAAATTAGATTGGTTTTAGTTAAACAAATCTGTTCTTACCCTAATTTTATTTTATTTTCTTCTACATTGTGATAGGTACTCTTGAGTAGTGTATGCATACTCGGTCGAAGAATCCTAACCTATTGCCTTTTGTGGACAACATTGAAAAAAGGGTTCAACAATCAAGGAAGTGTGCTGAAAATACTCTGGAGGATCTAGAACAACCTCAACCAATGGTGGGAGAAGCACAAAAAGCCTTAAGAGATTATGCTACGCCAAGAATCAATGATTTGCAATCAAGTATTTCAAGGCCAGCCATAACAGCCAATTCCTTTGAAACCAAACCAGGGACAATCCATATGATCCAAAATTCTGTCCAATTCGGAGGAATGGTGGTTGATGACCCGAATGAGCACTTGATAAATTTCTTGGAGATATGTGATACATTCAAATTCAGCGGGATCTCGGAAGATGCGGTGAGATTACGGTTATTCCCATTCACATTGAGGGATAAAACAAAGAGTTGGCTACACTCACTACCACCCGGATCCATTACTACTTGGCAAGATTTGGCCCAGAAATTCTTAGCAAAGTTCTTCCCACCGGCCAAAACTGCTAAGTTGAGAAATGACATATCCTCATATGAGCAACATCATGGAGAATCCTTGTACGAGACATGGGAGCGGTACAAGGAACTATTGAGAAAGTGCCCACATCACGGTTTGCCCCAATGGATGCAGCTGAACACATTTTACAATGGGTTGAATATTCAAACACGGGCAGGCATCGATGCAGCTGCGGATGGAGCATTCATGGGTAAAAACTATGACGAAGCTTATGAACTTTTGGAGACTATGGCTGCAAACAACTATCAATGGCCATCCTCCAGATCCACTCAACCAAAAGTGGCAGGGATACTAGAGGTTGACACAGCCACTTCACTTCATGCCCAGATTTCAGCTATGGCCAAGAAGCTTGACAACATATGTGAAGGTAAAGGTCAGCAAGTTTCCATGATTTGTGAGCTTTGTGCAGGTTCTCACGCTTCGGATCAATGTGCCATCAACGCTGAATCTGTGCACTTTGTGAGCAACTATCAACGGCCAACAAATCAATATCAGAATAACTACACTCCGGGGAATAGGAATCACCCCAACTTCTCATGGAGCAACCGACAAGACCAACAACAAGCTCCAAAACCTAGCCATCCTCCGGGGTTCCACAATCAGCAACAAGGCACGACCACTGATAGGAAGGTCGCTGAAATGAGTGAGAATTTGGAGTAATACATGGCCAAAACTGACAGGTTGGAGCAAGGCCAAACATTAGGCTTCAAGAATTTGGAAAATCAAATGAGTCAATTGTTCAGTTTGTTGTCTAGTAGACCTCAAGGGGCCCTCCCTAGTGATATAGAAGTCAATCCAAGGAGAAATGGGAAGGAGCAATGCCAAGCTGTTACCACCAGAAATGGAAAGCAGACCCTGCCAGACAGCGCAGCTTCGCCACTGTCACACGAGCAGACAGCGCAGCTGCGCCCTTCATCAGCACTAGAACCTAGCGGCGCAGCTGCGCCCATTTTACAAAGGGGACCGGCGCAGCTGCGCCCCTCCCCAGAAACTGCCACTGCTGAAATTTTTGAAGAAGAAGAAAGCATTGAGAAATCTGAATCCCCACCCATAAAAAGCACAGAAAAAACTCAACCTCCCCCCACAAGGTATTATCCACCAGTTCCGTATCCTCAAAGGCAGCAAAAGCAGAAAATGGACAGGCAATTTTCTAAGTTTCTTGAAGTTTTCAAAAAGCTTCAAATCAACATACCATTTGCAGAAGCTTTAGAACAAATGCCGAGCTATGCTAAGTTCATGAAAACTATTCTGTCAAGAAAGAAGAAATTGCAAGATTTCGAAATTGTTGCTTTGACAGAGGAATGCAGTGCGGTATTACAAAGGAAGCTACCTCCAAAACTAAAAGATCCAGGCAGTTTCACCATTCCTTGCACCATTGGAGACCTGTCATTCAAGAAATGTTTATGTGATCTTGGTGCAAGCATTAATCTCATGCCATTGTCCGTCTTTACTCAGTTGGGATTACCAGCTCCCAAGCCAACAAATGTCTCTCTTCAGCTAGCAGATCGTTCAGTCACTTATCCGAGAGGTATTGTGGAAGATGTCCTGGTTAAGGTTGATAAGTTCATTTTCCCAGCTGATTTCATAATCCTAGACTTTGAGGAGGACAAGGACATCCCCATCATACTTGGGAGGCCATTTCTAGCTACCGGGAGAACTCTCATTGATGTGCAAAAAGGAGAATTGACAATGAGGGTTCAAGACCAAGAGGTTACCTTTAATGTCTTCAAAGCTATGAAATTTCCAACTAAGGCGGAAGATTGTTTCCGAGTTGACATCATTGAAGAAGCTGTGACCGAGGAATTCATTAAGGCCACACATAGGGACTTGCTTGAGCAGACACTAACAGGAGACATCGACTTGGACGAACCCGAGAACTGTGAGTATGTTCATTTTCTAGATGCAATACCCAGGATGGCAAGATTCAAGGTACCTATTGAACCCTTGAAAGGCTCAAACGATGCCTCATTTCAATTAAAACCATCCAGTGAGGTACCTCCTAAGCTTGATCTCAAACCCCTGCCTAGTCATCTCAGGTATGCATTCCTAGGCGTTTCAGATACATTACCTGTCATTATTTCCTCTGTACTAACATCCTTGCAGGAAGACAAGCTGATAAGAATCCTCAGAGAATTTCAAGGGGCTATTGGATGGACCATTGCAGACATAAAAGGAATCAGCCCCGCATTTTGCATGCACAAAATCCCGATGGAAGATGACAGCAAGCCTACCATAGAGCATCAAAGAAGGCTGAATCCTATCATGAAAGAAGTGGTGAAAACAGAAATTCTGAAATGGCTAGACGCCGGAATCATTTATCCCATTTCTGACAGTCCATGGGTTAGCCCAGTGCAGTGTGTACCCAAGAAGGGAGGAATAACTGTGGTAAAAAATGAGAACAACGAGCTAATACCAACCCGAACAGTCACGGGGTGGAGAGTTTGCATGGATTATCGAAAGCTCAACAAAGCCACAAGGAAAGATCACTTTCCACTCCCATTCATTGATCAAATGTTGGACCGACTTGCAGGGCATGAGTACTATTATTTGCTTGACGGATACTCTGGTTATAATCAAATTGCCATTGCTCCGGAGGATCAGGAGAAGACCACTTTTACTTGTCCTTATGGAACTTTTGCTTTCAGGCGAATGTCTTTTGGGTTATGTAATGCTCCTGCCACATTCCAGCGATGCATGATGGCAATATTTTCTGACATGGTGGAAATCAACATGGAGGTCTTCATGGATGACTTCTCAGTGTTTGGAAATTCCTTTGACAGCTGTCTTGAGAATTTAGTCATGGTATTGAAGAGATGCGTGGAAACAAATCTTGTGCTTAATTGGGAGAAATGTCACTTCATGGTTCATGAAGGAATAATTTTGGGTCACAAAGTCTCAGCCAAAGGTTTGGAGGTGGACAAAGCAAAGTTGGAAACTATCGAGAAATTGCCTCCACCAACTTCTGTAAAGGGAGTTCGAAGTTTTTTGGGCCATGCTGGATTCTATCGGAGATTTATCAAAGACTTCTCCAAAATCACAAAACCCCTGTGCAATCTATTGGAAAAAGACGTTCCGTTTCTATTCGATGAAAATTGCTTAGCAGCATTTGAGTTGTTGAAACAGGAGTTGACTTCGGCACCTGTGATAGTGGCACCGGATTGGTCTCTTCCATTTGAGCTCATGTGTGATGCTAGTGATTATGCTGTGGGCGTGGTATTAGGACAGCGCAGAGACAAGGTTCTACATGCAGTCTACTATGCCAGCAAAACACTTTCAGAGGCCCAAATGAATTACACCACCACCGAGAAGGAACTACTCGCTGTTGTTTATGCATTCGACAAGTTCCGATCCTATCTCATTGGAACAAGGGTACTGGTGTACACTGATCATGCAGCAATTCGGTATTTGATCTCAAAGAAAGATGCCAAGCCAAGATTAATCAGATGGATCCTTTTGCTCCAAGAATTTGATTTGGAAATTAAGGACAAGAAAGGTACGGAAAATCTGGTGGCCGATCATCTTTCCAGATTGGACAATCCGGATTTGGAGAGCAAAGAGAAGGTTGAAATAAACGATTGCTTCCCTGATGAGCAGCTATTTGCAGTCACATCTGAGATCCCATGGTTCGCTGATATTGTCAACTATCTTTTGAGTCATATGCTACCACCGGATCTAACTTCTCAGCAGAAGAAGAAATTCCTGCATGATACAAAGAGATACATGTGGGATGAGCCTTACTTGTTCAAACAATGCACAGACCTTGTGATCCGAAGATGCATCCCCGATGTCGAGAGTACCAGTATATTACATGCATGTCATTCTTCTCTGTATGGCGGCCATTATGGAACACAGAGAACTGCAGCAAAGGTACTCCAGGCCGGATTTTATTGGCCTACTTTGTTCAAAGATGCCCACCACTTCATCAAGAATTGTGATCGATGCCAACGGGTGGGCAACATCTCCAACCGTAATGAAATGCCACTAAATGTGATCTTGGAGGTGGAAATCTTTGATGTATGGGGCATAGACTTTATGGGACCATTTCCATCATCCTGCAACAATCTCTATATCCTTCTAGCAGTTGATTACGTATCCAAATGGGTGGAAGCTTCGGCGTTACCAACCAATGATGCTAAGGTGGTTTTGAGGTTCCTACAAAAAAGCATTTTTACCAGGTTTGGCACTCCTCGGGCAATCATCAGTGATGAGGGCAGCTATTTTTGTAACAAACAGCTCACAGTCCTCCTGGCCAAATATGGAGTGAGACACAGAATTGCCACAGCATACCATCCACAGACCAATGGTCAAGCCGAAGTATCCAACCGAGAGGTAAAAAGAATTTTGGAAAAGATTGTTAATCCTTCCAGAAAAGATTTGGTCTCTAAAGCTAGATGAAACCTTGTGGGCTTATAGAACTGCATACAAGACACCTCTCGGCATGTCTCCTTACCACATGGTTTATAGCAAGGCTTGTCATCTACCGGTTGAATTAGAGCACAAAGCTTACTGGGCCATTAAAAAGTTGAATTTTGACCCATCTGCAGCAGGAGAAAGGAGACTCCTACAGCTAAATGAACTCGATGAGTTCCGATTGCAAGCCTATGAGAATTCGAAACTCTACAAAGAGAAGGTAAAGAGATGACACGATCGAAAAATCATCGAGAGACAATTTGAACCTGGCCAAGCAGTCTTGCTATTCAACTCCAGGCTCAAGTTATTTCCGGGAAAGCTCAAATCCCGATGGTCGGGTCCCTTTACCATCACTGCTGTATTCCCACACGGAGCCATCGAGATTGTTGGAAAGGACAGTGAGCAACCATTCAAGGTTAATGGCCAAAGATTGAAGCACTATTGGGGTGGCGAATTTGATCGCCAAAAATCCTTAGTTGACCTGGCCATGGATTGAGCATCAATGACAGTCGAGCTAACCGACTTTAAAACAAAGCGCTCCTCGGGAGGCGACCCGAGATTACTTTTACTATTTCTATTTTTGGTGTGAATTTTTATTTAGTTTGTGTGATTTCATTTTGACATGCTCGTTTGTTTTTAATTCAGGTGTCCAATCTTGCCCTCATCCGTTTGAGTTGATCACACTTTGAGTTTGGGGGTGCATTGTTCCATTGCAAACACTTGCCGTTGTTCAGAGAAAGAAATTTTTTTTTTTCCAGGATTCCTGAGCTCCAGCGCAGCTGCGCCCCCTCTTCAGTTCAATATCAGCGCAGCTGCGCCGGGCCACCCTCGTCTGCAACATCTGAGCAACTGCGCAGCTGCGCCTCATCATCATTTCATTTCCGGCGCAGCTGCGCCGGTGTCCGCCTGAGCCAAGCCTGAAGCTCAGCGCAGCTGCGCCCCCTTCCCAGTACAACTGCGGCGCAGCTGCGCCGATCGCGGAAATTTTTTTTATAAATAGTCGGTCCCCATCAGTCACAATCATCAAACCCTAACTGACTCTCTAGCAGCAACACAAAACCCTCTCCTCTCATCCCTACCCACTATCTCAAAACCCTAAAAAAAACCCTAACTACCTACACTCTTCCTTCAAACCCTAATCACATACCACCATGCCGAAGCGCGCACGCACTCCCCAACCTTCTTCTTCCAGCAGCAACGGATCCGAATCTACTGGTGGTGGCATCAATACTCTGGATGCCACCAAATTTGTCAATCTATCTGCACAACATTACTACTGGGAGGTGCTTAGCGTCAAATCCTTCATACCAGAGAGGGGTTTGAAGCCCAAAGCACAGGATGGGCGTATTCTTGACCAAATCCGGCGTTTGGGTTGGTTGCTTTTCATTGAGACACCGAGGTCAGCCCCGATAGCCATTGTTCGAGAGTTCTATACCAACGCCCGGGAAACACAGAATGGGATTTCCTTCGTGCGGGGCAAGCAGGTATCCTATTCGGCGCAGGCAATCAATGAACTTTTTCGCCTACCATCTGCTACTGCTGAGGCCACCGACTGGGTGGTACATGAACGCTACGAAACCGACCTTGATGTGTTGATACATGAGATGTGCCAGCCGGGCACGCAGTGGAAGACTCAGCCAGGCACCACCTTGAAGGTTCACTTCCCTCAGACCGCGCTAAACAGATATGCCAAGGCGTGGTACGCCTTCATTTGCGCGAGTATCTTGCCCACCACCCATCATCAGGACGTGACACGGGACCGCGCGGTACTCTTTGCACCGTATTCTGCATGGATGGAGGCGCAGCATCGACGTGGGATATATCATCAACCAGTCCATGCTTCGTTTCATGCGGGCTGTCACTTCCGGTGCCATTCCACACGCCTCGATCATCACACGCCTATGCCTAGCGGCAAACGTGGAATGGGGCGAGGAGGCCCTCCAGCTACCTATGCGAGACATCGATAGCGCCACGATCTGAAAGTATAATGTTTGGCGCAGTGGAGAGTCCCGGCCTAATGGGTTGGGTTTTATTGTGGCTGATGAGGTGGAGGAGGCTAGTAAGGAGGGCATGCCTGCCCCGCCAGTTCAGCAGACGGGCGTCGGTGGACATGAGCGCGACATGCGCCGCCTGCAGCGCCGCATGGACGCGTTGCACACGAGCTTCAGGGATTACAGCGTCTCCTTCGCAGGTGCACCATCGGAGGCGTTCAGTCAGCAGGGGGTCCACATTGAGTTTCCCACATTCGGCTCCGGCATCCCTTATCCTCCGCCCGACACGCCGCCTAGCGGCGCCGAGGACGCTTCTTAGGGGAGTACTCTTTACCCTATTATCTCCAATGAGGACATTGCATATTTTAAGTTTGGGGGTATTAGGCTTGCCTTGTTATTTTATGATGCTTTAAATTATCTATTTTTATTATTAGTTATTTGCTTTCTTGTTATTTTAGGTATTTGTTTCCTTATTTTCGTAAAAAAAAAAAAAAAAAAAAAAAAAAACTAATGGTGAATTTCTCATGCATATCATATCACATCATGTAGTTTAGTTGCATGATCCTCTTATTTTGATTAGTATGCATCCCCACATGCCTATGATGAAAACTTTTTGATTTTGCTAACTTTAAGACTTTGGGTCGGATGCCATAAAACCGGTTTGCACGTTCTCAGTAGTTTTCTAACTAAGTAGCCCAAAGATTCGCATAATTGAGTTCTGGAGAGAATTGGTTGTGTTTTTAATGATTGTGGCAATTATGGGAAATATTAGTTGAAATCACACGTGTTCAAGTTTGGGGGAGTACCTAGTAGAGTATTTATGCAACGAAATGGAGCGTAAAACGCATTCGTTGATAAAAAAAATAATAAAAAAATAATAATAAAAAAAAATGGTGTGTTAATAAAGACTTGGTCAGCCTAGTTTTGTGGCCTTTGATATTCGAGTAAGTACACCCGAGGGGATGTCTCTACACCTAGCGCCCTATGACCAATTGGTTTGGGAGTCGTTGGCCGAAAGCTCGTTACATGGGTATCATTGAATAGCCTAAGGGAACTAGGCATTGCACGACCAAGCGTCATGGTCCGAATAATGTCTAAGTCGATCCCCACATTTTGAACATAGCGTGGTTTTAACTATATTTACCCCAATTGTCTTTTAGAGGTTCGATTATATAAATTTTCCCTAAGAAACATATTATGAGAATCGATTGGGATTACTATAGTTTGATGATTACTGCACACACACACACACTTTATCATTCACCACGGAATTTGAGTTGCACGGGTATCACGGTACACGGACCAAGTTTTGATGTGTCGCTAGATTCTTCTGAGGCAAATCTTATGGATTGCTTGCTAATTGATGAGGGTTATGGTGCATTCTTATTACATTGCATTCATATTTGCATTCATGTTTGCATTCATTTCGTTGTATTAGCTTGAGGACAAGCAACAATTCAAGTTTGGGGGTATTTGATAAGTAGGTTTCATACCTACTTATTGGATACTATTTGGTTTCATTTGATGCTTTTCTAATAGCTATCTAGTGTAAATTCATGCATTTCCCCATCTCGTTCGGTTTTTGATTCACTAGCCTCATTATACGGCTTTTGCATTGTTTTTGGTAATTTTTGCTCGGGATGTTGTGCATTTGTGGATGGGTGCTATTTGATTGTTTGTTGCTTGTGCAGGTCATAACAGTTGAGAAATTATGCAATAGCAGTACTGCAGCAAACTGGCACCCGGCGCAGCTGCACCCCTTTTACAAAGGGCGCCGGCGCAGCTGCGCCCATCCTGCTCATTCCATGCCCCCGGCGCAGCTGCGCCCCTATTACAAAGGGCGCAGCTGTGCCCCTCCTGTTCCTGCCGTGCCTCTCCTGCGCAGCTGCGCCCCTATTGCAAAGGAGGGCGGCGCAGCTGCGCCCGTCGCCAGCCGCCTATGCAGCACGTTCCATCCAGCGAAGCAGCATTATCCAGAAATCATGCAATACCAGATTTTGAGGGATCAGTGGGTTTAGCTTTTATTAGTGGGAATCATAATAAGTCAAAAGAAGACAATTTATGCTTGTATTATTAGCCAATTGAGAATTCAATTTTGAAAGCTCTGCTCCTACACGGAAATAGAATAGTTACTGCATTCTAGCTTAAAAACTTGGAAATCATCAGCTGAGCATATTTTGCATTTGGGAACTGAAGAATGGAGCTATCTACACAATTTGGAAAATTACCAGAAGTTGCAGAACGGAAACAGGGAGCTTGAATATTTTCTATTTTTGATTAATTCTCCTATTTTGTAATTATGATGATGAACCAATTGTGCATGATGAACTCTAGTATTGTATTTATGAACTAAATTTAATTATTGGGATTATAATGGATCTTTTGCATGACTAAGAATTGAAGTGCTTCCTCATTTTTACTAGTTGGTTGTGAAATGAATGTCTAGCATAATCTATACTCCATGTTTAATTGCTTGATCACCAATTACTGTGATAATTTATATGGAATTGAGAAAGGAAGTATAAATTAAGATCTCATTATGCTAGCATATGTTCATAATTATTACATTCCTCGTGAAATTATGTTTCGTGCTTAGGATAGAGATAGACCGAAGCACCATGTGTGGTCATTTGAAAACTTGTTCTTAAACCCGTTTGATTGTAATTCACATAGAAATATAGTGCGTTAGTCATCTAGGGTGTTCACATTCATTCTATCAATTGTGGATTTAGTGTGATATGGGTATGGTGCATCGAGAGATGGCCATGTTTTACTTTCGTGTTTTCGACCAACATTCCATAATAACCAACTAGCAACAATAGGAAGCATGGAAATCTAAATCTGCATTAAGTGAAATTATAATCCCAAGCCTATAAAATCTGTAATTTTTACCATTAAATTTGTTCTAATTATTTCATTAGTAATTATTAGACTATTTCATCACTAAAAACCGCTTGTTTAAAGAGACCGAACTAATTACAAAATTGGTGTTTGTAGTCATAAATACAATTCATTTCCTCGTGGGATCGATACTTTACTTACTTTATATTACTTGTGGATCGCGTGCACTTGCGTGTATGAGTTTTATTTGTTATACATACAAATATACCAACAATGCCTACTGTCAGAATCAAGCTGACTACACCCCAAACTACTATCATTCGGATTGGCAAGATCATCCGAACTTTTCATGGGATAACTGTCAAGATCAATTTGGTGCTCCTAACCTCTCATATCATTCAGAATTTTCATTTCATTCTCCACCGCAAGTGGATGATACATCTTATTTGGAGGAGATTCTTCCCATGTACCTTGAGCAACTAAATTCATTACAGAACCTCGAGAACCAAATGACACAACTTGTCGAGGCTGTGCTTATTCACCCGCAAAGCACCTTGCCTTGCATTACACAGATTAACCCTATAGAGGAAGGTAAAGAGCAATATATGGTGAATTCGCATAGATGTGACAAAGAGGAAAGAAGGAGGGAGGAGCTCATAACTAGGAACATATCTCATATCTCTCAAAATGAGGTTAGATTGGCAAATTTGCAAGCTTCAGTGCAGAGTATCATGAACTATGTTGTCAATAATTACATTATTCACCCGCAAAGCACCTTACCTAGCGATACAGAGATCGACCCTATGGAGGAAGGTGAAGAGCAGTGCATGGTGGATGATCAAGGAAGTGGCGAGGAGTCGCATGAAGCTATTAGTGAAAAATTTGAGAGTGTACATCCTATTGTGGATGTTGATTCTGAGGTTGATGAGACGAGGAACATGAATGGGGATTATGAAAAGGATATTGAAGATCAAGAAGTCACATTCGAGGTGTAATATTTCGAACCCTAATAAGATTTGTATATGTAAATTTTGTGATTATTGAATGAAATTTCTTATTCTGACTTTGTGTTATATGATTGTATATTTTATTAAAGAATTAGGTCAAATAAAATTTTTTCCGAAGCTGCTTAGTCGTGCTTACACTGACAAAATGATTTGTCGTGCTTCCGACGATTTCATTGAGAAGCATCTCGTCAAATTATTTTGGTAAGCTGCTGTGTCGTGCTTGGAAATGACGAAGTAATTTGTCGTGCTTCGGAGTTAATATAATATTATATTAACTGATAAAAATCTAAGTAAGTTAATTAGGGTTTAAAATGATAATTTGAATTATAAACCCTAATTATAAAACCTTAATTGATAATTGTTAACTGAAATTGCGAATCGAAATCCTAATTGGTAAATGTTATCCGAATTGGCGAACTGAAATCCTAATTGTTATACAAGGAATCCTAATTGATATAATTAGATTCTAAGTAATGAATCATAACATTAATTATGAATCATTGAACTTAGATTAAAACCCTAATTGAAAGATTTAAACCCTAATTCATGAATTAGGAAACCCTAACCCTAATTAAGAAACCCTAACCCTAATTATGATATCCTAAACTTTAAATTATGAAATATTAATCCTTAATTATGATATATAAACTTAATTAAGGTATTACTAAATATAATTAAACATTCTAAACATGATTAACAAAAATCTAAGTTTAATTAGTAAGGAAATAAATCAAAAATAAAACTTTAAACCAATAGAAATTGAGCTAGAACTGTGCAAGCTTGTGCTCAACACACTCCAGCATAAACATGACTCTAGGATCAGATTACAACCAGCATAAGTAACAAGGCTAGAATATTTGTGGAGGCAAAATGTGGAAAAATGACCTAAAAATCCTAATATGCAAGTTCTATAAACAGGACACTAAACTGATCATGTAAGCTACGAAATCTTAAAGCCTATACACATATAATCAAGCCACAAAGATGCCTCTACAAACACAAGATCAGAATCAAAGAGCAGAAATCAAAAGTTGAGCAAAAAGGTGCAAAACCCTAATTCAAAGCTAGATCTTCAAAGCTTCAGTAGAAATTATGTTTAGATGTTTAGGAATATGTAATAACATGTTAATAAGTGATCTGGGTTGTTAAATCACAGTTCCATAACATCTAGGTATGAAAATTTGGCAAAAATAGTAAACTGTTCATGCAGTGAAGAACATTCTGACAAGCCTTTTTGTCAGACGGTTTGATCCCCTTAAAATGTTTGTTAGATCTGTTTTAAAGCATGAATTGATAGTCTGCCATGAGGTTTATAAATTAGAAGTGATAGAACACTAAAATAATCTTTAGATTGAAACTTATGGGTGGTCAAAACCCATTGACCGACCATGAGCGTTCTGTTTCTGGGTAACCCAGAAAAACGAAGAACAGCTCTGACAGTGTCTGACAAGTTTTTGACCAGCCTAGATCTTGGTCACATGATATAATGAATGAGGTTTTGATGTAGTTGTTCTTTGCCATGTAATCTACAAGTAAAAACCAACTAAACACATAAAGCTAACCTGGAACGAATATTATTAACAGTCAAACTACGTTGACCGACCATGACTGATGAGTTTCTGGGTTACCCAGAAACTTAAGAACAGTGTGAACCGGCTAGTTTGACCGGAACAAATCTTGCTCATGTGATGTTGTTTGATCTCAAATGATACATGTCGTTGTACCTTGCCATGTCTAGTATACCGAGCAACAAAGATTGAACTCAAACAAGTAAGCAACTGGAAATTAAATCAAGTCAAAAGTCCCAACTTGACCATGACCGGCTGTTCTTCAGCCCATGAAAAACACCTATAGCGACACATATCCGTCGTTATAGGGCCCTTTAAACGATAATATCCTTCCGGCCAGCTAAGAACACCTAAGGCGACGGTCAACCGTCGCTAAAGCTAAAGCCTTTTAGCGACGGTTCTAATTAAAAATAAATTCTAATAATTAAATAATTAGAAATAAATATTAAATAATTATTAATAATTAATAATTATATTTTAAATTTCATTTTAAGTTATAAAAATTAATTTTTAATATTTTGACAAAATTTTTATTAATTATTTAATTTAATTAAATATTAATAATAATAAATTATTTAATAATTATATTAAATAAATGATTTAAAAATGATATTAATGTATTTAAATTATTTTAAATGATAATTAAATCATTTAAAAATTTTACTAAATTTCTAAAATTATTATAAATGATAAATAACTCATTTTAAATAATATAATAAATATTTAAAAATATTATAAATGATAATTGAATCATTTAAATATTAAACTAAGTTTTAAAAATTATTATAAATAATAATTACATCATTTAAATAATAAAATAAATTCTAAAAATATTATTAATGATAAAATAAATCATTTAAATAATATTCTATCTTTCTAAAAATATTATAAATGATAATTAAATCATTTAATAATATATTAAAATTCAAAAAATGTTATAAATGATAATTAAATCATTTAAAAATATTTCTTAGCTTGTAAAAATTATTTAAAAATATTACTAAGCTTGTAAAAATTATTTAAAAATAATATTAAGCTTCTAAAAATGTTATAAATGATAATTAAATTATCTAGATTAATATTTAAGATTCCAAATAAAGTTGTACTGAAAAACCCATGTGTTTAGCTATCGAATGACGTGACCGAGATACCGAATCGACGTCGAACCTTAATGAAACTTGTCTAGTTCAACTTGTTACATGTTATTATAAGTTCTAACGCTTACTATTGGTATACATAGACTACGTACGCTGATAGACCGCGTTAATATTAGCTAAAAGATCTAAGCTAAGGCAAATCTTCTAATCTTGTTATATTTAAGCAAGTATAATACATCTTGCTATCAATTGTTGTAAAGTTTTTACTTCTTGTTTAGCATAACTTAAGAAATGAATCATTATTTATGTATTGTTTGTTAGAGCTTAAATTGTTATGTCAAACCAAATTGTTTGGTAAGACATCTCTTTACTGAGAAATGAAACACTTTGATGTAAGGTTGTAAATGTTGATTATATACTGACACAAATTTTAGGATGATATGCATACTCCTAGGATATTCGATAGGCTGATCCCCTATGAGATATCCGAATCAAGCTTTTCTAAGTCATTAAAGACTGATATAACTGGTTGAAATACATGGTTTATGTACTGAATCCTCAGTTATACATCTTTGACATCTTTCAACTCAAACACATTGTGTTTACGTTTTCAAATAAACTTGCTGAGCATTTGTAGCTCATTCCTGCGTAAAACTTTTCTTCGCAGTTTTAGATGGTAATCCCGGAACTTCAGGGACAGATAAGGAAAAAGGCCGTGTTAATTAGTTTTATCTTACTGTTTTGAATAATTTCAAGTCTTGTAAGACTTTTGTTATAATAAAGACATAGTATTGAGAATGTTGTAATCAAACTTAAGCTTATGAAATATATATCATCTTTTGTTACATCTCTTGCATTGTATTTATATCCTTAGTTAAGTTAGAAAGTGGCATTTGATCTAGTACAGTATCCCTATGAACTATACATCTGAATGAGGGTATTTAAATGATACTGGGAGTTCTGTAAGTGCTGAGGTTACACTTAATGAGTGCCGGTAAGGTGCCACCTTTACCGGAATACGCCCCTCAGTTCCAAGAATAATCTTATCATTAATACTGTGAATGTCAGATCGATAGGGAATATCGATATGAAAGAGATATTCATAAAATACGAATCTATACATCCAAGTGAGGGTATCCAAACACAGTTAACATTCTGGCGAGAACTATTATCTGTTATGGGATACTGTGAACCTTGGATAGATAGAAGTTATATATTATAGAATGTTTATAGTTGAATAGTTTCACGCGCGTGAGCACCAAATCTACTACAGGGAGTGTAGAGAATTTAGGGGCATCACATGAGGTTTTCAAAGCCACCGAGCACCCATTGGTTCATGAAGAATGTTTTCATGTTGATCTTGACAAAAGTGCAATAATGGATAAAGCGGATGACGAAAGCTTCTTCTTGCCACCAGTTGAAATTAAGTTTGAGGGTCACCAATCAGACATGCACGCCATGCAAATCAAAGAAAGAACAGCGAGGCGGCATGCTATGGTCATTTTTGCAATTGAGCCGGACTGAAAGGAAATGAAGGAGTCGGGCTAACGACTATAAACCAAGCGCTTCTTGGGAGGCAACCCAAGTTTATTGTTTTGCTTTTATTTTTGTTTGATTGCATTTTAGTTGTTTCATTGCATTGTAATTTCTTTAGTCATGTGCTTTCAGGTACGCCCCCAACTTAGAGGTAGTGAAAGATGATATCAATGGCGCTTGACACGTTCTCAGGGAAGTTTTCTATTTTAATTTTTTCCTATATCAGACATTGAGGACAATGTCAAATTTAAGTTTGGGGGTGGTACGTAGTATTTGCATATTTATGTGTTTTTAATTTAGTTTTTGTGTGTTTTAAGTGTGTTTTTCTTTTTATTCAAAAAAAAATATTATTTATTTTTAGGTTGTGTCCCTTGAGCATTGTTTTAATTTGATTTGAACTATAATTCATGGTCTATGATAATGGCTTGTTTGAAGAGAATCTAACTCATGAGAAGTAGACAATTGTTGTTTAGTCTTTGTGCTTAACATATTGTTGGTTATTGCTTTGTTTATGAGCCCTTCCATTTTTTATGCACTTACCCGTGAGTATTAAGCTAGTTTATGCTTAGAGAAGGCTTTTATAACCGAATGCTTGTGGGAGATATCTATAAGCTCTAGAACTCGTTTAAACATCACTTGAAGCAAGGTGTCCAAGTTCGTTTAGTTTGATTTGTTGGTTATGTGGTGAGTTGAGATGGAGCGTAAAACGCACTCACTCATAAACACATGCTTAGGGGATATAGAGCGTAAGACGCACTCTGAAAAGATAACCATATTGCAAATCTTGCGGTAGGTTAAGATGGAGCGTAAAATGCATTTGCCCACAAGAGCGGGCTTAGGTTGAAATGGAGCATAAAATGCGCTCGCCTAGAGTCCTTTGATCTCAATTTTTTTTAGAAATTGTGATTTGTATACATTTCCGGTTAGTGATGTCTAAGCATATGGTTTTTGTTGTTTGTTTTGATTTCTTTCATAAGGTAATAAGGTTGCATATGTTCATCCGAGCTATAATTGGTTTAGTGCAATTGGGTACTCATACACACACGGAATGGACCTAAAGCAAGTTATGACTAGCTAATTGAAATTTTAGACTTGCAACGTTTTGTTTGTTTTCTTAAGTTCCATGTGTTGATGTCTTTGAGACCATTGTCGGCTTATTAATTCATTGCTCAAGTTAGGTTGTATTAGAAATGTTTGATTTGTGTAGTTTGGATTTGTTTTGCTTGAGGACAAGCAAAGATTTAAGTTTGGGGGTATTTGATGAGTGTGTTTTATACACACAATTTGGGTACTTTTGACCTTGATAATTTGTAAGTCTTTGGGGGTATTTGATGAGTATGTTTTATACACACAATTTGGGTACTTTTGTAAGTCTCATTTCATGTTGAGCCACCAGAAAGTTTGGCAAAGATCTCGGTACATTTTCGTGCTTCCCGGATGAATAGAATATGCTGAGTTATGTGCCTCGTGCAAAATTTCCTCTCTTAATTCAGACATGGCCGGCACCCACACCCATTCTTCAAATCTCAAGATACCATCTTTATCCATCCTGAACCTTTCCTCCACATTTTTTGTTATCCGTTTCTTTATCTTCTCACATTCCTCATCATTTCCTTGTGCCTCCTTCACTCTATCCAATAACGTTGGACGAGCTTCCATTACGAATAACCTTTTTTACTGCCTCTTTCGGACTATTCACCTCTATCTCCAATCTCGCCATTTCCTGTACCAGCTTCTCTTGAGCCGTCAACATGAACAATTTTTTTTTCCCTTTTCTACTTAACGCATCTACTACCACATTTGCCTTCTGATGTGATAAAAATATGTAACTACAAGTGCACAGTGTCAAATTGAAGAACTGGCAAGTACATGTCGAACCCACAGAGACTAGATTAATTTTATTGTATCCTTAATATCTATTTTAGGCGAATTAGAAATAAAGATTGAGAATCAATTAACTATAATTAAACTAACTAATAATAAGGAAGCAATCTAGGAATCCGAATCCATTAAATAATAAACATAACAAGTAATTCAATCTCTTCTATTTTTATAATTTAATTATAATTTTGATCTCCCTTTCCTTTAATTTAGTAATTTTATAATTAACGTGGGCAAGCATAGACTATGAAAATTTAAGGATTAACTATAACCCATCAAAACTTCTTTGAGCAAGCATGGATTATGAAAAACTCATATCTTAACAATAATCTATCAAAACCTCTTAATTAATTTAAAATCACATAAGAACTATAAAACGAAGGTATTTCAATAACGAAACATGAAGGCGAAATCAATTAAACATAAAAGCATAAATAATAGAAGAGATAAAATATTATCATGAATAATTATTTAACTTCATCTTCATCCTAGATTAAAGAAACTAGCTAGACATTTAAAAATAAACAAACTAACTAAGATAAAGAAAAAGAAGAAAATTAAAAATAAAAAAAACTCCCTTTAATTAACGATCCTCCAACAAGCGTACAATGAAAAATAATTTAATTTACTCCTACTCCTAACCTAAACTCATACTTCTTTTCTCTCTAAAACAAGAGACCTATTTATAGGGAAAATAAATTTGTGCCCTAATTTACATTCATTGAACTTGGCCTCTTTTATTCCCTTTTTTTCCTTCTTTATTTCAATATCTACATGGTAATCTCCCAAAAGTCCTTTTTCATGTAGGTTTCAACTTCCTAGTGGCAATTAACTTCTCAAAGATATCTTTTAGATTGACTTTCCTTTCTCTTGCTGAATTTGACTTGCACACCAAGATTGTTCCACCTCCTTCCTTTTCCTTGTAGAATTCTTCTTGGATATTTCCTTACATGAATAAGAGCATTAAATACTGCTTGATCACCAAGAATTTGACTTTATCACAACAAAATATAAAATCTTACAAAATAAAATAAAACATATTAATTTAATAAACTAATATAATTAAAAAGACAAAATTGGGGATAATAAAATGTATGAATTATGTGTTTATCACCTTCCCTGGGTGATAAAGAATTTCACAATCATAGTCTTTGATTAATTCCAACCACCTCCTTTGACGCATATTGAGCTCCTTCTATGTGAATATATATTTTAGACTTTTGTGGTCTGTATATATTTCACATTTCTCTCCATAAAGATAATGCCTCCAAATCTTTAATGCAAAGACTAAAGCCGCTAACTCCAAGTCATGGGTAGGGTATCGCTTCTCGTAATCTTTCAATTGTGGTGACGCATACGCAATGACCTTGCCATGCTGCATTAGCACACAGCCAAGACCTTTGTGTGACGTATCACTATACATTACAAAACCTCCAATATTATCCGGTAGGGATAATATCGGTGCCTTGCTTAACCTCTTTTTCAATTCCCTAAAACTCTCTTCACACTTTTCCGGTCAAACGATCTTCACCGTTTTCCTCGTTAGATTGGTCAACGGGGTAGCTATCTTAGAAAAATCCTGGATAAATCTTCGATAGTACCCGGCTAACCCTAAGAAACTTCGCACCTCCGTTGGAGTCTTCAGTTGTTCCTGTGATAACCTAGATTTTCAGAAATTATTAAATAAGATTACATTGAAATTGAAATTATTTTCAGAATTCAAAGTATGTATTTAATTGAGCTTATTTGATTAAATGCATTATTTAAATAAGCATAATGTTATTCTAATTAATTTAATAATTAATTAGAGATTTAATAATTTGTCATAATCAACAAATGAGAATTTTAATTATGTGACTATGTGATTTAATGTGGAAGTATCCTATTTTATTTAATTAATTTAAATGAGATTATTTAATTAATTAAATATGTGACATGAAACTATATTATAAGCAATTTATTAAAATAAACTAGAAGGGAGGAATAAAAGATTAGCCAAACGAGGCCTTAGTGGGGGTTGGAGTCAGTTAACCCATTATGGGATTAACTGACACCCACTCATTAAATTAAAATTTAACGTATTCTCAATTCAGCATTATTTTTTTTGGCTAAGTTGGATTAGAGAAATACAGAGAGAAAAAAGGAGAATTCTGAGAGAATTGGAGAATTGAGAAGAAAACCTTTCATCATCTTGCATATTCTAAACTACTGATTGAAGGTAAATTCCTTAAATTCAAATTTTACTTTATGTTCTTTTAAATCTTCTCCATGAACGTACATTGAGTTCTCTGTAATTTGAATTTTATGGCTAAATTCTAAAGAACTTGATGTTAGATGTTTGTAAGCATGCATAAATGTATTTTATATGATTTATATGTGATTTAGAGTAATCAAATTCATGAAATTATGTTTACATTAGAGTTCTGAAATTTACAGAGTAGTAATATATGAATATGGCTTAAATGTATGAAAATTGATGCTTGATTTGCATGTTAATCGGTAAATTAATGGGTGATTATGTCTAAGCATGTAAAAACGAAGAAAACGAAAGTTAAACGGATCAATTTGGTTAAGAAACGAGTTCATAGTGATTGATTACGCTAACTATATCAAAATATGAACGTAAAGCATAAATAGTAAATTTTTAATCTTTAAATTGGTTGTTTAGGTTGCTTGTGATGTTAAAATCATTGTGTATATAATGGGTTTTGGTTTTATAACACATATGATGAATGAGTAGTAATTAAACTGGTAGATTGTAAAAAACTTTGGCCAAATTTGGCATTTTTTGTGTTCTTCGCGAACTGCAGGAACTGGGTTTCGGGTCCACCGCCCCGGCGGTGGAAATACACTAGGATTAGCGCCCCAGCGGTGTCCCCGCCCCGACGGTATAAATGAGCTGATTTGGACGCCCCGGCGATGTCCTCGCCCCGGCGCCCAAATTGAACTACAACTGTCGCCCCGACGGTAGAGTCGCCCCAGCGATAGAGTCGCTCCGGCAGCGTTTTGTAAAGGAAATCTACCGCACCGGCGATGGAACAGGAAATGAAATTTTTTCTTTTTCTTTATGGTCATGTTATGTTACCATATGCATGTTTAAAGCTTAGACTAATGTATTAATTGAGATATTAAGATGAAATCGGATGAAAGTGAATCTTGAAGTGTTTATAATATTGTAACTAATCATTGTTACTGCTTTATAAACGGAATGTATAGGTTGATTAAAGAACGTGAATTTAATTTATAACCTACGCACGAAGAAAGTTTCTTAACTCTACTTTTCATTGAGTAAGTTTCCTAACCCTACCTTGATTTCAATTACGCAAGTTCTTAAACCCTATCTCTCTTTTATGCAAGTTCTATACTTTACATTATATTGATCAAGCTCTTTACCAAAATTCATTCAAGTTCATGAATTCAAATGTGTTAATCAGATTCCTTTTAAGTAATACTTCAGTTATACAGAGTTTATTCGATTGTATGCCTTTGAGATTCAGTCTTTAGTTCTTGAATACCTTTCATATTAAATTATTGAACCTTGATTGACTAGCGAACCCTTATTGATTCGACTAGTCTTTACTTATAAACATTATATATCTAATCTAATGTAAAGGAAAAGTTTAAGACTTAACTAAATGTTAAGTGTCGATTAAAGTGGAACGCAACAAAATGAAAGGTTTACGAGGAGAACTTAATTTCTAAGTTGAGAATTGTATAGAGAATAAAATGAAGGATTATGAAATGTAAAGTAGAATTAATACTAAGTGTTGTTATGTGACTAATAAATATTGTGCATGATTATATATATCATGTAGGATACATGAAGTGTAGATAAGTATAAGCTGATTATGGAAATTGGTAATCTACGAACCAAGTAAGTCTTTCAGTTCCTATTTGTTATGTGAACTAAATGATTAATTGTTTTAAATCTATGATGTAAAAGCATGATGTATTCTATGTGTTGTATGTATGAAACGACATAGTCAATTTATGACTATGTTCGTTGAGTTAGAATGTTAATTGAGTTAAGGAACTTAATTATTACTTGGTAATTGATGTATAGTATCTATGATATATTTAGCCAGATATTTATGATGTATATGATGAGCATGTTATTTATGTGCTAAGTGATGTATGCAAACTATTAGATTTTGTTGAGTTGTCAAGCTCATTCTTGCAAATAACCACTTTTGCTGGTTAAAGATATGAGGTAAAGTTATGTGCTGCTTGAATGGCATGAATGAGATGTAATGCATGCAGATTAAGTGTTGTAGCTTAAATTAACGTTTTTGAACCATGATTAAGGTTCTGGATAATGTATTTGATGATGTATTAAATGTAACAGATGTCGAGTTGTAATTTTTGTATTAACTTGTAATTTAATTTTATTCAAGGTATAAAAGGTTATTGAATCTAGAAGTAGTTTTATTTTATTGTAACTTTGATGAAGCGAATCATAAAGTAAACATGATTCTATAGTATGTAAATGATTTAAGGTTATGATTCAGGGTAAGCAAAGAAAGAAAACTGAAAAGTTTAAAATTATTCTGCATTTTATTAAGTTTAACACTAAATATTGTTGTAAAGTCAGAACGACGATGTATTGATAACGACCGATGTTGAGAGTTGAATTGTATGAATCTTGGGGTCATTACAGTTGGTATCAGAGCTGATAGGTTATACACCTTACGTAGTAGAAAAGACGATAGGGATGGCGAGGAATGAACTCGAATAGAGTAAGCGATATAATACGAGAATAATAAGTTAAGTATAATTATGGTGCAATCGTATTTTTAAATGGTTGATGTATGGTATCTGGGCTAAACAATTCTTTCAGAGAGCGGAGGTTGATACGAATTAGCAACCGATCTAACTTGCTGTGAAAGATAGTGTAGACGAGACAGGAACTGGTTTGTTGGTTGTTTGTGGGAAACCACTCAGGTGCTGTACTGAACACAGTTAGAGACTCGATGTGTACCGAGTATAGAATTATGGATGCGTATGATTAAGAAGTGATTCTTTTCATATAGGTAAATGTATGAGATGAGTTAAGTCCTAGAAACGTTACAAGAAGAAGATGTGAATGTCGTGAAGTAAACTCGAATAAAATATTGAATAATATGAATGAAGTTAGAGATTCTTAAAGGAATAATTGATATATAAACAGAAGATTCAAAGAAGAATCTTAGAGAGTTATAAAAGATAAGAACCAGGAGTTACCTGACTCCAGTAATAAAGATGGTGTTAATAAATAAACGATGTCTATAAGATGAGAATGATATAAATGATAAGGATGAACTCAAATAGAATTCAGAGAATTCATGTGAGACAAGATTATGATAAAATGTTTAGGTTCAAAGAAGAACTTGGAGAGCTAAAAGAACAGGGAACACCTGAGTTGATTAATCATAAAATAACGTGATTAAAGAGAAGAATAAAGAAGATCGTAGGATGAGACGATCATAAGAAAAGAAAGAATCGTAAGAAAAGTTGATGGTAGAATAAGATCATGACGTGATCTATTAAAGTTGTAAAATGTCAGATGATCTTAAATGATTGGATAATTGTAGCATGATGCTATAAAGAGATGGTACTATGAAATAGTACGAGGTAAACTCACGAGGAGTTATGGATGATGAAATACGAGGAATTCGTATCAAGCAAGAAGTAAGTTAAGAGCAAGATGGAATTAGGTGGGATTTCAATGGAGGACTCATGTTAGTGGCTGAGTTGTACAATTCCTTGTATGGGCGAGAAATTTGTGCTTGGTGTAACAACCGCTTAGCTTCCTATATTGACAATTCATTGCAATGTTGGTATCGCGCTATCACTATACATATGAGGAGAAGGTGATTCTTTTCTCATATTTATATTTAATAGTTATAGAATATTAAGATTAGGTACGGTTCTTAAAACACATACTTATGGTAAGTTCGTGACTCATAATCGTATGGTGGAACCCCTCAGCGAATGGATGATTATGGTCTGACTAGGATAAGTTCCTAAACCCATATGATTGTGGTACGTTCCTGAATTTTCAAGGTGTGGTAAGTTTGATGAACTATATTGGGTATATAAAAGTTATGGTATAGAGAGCGTTGATAGTATAGAAGATTGATAGAATGATTAAGTAATGAAGCAATGGAGTAAAGATTGAAGTTGATGGAGAAAATGGATATTCCAAATCTTCTAGCCATGCTAGATTTTCGAAATTTATTGACATTGTGCTGATATTCGTAATTTTGTGTTCTCAAAAATATATTGGGTCAATGTTTGAACCAATAAGTTTTTTTTAAATGTTATTATTCTTATGTCTATGCTAATTGTTTCAACTTAACAAAAATGATTTGAAATTATCAAAATGTATTTTAAACGATGGAGTCATCAATGTAATTGAACCTAGTGTTGGATGTGATCGAAGGATCGTCAGCCCACTATGGTATGATATAGTATGACAAAGGCCTAAAATGACGGCACCCTTAACGTACTATTAAGACGGTACGGTATCATGACGTCATAAAAGAATTTTGATTTTTCTGTTAGGCTATGAAAAGATATGCCAATTGAGTTGGCTAAAAATATTTTGACTAATGTCCGAGTTATTGGTCAAGGTCTAAGCTAATTAATTCGGTTAGACGACTGTTGAAAGGTGTTTATGAAGTTCAAGAGTTCTTTGAGAGTTTATGCCAAACTAGATTGTTCTGGTGTGTAATTTATATTAAGTCTGAGGTGAACCAACCCTGTAATGGGGGATACGCAATAACATTAATACGCAATAGTAATAGTAATAATAATAATAAGACTCCTCTTATTAATTTATATTTAATATTTTTAAAATATTAAATAATAAATATTAAGTTATTTAATTTATTCTATCTCCGTAAACTAAATTAAATACACTTAACTTATTATTACAATTATGCCATTTACTTCTTAAATAAATATTTTCCTTTTGTGGTGTGACCCTTTAGGTTCTCCATATTAAACCGGTTGTAAATAAATCAATTAGAACAATTCTAATCTTATTTAAATAAATAAATTAAACTATTTAATTCATTTAAATAAATAATATTTATTCTACAATAAGGGTAAGCCTCTTTAGCGATCAACGACTTTCCAAATAATATAGATTTCAACATTAATCATAAAAGAACCTTTCAGTGCATAGTTACCGTACAATTCAATCCTTCTACCATACAATGTCCCAATTAAATATAAGACATGGAATTACTATCAAGTCTTATTTTATTTAATTATATGTATTTCGATTCTCAAATGCACAACTCTAAATAATGCAAATTAGAAACTTTTTTCTAATTTCATTTTACCTTGGCCAAGGACTACTGAGTTGTCATTTATCGAATCACATAGGACATTCACATCTTTTACTAGACGTGGTAGATTCTTTGTTGATCATTCACCTATCTCCATGTACAACTTATTATACCCAATCATACCCTTTGTTATACCCTAAAGGTCTTAAGGGATATGTCAAAGTATAACTCATCATACACAAGATACTATGATGATCTCAAGTCCAAGGATCACTTGTACTACTATCACTAGAGGAATTCCTATTGACAGGCGAGTAAAACTCCATTAGGTATTCCTTAGCGAGCCACGTTCAGTGAACTTATTCTCTAATAAGCACATACATACTTGTTTTAGTGTCTCGATACAAATGATTATGAGATCAATCATCCTCTTCTTAAGAGCAAGCAACATATGTACTAATCTATCCAGATTCACTAATCCCCTTTTTAGTAATCCAACGATTAGGAATGATTTTAGTTTGTGAGCTATCTAGAATTTAGATCTCATTAGCATGATCACCATCATGATTCTAAAAGCATTGCTCAAAACTATGGGTTTATCATATTTAATATAACAGCACTATGTAGATAATGTAAAATGCCTTTAATAACCGAATAAGATTACAAAGTATATGCTACATCATATCAAATATGATTGGCTTGTGTACATACTACTTTCAATCTCCCACTTGCACTAAAGTCAATCGTCATGGTATCTAATACCCTTCTTCTCTAAGTGACGATCATCCTGCCGTTTGGATAAAGCTTCAGTAAATGGATATGCAATGTTGTTCTTGAGAGTCCACTATCTCTATAGTGACTTTTCTTCTTTCAATGATTCCTCTAATCAATTGAAAGTGCCGCAACACATGTTTGAATCCAAGATGAGACTTAGGAACTATTCCTAGTTCTGTAATGAACTTTTCATCCAAACAATCAACCTGCAGCTTCATTTACAGCTATATACTTTGTCTTTGTCACTAAACTAGCAACTCTTTGCTATTTTGGAACTTTTCCAATTCACTGCACCACCATTCAAGGTAACAATTTACCCTAAAGTGGATTTGTTATCGTCTTGGTCAGTTTAAAAACCTTGAGTCTGTTTAGCCCTCTAGTTTTAATTCAAACCTACCATGAATCATGATCACATCTTCAATATCGGTTAAGTACTTAAGATGTTTATCACTGTCTTATAGTGATCTTCTCCAGAATATGACTGATCAACATCAGGCCTTGTATATTCATTGCATACATGATAGTAACTCATGCGATCTCTCTTTAAATTGGAGATAATTTTAGAGAGATTCACTCCATGGCTCATCATCATGAGACCTCTTTTGGAGTTTGCCATGCTAAACGCCTTTAGCATCAAATGAATATACGTTCCTTGGGTCAAGCTGAACATCCTTTTAAATCTATCTATATAGATTTATATCCCCAATTTATAGGATGCTCCTCCCAAGTCATTCATGGAGGAATGTTTAGACAATTTTATCTTTACTGATTGTAGCATTGGTGTGTTATTCCTTATCAGTAGTATATCAACATGTAATACTAGGAATGTCACAGTGCTCCCACTGACCCTTTTGTACACACTAGGTTCATTCTCATTTTTGATAAAATCAAACTCTTTTAATTGTCTCATCAAAACGAATGTTCCATTTTTGAGAAGCTTGCTTCAATCCATAAATGGATCATCGTACCTTAAAACACGATTTGCATCAACCTTTGAAACAAATTCCTCTGGCTGTATCATACATACATTCTCCTCAAGTCTTCATTGAGGAAGGATGTCTCCACATCCATTTTGCCAGATTTCGTAATAAGCTGCAATCACAATCAAAATCCAAATGGACTTGAGCATTACCTAGTAATAAGGTTTTATTACAGTCAACTCCTTGACTTTATTTGAAACCTTTTAAACAGGTCTGGTCTTATAGGTCTCCACCTTGCCATTTGCCCTAGTCTTTCTCTTTGAAGACCCATATATACCCTTTAGGCACTATGCCTTTCGGTGGAGTAACCAGAGTCTATACTTGGTTCTCATACATGGAGTCCATTTCGGATTTCATGGCCATCTGCCATTTCTCTGAGTGTCTTCTACTCATAGCCTTATCGTATATAACTGGATCATCATCTTCTATGATGCGTACCTCATCATCATCCTCTATGATGAATCCATACCTCCTTGGTATCTTCGGTACTCTTCCAGATTTACGATTCGGTTGTGGTATAATAGGTCTATCTACAGGTCCCTCGGTTTGACTTAAAGTGCTTTGTGGTTCTTAAACTCTTTCAAGATCTATTACCCTCCCACTAGCTCCTTCAATGATAAACACCTTTATCCAAGAAGGCAGCGTGTAGGATTATAGTAATAATACCCTAAACTTTCTTTAGGATATCCCACAACTCTGCACTTGTCAGATTTTGTCCCAAACTTATCTTTTGAAACCTTTTTCACATAAGTTGGACAACCCCTTATCTTAACATACTTAAGATTAGGAATCCTCCCTATCCATAACCTTTATGGAGTCTTGGGCTCGGATTTTTGAGGTTACCTTATTTTTGTAGATATGCAGCCGTTTCTAGGGCATAACCCCAAATGGATACTAGAATGTCGGTAAAAATTATTATGGACTGCACCATGTCCAACAAGGTACAATTTCTCCTTTTAGATACACCAATCAATTATTGCGTATCAGGAGGTGTCCATTATGAGAAAATACCATTTTGAGATAATCTAGAAAATTATTGCACAAGTATTCCTTCCTCGATCTGATAAAAGAATCTTAATACTTTGTCAATTTGTTTCACTTCTGATTTCTTTGAACCTTTCAAATGATCCAGACTTGTATTTCATCAAATACACATATTCAACTCTTTGAATGATCATCTCCTTTTCTTTTACTAGTTTGTTCAATTTGAAAAATTATTTTTCATGTAAGTCAAGTTTACAAAGTCCATCAAGTGATCTTCCAGTTTCAAACAGAACATTACCATTATAAATAGAACAACAATTGTTCTTAAATATAATACCAGAACCTTCGTTGTCCAACAACGGAAGTAATAATGTTTCTAAAGAGAACTTAAACATAATAACAACTTATTAACTTAATAGACTTGGCTGTAGACAATGCTAAACTATAAGTTCCTACAGCTAATGTAGCAACCATTGCTCCATTCTCCACACATAAATTACTTACTCTTTGTTTAGCTTTCTACTTTTGCTTAGTCTCTCCATTGGATTGCATATGTGAAAACTATAGCCGGTATCCAATACCCAAGTAGAACCTTGACTCACAGAAAGATTTATTTCAATGATGAACAAACCTATAATTGTAACCGAAGCTTCACTAAGCTTCTTCTGGTTAGCCTCTGCAAGATGCTCCTTATTCTTTATTTTAATCATATTCCAAATCAAAATAAACTTTTTTATTTTAATTTATCCAATTTTGAATAAAATAAACTCCTTTATTTTTAATCAAATTCCAAATCAAAATAAACTTCTTTATTTTAATTTATCCAATTTATTTATTTATTTATTTATTTTTGAATAAAAATAAACTCCTTTATTTTTAATCAAATTCCAAATCAAAATAAACTTCTTTATTTTAATTTACAAAAAAGAAAAAAAAAATTTACACAAACAATTATGCCCAATTAAATTGTTCTAAACATATATCAATGTATATACAAAATCAAAACAATTAATAGTTCGCATAAAGTTTGGCACTTGATACCACTGTTAGGTTTGTATAACGCGAACATGAAATCAAATTACATAAATAAAGCGGAAGCGCGATAAAATCAGATTTTAAAATTTTATACAAACCATCAACATGATCTTTTTTTATGCACAATTATTAATTAAACGAAAGAGATGGAGAAAAAGAATTATACCCTTGTAGAATTCTAGCTTCTTCAGGTACAAGTTCACCTCCAATTCTTTCGCGTTCTCCTTGAATTCCACCGATTAAATTCCTTCCTTTGATCAACGTTAGCCACCCAAGTGTTTGGCCTCTAGAGGTGATCCACCAAGGAATAATACTTGTTCAAGAAGATGGGTGTTGGCAAAATCCTAGTTTCTATCTCTATAGAAATTGTAAGTACTCTCCACAATTCTTATGCAGGAGTGTGTAACCTTAATCTATGATAAGACTTCTCTTCTTTATAAATGTAGGAAAACCCTTTCCTAAACTATTTAGGATCAGGGTTTCTATTCTAATTAAACTCCTTTAATTAAATTAAACTCCTAATCTAATTAAGAATTCATGAGAGAGTACTTTTATTAATTAATTCTCAATCCCTATTAGGAATTAAATAATAGTAATAGTAATAATAATAATAATAATAATAATAATAATAATAATAATAAGACTCCTCTTATTAATTTATATTTAATATTTCTAAAATATTAAATAATAAATATTAAGCTATTTAATTTATTCTATCTCCATAGACTAAATTAAATACACTTAACTTATTATTACAATTATGTCATTTACTTCTTAAATAAATATTTTCCTTTTGTGGTGTGACCCTTTAGGTTCTCCATATTAAACCGGTTGTAAATAAATCAATTAGAACAATTCTAATCTTATGTAAATAAATAAATTAAACTATTTAATTCATTTAAATAAATAATATTTATTCTACAATAAGGGTAAGCCCCCTTAGCGATCAACGACTTTCCAAATAATATAGATTTCAACATTAATCATAAAAGAACCTTTCAGTGTATAGTTACCGTACAATTCAATCCTTTTACCATACAATGTCCCAATTAAATATAAGACATGGAAATACTGTCAAGTCTTATTTTATTTAATTATACGAATTTCGATTTTCAAATGCACAACTCTAAATAATGTAAATTAGAAACTCTTTTCTAATTTCATTCTGCCTTGGCCAAGGACTACTGAGTTGTCATTTATCGAATCACATAGGACATTCACATGTTTTCCTAGACGTGGTAGATTCTTTGTTGATCATTCACCTATCTCCATGTACAACTTATTATACCCAATCATACCCTTTGTTATACCCTAAAGGTCTTAAGGGATATTTCAAAGTATAACTCATCATACACAAGATACTATGATGATCTCAAGTCCAAGGATCACTTGTACTACTATCACTAGAGGAATTTCTATTGACAGGCGAGTAAAACTCCATTAGGTATTCCTTAGCGAGCCACGTTCAGCGAACTTATTCTCTAATAAGTACATACATACTTGCTTTAGTGTCTCTACATAAATGATTATGAGATCAATCATCCTCTTCTTAAGAGCAAGCAACGTATGTATTAATCTATCCGGATTCACTAATCCCCTTTTTAGTAATCCAACGATTATGAATGATTTTAGTTTGTGAGCTATTTAGAATTTAGATCTCATTAGCATGATCACCATCATGATTCTAAAAGCATTGCTCAAAACTATGGGTTTATCACATTTAATATAACAGTACTATGTAGATAATGTAAAATGCCTTTAATAACCGAATAAGATTACAAAGTATATGCTACATCATATCAAATATGATTGGCTTGTGTGCATACTACTTTCAATGCAATGATCCTTAGAAAAAGTAAATGAATGTGTTAAAGGGTTAAAGAATATATAATACTCGAAGTGTTCCAAGTTTAAGTGAAGGTTATGAAATAATAAAACCTGCACTAAGGTAATGCCTTAAGTTATTCAACGATAATTGTGAAAGAGATTTAGAGAAAATCGAGTAAGGGAGGTTTCGTTGATTCCGAGGACGGAATCCTTATAAGGAGGGAAGGATGTGATAACCCAGATTTTCAGAAATTATTAAATAAGATTACATTGAAATTGAAATTATTTTCAATTTTTTTATTCAAAGTATGTATTTAATTGAGCTTATTTGATTAAATGCATTATTTAAATAAGCATAATGTTATTCTAATTAATTTAATAATTAATTAGAGATTTAATGATTTGTCATAATCAACAAATGAGAATTTTAATTATGTGACTACGTGATTTAATGTGGAATTATCCTATTTTATTTAATTAATTTAAATGAGATTATTTAATTAATTAAATATGTGACATGAAACTATATTATAAGCAATTTATTAAAATAAACTAGAAGGGAGAAATAAAAGATTAGCCAAACGAGGTCTTAGTGGGGGTTGGAGTCAGTTAACTCATTATGAGATTAACTGACACTCACTAATTAAATTAAAATTTAACGTATTCTCAATTCAGCATTATTATTTTTGGCTAAGTTAGATTAGAGAAATACAGAGAGAAAAAGAGATAATTCTGAGTGAATTGGAGAATTGAGAAGAAAACCTTTCATCATCTTGCATATTCTAAACTATTGATTGCAGGTAAATTCCTTGAATTCAAATTTTACTTTATATTCTTTTAAATCTTCTCCATGAACGTACATTGGGTTCTCTGTAATTTGAATTTTATGGCTAAATTCTAACTAACTTGATGTTAGATGTTTGTAAGCATGTATAAATGTATTTTACATGATTTATATGTGATTTAGAGTAATCAAATTCATGAAATTATGTTTACATTAGAGTTTTGAAAATTACAGAGTAGTAATATATGAATATGGCTTAAATGTATGAAAATTGATGCTTGATTTGCATGTTAATCGGTAAATTGATGGTTGATTATATTTAAGCATGTAAAAACGAAGAAAACGAAAGTTAAACGGATCAATTTGGTTAAGAAACGAGTTCACAGTGATTGATTACGCTAACTATATCAAAATATGAACATAAATCATAAACAGTGAATTTTTAATCTTTAAATTGGTTGTTTAGGTTTCTTGTGATGTAAAAATCATTGTGTATATAATGGGTTTTGGTTTTATAACACATATGATGAATGGGTAGTAATTAAACTGGTGAATTGTGAAAAACTTTGGCCAAATTTGGCATTTTTTTTGTTCTTCGCGAACTGCAGGAACTGGGATTCGGGTCCACCGCCGGGGCGGTGGAAATACACTAGGATTAGTGCCCCGGCGGTGTCCCCTCCCCGGCGGTGTCCCCGCCCCGGCGGTGTCTCCGCCCCGACGGTATAAATGAGCTGATTTGGTTGCCACGCGATGTCCTCTCCCCGGCGCCCAAATTGAACTACAACTGTCGCCCCGACGGTAGAGACGCCCCGGTGGCGTTTTGTAAAGGAAATCTACCGCCCCAGCGGTGGAACAGGAAATGAAAATTTTTCTTTTTCTTTGTTGTCATGTTATGTTACCATATGCATGTTTAAATCTTAGACTACTGTATTAATTGAGATATTAAGATGAAATCGGATGAAAGTGAATCTTGAAGTGTTTATAATATTGTAACTAATCATTGTTACTGCTTTATAAATAGAATGTATTGAGTGATTAAAAAACGTGTATTTAATTTATAACCTACGCACGAAGCAAGTTTCTTAACTCTACTTTTCATTGAGCAAGTTTCCTAACCCTACCTTGATTTCAATTACGCAAGTTCTTAAACCCTATCTCTCTTTTATGCAAGTTCTATACTTTACATTATATTGATCAAGCTCTTTACCAAAATTCATTTAAATTCATGAATTCAAATATGTTAATCAAATTCCTTTAAAGTAATACTTCAGGTATACATAGTTTATTCGGTTGTATGCCTTTGAGATTCAGTCTTTAGTTCTTGAATACCTTTCATATTAAATTATTGAACCTTGATTGACTAGAGAATTTCGATTAGTGTTTACTTATAAACATTATACATCTAATCTAATGTAAAGGAAAAGTTTAAGACTTAACTAAATGTTAAGTGTCGATTAAAGTGGAACGCAACAAAATGAAAGGTTTACGAGGAGAACTTAATTTCTATGTTGAGAATTGTATAGAGAATAAAATGAAGGATTATGAAATGTAAAGTAAAATTAATACTAAGTGTTGCTATGTGACTAATAAATGTTGTGTATGATTATATATATCATGTAGGATACATGAAGTGCAGATAAGTATAAGCTAATTATGGTAATTGATAATCTACGAACCAGGCAAGTCTTTCAATTCCTATTTGTTATGTGAACTAAGTGATTAATTGTTTTAAATCTATGATGTAAAAGCATGATGTATTCTATGTGTTGTATGTATGAAACGACATAGTCAATTTATGACTACGTTCGTTGAGTTAGAATGTTGATTGAGTTAAGGAACTCAATTATTACTTGGTAATTGATGTACAGTATCTATGATATGTTTAGTGTGACGCCCCCAAATTCTGACGTCACTGTCTCGAATCTGGTTCATCATGTACTAACTCAAATAACAACATAAACTAATACAGCGGAAATGATAGAATAAATTACATTGATTTAATATAATTAATCTCGTCCCAAGGTCTCGCAACCGTTACTACAATACTATCCAAGAGTCTTGATTCAAACTAAAACATAGTACTAATACATAATCCATGCCTAAGCTAATCCTAACCGAATTAGAAAATTTAAAGCAACATAGTAAATAATCTTCTTCTTAAGGAAGAACAAAGCTACTCCGTAGTTTTGCCATTTCCCTTATCCTTGCCTGAAGGTTCACCTCGCTCTGTCTTAACTGAAAGGTTTAAAGAAAGCAAGGATGAGCAACAAATTTGCCCAGCAAGTATATACAATGAGGGTGAACAATATAAAGTTCAAAACGCAAGGGTATGACAGTAAAGGATAGTTCAAGAATAATGAGAAGAATCAATTATAAGAGTCGCTAAGGACCGAAGAACATCAATAAGATTCATGCGTCTAATCATTTCAAAGTCCAAGAATATGAACACTGAGTAGTCACTAAAGGACTAAGAACTCCTGCTAGAATTAACAGTTATTATACTGAAAATCCAATAAAAATAAGTACACAAGTGATCAGCCTATAGTACTCCAGGTTATGCATAGCTTTCACATGCTTATAAGTGCGCACGTCGGTTCCCCGACAATATAAATTCCCCTTTAATGAGGGTTGTTCATCTCAGTAAATTAGAGTCCGCACTAAGACAATTGGTTTGGAATAGCTTTCTAACACATGTATAATAGTCTAACCGAAGCAATGGTTTAGACAACATTTATAATCATATTCAATGACATAATGAATACGAATACTTGCAATGAGGTTCAAGGGATATTAATCTTAAACCAATCCTTAGAATATGAATGACAGTTTATAATGTTAGGTTTGTACATAGCGCGAATATGCAATCAAATTACATAAATAGTGCGGAAGCGCGATAAAATGGATTTTAAAATTTTTCATACAAACCATCACCATGATCATCCATGTGCTCAATTATCAATTAAACGAAAGAGATAGAGATTAAGAAATTATACCCTCGTAGAACCGTGCTTCCTCAGGTACAAGTTCACCTCCAATTCCTTCGCGTTCTCCTTGAATTTCACCAATGAGATTCCTTCCTTTGATCAACGTTAGTCACCCAAGTGTTTGGCCTCTAGAAGTGATCCACCAAGGAATAATAGTTATTCAAGAAGATGGGTGTTGGCAAAACCCTAGTTTCTATCTCTATAGAAATTGCAAGTACTCTCTCTCTCCAATTCTCATGGAAGAGTGTGTAAATTGTCTAATCCTAAATCATGATAAGACTCCTCTTATTTATAGATATAGGGAACCCTCCTAAACTATTTAGGATTACGGTTTTATTTTAATTAAACTCCTTTAATTAATTGAACTCCTAATCCAATTAGGAATTTATGAGAGAGTACTTCTATTAATTAATTCCCAATCCCTATTAGGAATTAAATAATAGTAATAGTAATAATAATAAGACTCCTCTTATTAATTTATATTTAATATTTTCAAAATATTAAATAATAAATATTAAGCTATTTAGTTTATTCTATCTCCATAGATTAAATTAAATACACTTAACTTATTATTACAATTATGCCATTTACTTCTTAAATAAATATTTTTCTTTTGCGGTGTGACCCTTTAGGTTCTCCATATTAAACCGGTTGTGAATAAATCAATTAGAACAATTCTAATTTTATTTAAATAAATTAATTAAACTATTTAATTCATTTAAATAAATAATATTTATTCTACAATAAGGGTAAGCCCCCTTAGCGATCAACGACTTTTCAGATAATATAGATTTCAACATTAATCACAAAAGAACCTTTCAGTGAATAGTTAACGTACAATTCAATCCTTCTACCATACAATGTCCCAATTAAATATAAGACATGGAATTACTGTCAAGTCTTATTTTATTTAATTATATGTATTTCGATTCTCAAATGCACAACTCTGATAATGCAAATTAGAAACTCATTTCTAATTTCATTCTGCTTTGGCCAAAGACTTCTGAGTCGTCATTTATCGAATCACATAGGACATTCTCTCCTTTTACTAGAAGTGGTAGATTCTTTGTTGATCATTCACCTATCTCCATGTATAACTTATTATACCCAATCATACCCTTTGATATACCCTCAGGGTCTTAAGGGACATGTCAAAGTATAACTCATCATACACAAGATACTATGATAATCTCAAGTCCAAGGATCACTTGTACTACTATCACTAGAGGAATTCCTATTGACAGGCGAGTAAAACTCCATTAAGTATTCCTTAGCGAGCCACGTTCAGTGAACTTATTCTCTAATAAGCACCTACATACTTGCTTTAGTGTCTCCACACAAATGATTATGAGATCAATCATCATCTTCATAAGAGCAAGCAACGTATGTACTAATCTATCCGGATTCACTAATACCCTTTTTAGTAATCCATCGATTAGGAACGATTTTAGTTTGTGAGCTATCTAGATTTTAGATCTCATTAGCATGATCACCATCATGATTCTAAAAGCATTGCTCAAAACTATGGGTTTATCACATTTAATATAACAGCACTATGTTGATAAAGTAAAATGCCTTTAATAATCGAATAAGATTACAAAGTATATGCAACATCATATCAAATATGATTGGCTTGCGTGCATACTACTTTCAATCTCCCACTTGCACTAAAGCCAATCGCCATGGTATCTAATACCCTTCTTCTCTAAGTGACGATCATCCTGCTGTTGGAGAAAGCTTCAGTAGATGGATATGCAATGTTGTTCTCCAGAGTCCACTATCTCTATAGTGACTTTTCCTCTTTCAATGATTCCACTAATCAAATGAAAGTGCCGCAACACATGTTTGAATCCAAGATGAGACTTAGGAACTATTCCTAGTTCTGTGATGAACTTTTCATCCAAACAATCAACTTGCAGCTTCATTTACAGCTATATACTTTGTCTTTGTCACTAAACCAACAACTCTTTGCTGTTTGGAACTTTTCCAATTCACTGCACCACCTTTCAAGGTAATAATTTACCATAAAGTGGATTTGTTATCGTCTTGGTCAGTCTGAAAAACTTGAGTCTGTTTAGCTCTCTAGTTTTACTTCAGAGCCACCATGAATCATGATCACATCTTCAGTACCGGTTAAGTACTTAAAGGTGTTTATCACTGTCTTACAGTGATCTTCTCCAGAATATGACTGATCAACATCAAGCCTTGTATATTCATTGCATACATGATAGTAACTCATGCGATCTCTCTTTCAATTGGGGACAATTTTAGAGAGATACACTCCATGGCTCATCATCATGAGACCTCTCTTGGAGTTTGCCATGCTAAACACCTTTAGCATCAGATGAATATACGTTCCTTGGGTCAAGCCGAACATCCTTTTAAATCTATCTATATAGACTTATATCCCCAATTTATAGGATGCTCCTCCCAAGTCATTCATGGAGGAATGTTTAGACAATTTTATCTTTACTGATTGTAGCATTGGTGTGTCATTCCTTATCAGTAGTATATCAACATATAATATTAGGAATATCGCAGTGCTCCCACTGACCCTTTTGTACACACTAGGTTCATTCTTGTTTTCGAAACAATCAAACTCTTTTGATTATCTCATCAAAACGAATGTTCCATCTTTGAGAAGCTTGCTTCAATCCATCAATGGATCATTGTAGCTTAAAACACGATTTGTTTCAACCTTTGAAACAAATTTCTCTGGCTGTATCATACATACATTATCCTCAAGTCTTCATTGAGGAAGGGTGTCTCCACATCCATTTTGCCAAATTTCGTAATAAGCTGCAATCACAAGCAAAATCCAAATGGACTTGAGCATTACCCGGTAATAAGGTTTTATCACAGTCAACTCCTTGACTTGAAAAACCTTTTAAACAGGTCTGGTCTTATAGGTCTCCACCTTGCCATTTGCCCCAGTCTTTCTCTTGAAGACCCATATACACCAGAGTCAATACTTGGTTCTCATACATGGAGTCCATTTTGGATTTCATGGTCATCTGCTATTTCTCTAAGTGTCTACTACTCATAGCCTCATCGTATATCACTAGATCATCATCTTCTATGATGCGTACCTCATCATCATCCTCTATGATGAATCCATACCTCCCAGGTATCTTCGGTACTCTTCCAGATTTACGATTCGGTTGCGGTACAATAGGTCTATCTACAGGTTCCTCGGTTCGACTTAAAGTGCTTTGTGGTTCTTGAACTCCTTCAAGATCTATTACCCTCCCACTAGCTCCTTCAATGATAAACACCTTTATCTAAGAAGGCAGCGTGTAGGATTATAGTAATAATACCCTAAACTTTCTTTAGGATATACCACAAGTCTGCACTTGTCAGATTTTGTCCCAAACTTATCTTTGAAACCTTTTCACATAAGCTGGACAACCCCTTATCTTAACATACTTAAGAATAGGAATCCTTCCTATCCATAACCTTTATGGAGTCTTAGGGCCAGATTTTTGAGGTTACCTTATTTTGTAGATATGCAGCCGTTTCTAGGGTATAACCCCAGATGTATACTACAATGTCGGTAAAAATCAGTATGGACTGCACCATGCCAACAAGGTACAATTTCTCCTTTTAGATACACCAATCAATTATTGCGTATCAGGAGGTTTCCATTATGAGAAAATACCATTTTGAGATGATCTTGAAACTCATTGCATAAGTATTCTTTCTTCGATCTGATCAAAGAATCTTAATACTTTGTTAATTTGTTTCACTTCTGAATTCTTTGAACATTTCAAATGATTCAGACACACATTCAACTCTTTGAATAACCATCTCCTTTTTCCTTTTACTAGTTTGTTCAATTTGCAAAATTATTTTTTATGTAAGTCAAGTATACAAAGTCTATCAAGTATTCTTCCAATTTCAAACAAAACATTATTATAAATAGAACAACAATTGTTCTTAAATATAATACCAGAATCTTCCTTGTCCAACAATGAAAGTTCTAATGTTTCTAATGAAAACTGGAAGATAATAACAATTTATTAACTTAATAGACTTGCCCGTAGGCAACGCTAAACTATAAGTTCCTACGGTTAATGTAGCAACCATTGCTCTATTCTCCACACGTAAGATTACTTACTCTTTGTTTAGCTTTCTACATCTGCTTAGTCTCTGCATTGGATTGCATATGTGAGAACTACAGCCGGTATCCAATACTCAAGTAGAACCTTGACTTACAGAAAGATTTATTTTAATCATGAACAAACCTATATCTGTAACCGAAGCTTCACTAAGCTTCTTCTGGTTAGCCTCTGTAAGATTCTCCTTACAGTTTTTCTTTCCAGTATCCAGGCTTATTGCAGTGAAAGCAAACTCCTTTGCTATCTGCATCAGTCTTGTTCTTATTATCCTTTGTTTTTGCCTTTCCATTTACCTTCTTGAATTGTTCTTCTTTTAAGAAGATCTTTTGGCCCTCTTCCGCTTTGTGGAAGAAACATCTACCAGTAAGACTTGGTCTTTCTTGGTTGGAAAGTGACTCTTTACAGTTTTCAACATGTTTAAGCAACTCAGGCAGGCTGACATATAGCTTGTTCATGTGGAAATTCACAACAATTTGTGAGAAAGAGTCTGGAAGTGATTGCAAGATCAAATCTTGGATCATCTCTCCATCCATTAAAAGCTAGTTGTCCCAATTGTTCAATCAGATTGATCATTTTAGGACATATGTCTGTACTGTAGTGTCATCGGTCATTCTAGATCGGAAGAGCTCCTTAGATATCTAATATCTAATAGTCCTACTTTCCTCACCCTTCAACTTCTTGAAGGTGCAGGAGTATAGTAGGAGCATCCAAAGTTTCATGCTGACGCTGAAGCTCGTTGCTCATGGATGCGAGCATGATGCATTGAGCCAACTTTGCATCATCTTGCCACTTTCTAAAAGTAGCAATCTCTTCCTCTGAGGCATTGTCTGCAACCATTGCAGGGATAGGCATATTAAGGACATAAGATAACTTTTCAGCCTTGAGAACTATTCTCAAATTCTTTAACCAGTCCTTTTAATTTGGTCCGGTTAATGAGCATTTAATATGCTCCGCAGTGATAGTAAATTAGACATTGTAAAATTCTGTAAATGAATTTGTAATTTAACAACATTTAGCATATATTCATTTTAATTAATTACCAAAATAAATTAGGTCTTTATTTAATTGGTATCTCCCACTATTTTTATCAAATTACATTACCCTCAATATATATAATTCGACAATTCTAATTAAAGATTTGCTAGTGAGAATAAGGATCCCATTTCAAATGTATATAGCCTTGTGATGACACAACAAACGATATATAAATAAATAGGTAGACAACTATTGTCAATTACATCACTATGTAACTCCTTGTATTTTGCCTCTTAGATTATTTTGATCAAGTGGTGACACATCCGAATCAAAATTATCCAAGTTAAGTCCATCCTAGCACTTCCATATATTCGAAAGAAAAAAACTGTCCTTGTGGTGACACAACAAAACAGCATCGTTTAGTCTATGTATAAGCATCAAATGTCATAAAGCAACATCTTAAATATTTTAATACTTGCCTTGTGGTGACACAACAAACTCATATTAAATATTTAATACTCTATCGCTTTACCATGCTAGAAGGCGACGTTCGATATTCTAAATATCTTTGAACGCTTAGGACTTAATATAATTTCTTTGAGGGGTTTGTTATTATTTGTCTCATCTTGTTTAGCGCGCATGCACATATATATATATATATATATATATATATATATATATATAATACGCGTCATATTATTTAACATGCGAAGCATGTTGTATAATATATAATATATACATAGTAAGCATGTACATATAGAATACTATATTCTACCCGGATTGATTATGGACTTTTATTCTAGTTTGGTTCACTAGAGCCACCAAGTGAACCAAAAGGTCAAACCTAGGGTGCAAGAACAAAATTTAAATATAACTATTACATTTAAACCCGGGCTCCATTACAAACGAGTCTTCAAGCGCTCCTTGCTCCTTTGTCTCCAATTCTTCAAGTAATTCTAAGTAAACCTATTACATAAACTATTTACAATAAATAGAAACCTTGATCAGCAGTCAAGGAGAGGTACATGGGAGGAAGATAGAATTTACATCAAGAAAAACTAGAGAAGACGAGGTACGCAGACCCCATTTATAAAAACCCATTCATTCAAGCATCCACTAAAATAAATCCAATCACACATTGGTCAGTAGTCCATAATCAATCCCTATTTATTATCATACATATCTCCATATGTATCAATAAATAACATTCATCTCATGAATAATAAAACCATTCCATATATGCATTGATATCATTTAATGGGCAATTAAAAGTTTACTAGAAATTCAATTTTGAAACAAAAATAAAATCTTTTATTTTAATCAAAATTTAAATCATAATAAACTTATTTATTTTATTTTATCCAATTTTTGAATAAAAATAAACTCCTTTATTTTTAATCAAATTCCAAATCAAAATAAACTCTTTTATTTTAATTAACATGGAAACCAATTTCAAGTTCAAAATAAACTCCTTTATTTTTAACTTAAAATTGCTTGGAAAAATAAAATATGTTAAATCCTATTCCTTATCAAAATAAACATCTTTATTTTTAAGGAAACATGGAATCCTATTCCATATGTGAATAAACTCCTTTATTCTAGGAAATATGGAATCCTATTCCAAATGTGAATAAACTCCTTTATTCTAGTTAACTTAGAATCCAATTCCAAGTTCAAATAAAACTTTTAATTTTAATCATATTCCAATTAAAATAAACCTTTTATCTTAATTGAAAATAAATAAAATCAAAATAAAAAAAATTTTCAAATCCTGCAGACCGGCGTGGCCACGCTCCAAAATGAACTAGGAGCGGCGCGGCCGCGCTGCACCCCAGAAACGTTTTTTGGGTTCAGGCGCGGCCGCGCTCCAGAATGAACTGGAAGCGGCGCGGCCGCGCCGCGTAGCAGAGTTCGAAAATTGTTTTCTTTGCCCAGAAAATCGATCCAATCGCATACCCATACATACATGGAATTATAATAATCGATAATTAGCACAAGGTTAGGCTCTGATACCACTGTTAGGTTTGTACATAGCGCGAATATGCAATCAAATTACATAAATAGTGCGGAAGCGCGATAAAACGGATTTTAAAATTTTTCATACAAACCATCACCATGATCATCCATGTGCTCAATTATCAATTAAACGAAAGAGATAGAGATTAAGAAATTATACCCTCATAGAACCGTGCTTCCTCAGGTACAAGTTCACCTCGAATTCCTTCGCGTTCTCCTTGAATTTCACCAATGAGATTACTTCCTTTGATCAACGTTAGCCACCCAAGTGTTTGGCCTCTAGAGGTGAACCACCAAGGAATAATAGTTATTCAAGAAGATGGGTGTTGGCAAAACCCTAGTTTCTATCTCTATAGAAATTGCAAGTACTCTCTTTCTCCAATTCTCATGGAAGAGTGTGTAAATTGTCTAACCCTAAATCATGATAAGACTCCTCTTATTTATAGATATAGGGAACCCTCCTAAACTATTTAGGATTAGGGTTTTATTTTAATTAAACTCCTTTAATTAATTGAACTCCTAATCCAATTAAGAATTCATGAGAGAGTACTTCTATTAATTAATTCTCAATCCCTATTAGGAATTAAATAATAGTAATAGTAATAATAATAAGACTCCTCTTATTAATTTATATTTAATATTTACAGAATATTAAATAATAAATATTAAGCTATTTAATTTATTCTATCTCCATAGATTAAATTAAATACACTTAACTTATTATTACAATTATGCCATTTACTTCTTAAATAAATATTTTTCTTTTGCGGTGTGACCCTTTAGGTTCTCCATATTAAAGCGGTTGTGAATAAATCAATTAGAACAATTCTAATGTTATTTAAATAAATAAATTAAACTATTTAATTCATTTAAATAAATAATATTTATTCTACAATAAGGGTAAGCCCCCTTAGCGATCAACGACTTTTCAGATAATATAGATTTCAACATTAATCACAAAAGAACCTTTAAGTTAATAGTTACCGTACAATTCAATCCTTCTACCATACAATGTCCCAATTAAATATAAGACATGGAATTACTGTCAAGTCTTATTTTATTTAATTATATGTATTTCGATTTTCAAATGCACAACACTGATAATGCAAATTAGAAACTCATTTCTAATTTCATTCTGCTTTGGCCAAAGACTTCTGAGTCGTCATTTATCGAATCACATAGGACATTCTCTCCTTTTACTAGAAGTGGTAGATTCTTTGTTGATCATTCACCTATCTCCATGTATAACTTATTATACCCAATCATACCCTTTAATATACCCTCAGGGTCTTAAGGGACATGTCAAAGTATAACTCATCATACACAAGATACTATGATGATCTCAAGTCCAATGATCACTTGTACTACTATCACTAGAGGAATTCCTATTGACAGGCGAGTAAAACTCCATTAGGTATTCCTTAGCGAGCCACGTTCAGTGAACTTATTCTCTAATAAGCACCTACATACTTGCTTTAGTGTCTCCACATAAATGATTATGAGATCAATCATCATCTTCATAAGAGCAAGCAACGTATGTACTAATCTATCCGGATTCACTAATCCCCTTTTTAGTAATCCATCGATTAGGAACGATTTTAGTTTGTGAGCTATCTAGAATTTAGATCTCATTAGCATGATCACCATCATGATTCTAAAAGCATTGCTCAAAACTATGGGTTTATCACATTTAATATAACAGCACTATGTTGATAAAGTAAAATGCCTTTAATAATCGAATAAGATTTCAAAGTATATGCAACATCATATCAAATATGATTGGCTTGCGTGCATACTACTTTCATATAAAGCATAAGAGTCATTGTCACATACTTGCATGATATATGAATATACAAGTTTACATGCTTACTCAATAAAGAGAAAGGGTTCGAGTACTTGCCTTTAGCGTATTCTACGAATTTAAAGCTTAATGACACGTTGTAATCCTATTGCATAACAGTTATATATATAAGAGTCCCATTAGCAATACAAATTCATAACTCAAATAATTCCACATTATGACTCTACACATATACACATAAGTATAACACATTTTTAGTCCCATCTTAGACGCTAATCCTGACCATATACCAACATATCACATTGTTTGAAATCGTTATCGATCTCGTTTTGAAACTTATTTAGAAAACTCGTAAACACTTTTAAATCTTGGTTCTATATAGTCTTAACATGGTCACATATTAGAAGTCTCAGTCTAATCATGTACTAAAGCTTAATGTACACATACTTCACTTTCAGGTTAGCAATACAATAGTAAGAATGTACTGCAGTACTGCGCGGCCGCGCTGGAATATAACTAGGGAGTGGCGCGACCGCGTTGCTCCCTGTTAGTTCCAGAGCTGGCTTTTCTCCTGCATGATCTTAGCTTAACTTTAATCATACAATGCTACTGTTACCTAACACATACACACACCCGAAGGTATAACTTCAGTTGAATATCTAGTATGCTTGTCCTAAGCTATTTCCAATATTTCATTCCATTTTGAATCCGCAAAATAACATGCTCAACAAGTGTAATTTATAATGGCGAGTCATGATGGTTACTATACCACTCGATGTTGCTAGGCAAATCATAACATGCATGCTCGTGTATATGCTTAACTCACGTTTACACAGTTAGCGTAGTTCATTGCTTGAAAACTCGTTTCAAAGTATACTTGAAAAATTGAAAACATGCTTAATCACACATGTGAGCATAATGATCATGTCTAGAGGTATAATGAATCTTATCATGCATGCTTGCAAGGTTGGAACGAAATTTACACAACGTTTGACACAATTAGTTCTCATGTCTTAATTTTTCTTGAAAATTTCACATTAGACTAACTAAACGTGCTTAACATCTCTATGTGACTCTCCGTATGTATTTATACATGTATTTAGACTACATATGCATGCTTGTAAGCTCGGAACATCAAAGATACAAGGTTCGTTAGGTTTTACTTCCAACATTTCAAGTTCTTCTTTAGAAAGTCGTTAGAACCAAGTTAACACAACTCGTATCATGCAAAAGGACTTTGGGTTACATATGATACTCATTTACATACTTGTATAAGTTACTTACGCATGCTCAAGAAATTAGAATTAACAAAAAGTGAAATTCCCTTCTGGTGCACGGCGCGGCCCCGCCTGGTTTTGCTTGGGGAGTAGCGCGGTCGCGCTGCTCCTCGGCAGAACCAGGAAACTCCCTGTATCCGCATATTCATCCAACCCAAAACCAATTCAAATAGCAAACCCGACACCTTTCGATCGCATCCGGTTGAGCAACATCTTCAAAAATACCCATTTTGACCTTTTTCCTCAAATTTTAGTTTTTATTAAATAAAATTGTAGTACTATCTTAAAGCTTTTCAAAACATCTTAAATTATCAATTTTGGACTTCGTATGCAAAAGTTATGCTCCTTTTAGTTTTGGATGTCAAAATCGCATTGCACAGCCAAAGTCAGCTCGCGAATTTCAGACCCAACCTCGCTTAAACAGTCATAACTTCTTCGTTATTTACAATTTTTGGGTGATTCCAGCAGACACGCGAAGCTAACTTCCGTATTTACAATTTTGTCCTACTGAAAATTTTCCAATTCCCAACACATCAATATAGGAATCGCACGTAAGGGGGCTGACCTAAAATTCGCTGGACAGTTTTACACTACAACTTAGATTGGTCATAACTCTTTGCTCCGAGGTCAGAATTAGTCCGTTCTGGAGTCTACAGAAAGCTTATACAGTGTACAAAAACATACCAAAAGTCCAAAATTTTTAGAGCAAATTAGCTAATCCCGAATTTTTTATTTTTGGGCAGCAGCTCACTAGATCATTTAATTTGAGAAAAATAACCTTCACTTTTCTCCTTTCGATTTTCATATTTTGAGTTTTACACAACCAAATCAGATGATTCCAAGTTCTATAAACTCCTAACTCATAATATTACAACATATTAAATCTATACAATTTTTCATCCGTACCCACTATGCGGATCTAAGGACCAAAGAGGAAAGTGACAATTTTAAAGTTTTAAGAAATTATTTCTCAAATCCAAGCTTAACCACCCATCAAACCTCTAGATCCAACCATGAATCATCATAAAATATGTAAATCTATCATTATCTAGTTTAATCACAACAACTCAACACTAGATCTAAGTTAAAATACATTAAAATAGTTATAGTTTTGGGTTTTACCTTTGTGTTCTTCATTTTTCTTTCTTTCTCTTTCATTCCATGGATCTTCTTCCATAGCTTGATCTTCTTCCATCCATGGTAGAGCTTTCTCTCTCTCCCTCCCTCTCTCTTCCTCTCGGTCGGTCTTCTCTCTCTCTTCCTTCCTTTGGTTATTTAGCCGAGAATGAGAAGTGAGAGGCAAATGATACACAGACATATATATTTTACTTCCTTTTTCATTTCTTATCCTTATATATATATATATATATATATATATATATATATATATATATATATATATATATATATTAACTTTCTCTAATTCTATTTATTACATAATTAATTAAATCCTTCGAGTCATGAAATAAAATAAATCAATCCATATATTTATCTTATCCTAATATTTAATTAGGATTTCTTTTCCACAAAATTTGGAATTTAAAATAACTATTCACTTACATTTATTTACATAACTCAATTAAATTCTTTCATAATTAAGTTAAAATAAATAATAACTGCGATATATTAAAATAAGTCTCTCTTGCATTCTCTCTTGCATTACTTTTACTAGTACACTTCAATCGCCATCATTAATCCTCATACTTAACATATAAAGATTAATTTACAATACTTCATGTTATTTGTTTATTATATAATAAACAAACAAATATATATATATATATATATATATATATATATATACCATCTCACAAGATTACTATTCATTTATTTCTCATAGTTATTCTATATATACCTCAACATAATTTAATATGTTGAGACATGCCACATAACCCATATAGATCAAACACTATGCTTTTTCTATAGCTATAACCCTTCGGTTATTAAATCTTTTGATAAATATTCCAATTGGGCTAAGTTAGTAAGTCTACATATTAATTACCCAAGTCCAAAATCAATTAAATGAGTAGGCTTAGTTATTTAACTAATTGGACTAGTCCACTAGTATTTATTTATTAGTTGGACTATTAATATAACACTTAAGGTTATTAACTCCTCATATTTATAATATTTATAAATATGTTGCATAACTTTCCTTTTCATTTCTTAGTCACTTAAATTAAATAAATTAACTAACTTATTTAATTCACATAACACACATTCACTTTATCATCAAATAATTAATATTTCCTATATAATAGGCTTGACATTTAACCTTCTGTCTTATCAAATATCTTTTTTTTACTATTTGCTAAGCTCCACAAGCCTTTATTATATGGCTTGCCATATACAGTTCACTTACCATGATCTTAATCCCTTCATGGACTTTTATTAACTTCCAATATTTGACTACTAGGTTAGGCTCATTTAATTAACACCACCATACTTAGTTTATCTCTTCCCAATTTAATATCTTTGGGTTCTCTGAAACTACCATTCAGGATCAGTTTCCATTAATCTGTATGATCAATTTAATTAACCTTTCTAAGTATAGGTATATATATGATTATACATATACTCATTCTCTTGTTCCTTATTATAACAAGCTAATATCACTAATACAACAAACTGTTTTTCTAATTCAACAAACTGAATACACTAATTCAGCAAACTGAATACACTAATTCAGCAAACCGTTTCTTTTTCCATATGTATCTTTACATAATCTCTTTCCTTAATTCATGTAAGGTTAAAGGTAACATAATACCTTGTTCTTAACATACATTCAAGTATAGTTCCATTCGGGGTTTTGAATTTTGTAACCCTTATTCTCTCAATTCTCTTTCAAATAGTAAACCATATAGGTTTTTCTTAGAAATTTTCAATAAATCCACAAATTCCTATCGAGGTTTTATTCTTTAACCTTTAATAATCATTCAAGATTTTATTAATAAATCTTATAAATTCTCGGGTCGTCACAGCTCCTCATCCTCCACTCTGCTAGGCTCACCTACGCTGTCATCCTACAACCACAACACAAAACAAATAAACAAACTCTATCAGTATCCCATAGTAAAATATAAATTCATTGTATGTAATGAGAATATATTTCACGACTCTATTAACTCCTTATGACCAGTCTATAATACATAAAACTCTCCATGAGTTTTATCTCCTTCCATTCCCTCTATCTTCTCTAAGGTTATAGCCTAAGGACTCTCTCTTTCCTAGGGTTTATAACCTACAGCTTTGATACCAACCTGTGACGCCCCCAAATTCGGATACATGTACCTCGAATCTGGTACTTCACAATTCATCTCATACAACATACTAATATCAATTAATAGCAGAATAATAGAAATATTTACGTTGATATAACATAAATATTCTCGTCCCAAGTCTCGCAACCATTGCTACCACTACATAACTTAATCCATTACATAACTTAATACATAACATTAATTAAGTCTTAATACATCATAAGAGAAAAATCCTAGTATAGAAGAACAAAGGTGCTCCGTAGCTTTACCCTTGCCTTTGTCTTTTCCTGAGGTTCTATCGTGTTCAGCCTTAACTGAAATGTTTAAGGGAAGCAAGAGTGAGCAACAAATTTGCTCAACAAGTAATATAACAATAAACGTGAACAAATATATATATAAAGTTCATAATGTCAAGGTTATAATGATAATTAATAGCTCAAGAATTTAAATAAGGATGTTGTGAACAAAGTACACATCAATGGTTCCAATTCTGTCCTTTAAATTTAAATATTGAGTCACTATGGACCGAAGGATTATTAAAGGAATTCAAAGGTTTCAACAATTTCAAGTTAATGAGTATTTAATATTGAGTAGTCACTATGGACCAAGAACTCCTGCGAGAATTAACAGTATTTACTGATAATCCACAATATAAACAAGTACAATAGGTGATCAGCCTAAGGTACCATATGTTATGCATAACATTCAAACATGTTGTTTGCGCATGTCGGTCTCCCGACGTTATATAATTTCCCCTTTCTTTGAGGGTTATTCATCTCAGCAGATTATAAGAGTTTGCACCAAAGCAATTAGTTTGGATCGCTTTTTAATTCATAGGTATTGGTCTAGCCAAAACAAATGGCATAGACACTCTTCTCAAAACATTTAGGAACAATTAATATGTCCAGTATTCGCCAAAAAGATTCGAAGAATTATTTCAAGAATATAGTCATGGTTTAATCAGATTTCAGAATATGAATATTAACTTTCATGAATTTATATATCACAGAATTATTCTAACATTTATTTACTTGTACGATCAATAAGAGTACAAGTTAAGGTATTTGCCTGAGTCGTTGATTATATCCGATCTTGACTTCTTATCCTTCGAGTAACCTTTTTTTTATCATAATGGTTAATCTCTACCAACCCATAAATATAAATCTTAATAGATCTAATTTACTAGCCTTAGATAACTAAGACTTCACAAACAATTGCTTCTTTATTTCTCACTCTCTTTATTTCATTTAATGGTCTTCACAATTATTCCACGAATAAAACAATCTTTATTATTTTAAGGGTTCACACCTTATTGTATTCATAAAGTATTCTTACTTTATTTATTAACATTTAATTACTCATTGAGTAATTATTATTCATACTTTATCACTCAACAACTAATTTAGGTATTACTTTGATTTATAATTAGAGATGTCTCTTTATATCACTCTAATTATTTATGTCTCATTTGTCCACAATTAAATAATCTTCAAAATTATTCAATTGTTTATTATTATTCCATAATTAAAATAATTATTAATCCCTTAGTATTATTTTAATTAGCATACTCTTTAATATTATCTTAATTACTAATCCACAATTAAAATAATCTTTAATATTATTTTAATTGTTTATACTTTATTAATCCACAATTAAAATAATCTTTATTATTATTTTAATTGTTTATAATTTATTAATCCATAATTAAAATAATCTTTATTATTATTTTAATTGTTTAAGTATAATTATTTTAATTAATTAATTATTAATAAATTTTAATTATTATTTATTTTTATTTTTTTATTATATATATATTTTTAAATCTGGTCCGGCCCAGTTTGACCCGACCCCACCCGGTTTGACCCGAATCCGGCCAACTGGGAAACCAGCCTAGCGCCTCGGCGCTGGGATTTACTCATGGAATAGCGCCCCGGCGCTAGGAGGCAGGGAACCCAAATTCCATTTTTCAACATTTTGATTATTTACCCATTTTGATTCAATCTTTCATAACTTGTTTATTTCATAACCAAATAAGTTCAAACTAATTCCATTATTCCACAAACTCAAATATCTTCAATACTCAACTTTTAAAATAATTTTTTGTAATATTTATTTATTCAAAATTATTGATTTTCCAAGCTAGGGTTCCACTTTGGATATGTTTTACCAAATGTTTCACTATGAGTTCGTTTTACTTCCGATTACAATGATTCCACTTGGATTGTTTTCGTATTTCATAGTTTTTCAACATCAAATTTTTAGATTACACAAACAACTTGCATATTTTATTTTATTTAACTCCAAATCCCATGTTTTCAAGTATTCTAGTTTAGGTTTTGTATTCACATGCATTCTTCTTTTTCCTTTAGACATAAAATCACATGCAAGGTATATGAATCACATATTAAACAAAATATACTAACTTAACCTACAAAATTAAAGGTAGGTTATGGTCATACCTTCTTGATGCTCTTTTTCTCTTAGTAATAAACCTTAGGTATCCCTCCACCTTCTTCCTTCTCCTTGATTCCCTTGTGAACCACCAAAATGCAAGAGTTTGCTTAGCTTTCTTCTTTTCTCTCTATGTTTTTCTCTATATATGCTAATACTTAGAATTTGAACAAATGAAGCATTGTATGCTAGGAGGGCTCTATTTATAGGCAAGACTTATGTATACAATACTTATACTAATACTAGTATAATACTTATATTTTATACACCCAACTAGGTAATAACCAATGGTAAAAGTTAATTAGGTAAAAAGGCTCACCAAATCTCCACTTTTTCTTACCTTCCCCCATCATTAGCTCCACATGGGCTACATTTGAATGGCTCAAGGCCAGAAATCAGTATTCTAAACTCAAATGGGGGGCTTGGTCGGTTGGGATTGTATATATGTGTATATATATATTATGTAATTTCATTTTATTTTCCTTTGTACCTTTCTTAGCTATGCCCACACACACAGATATATATATATATATATATGTGTGTGTGTGTGTGTGTGTGTGTGTGTGTGTGTGTGTGTACCCAACACCAAACAATCTTACACACATTGGACTTGTCCAATATAATGTTCAATGGACTACCAATTTAATTTAATTTGGCCATGCATACTTACTCCTACTTATTAGACTCAAACAATACCAATTACTTGGACCATAATCCCTAACACAATTTAAACATGTCACATTGGGCTTGAGTATATCCTTTAGTCCAGTACATTGTTACATTATGTCTTAATTAATCCGATTATGCCACACAAGGCTTATCAACAAGCTTAATCAACTATAACCAAGCTTATCATTATCATTACTATATTTTCTCAATTGTCATATGCTTAATTCAATTTAAATTGAATTATTAAAGCTCGAAAAATATATGTACACATATACACATAAGCAGGTTCTCATTTTCATTTCTGATATTATTTACAAAATTCTCGGATATTACAGTGGCACTGTAGACTCAGTCATATTAATGAAACAAGATTAACCAAGTTGTATAAAGATGGGCTTTTAGAGCTATCTGATTACGAATTATATCCAACTTGTGAATCTTGTCTCATGGGTAAGATGACCAAATCTTTTTTTAGTGGAAAAGGAGAAAGAGTTACAGAGTTGTTAGCGTTGGTACACAAAGACGTATGTGGACCTATGACAACGACTGCATGAGGAGGGTATTCTTATTTTATTACTTTCACTGATGATCATTCAAGATTTGGATATGTGTATTTGATGAAATACAAATCTTAATCGTTTGAAAAGTTCAAAGAATTTAGAAGTGAAGTAGAGAAGCAAACTGGTAAGAGTATTAAGATTCTTCGATCGGATCGAGGAGGGGAATACTTAACCAATGAGTTTCTCAATTGTCTCAAAGAAAATGGTATAATCTCACAATGGACTCCACCAGGGATGCCACAGTTGAATGGTGTATCTGAAAGGAGAAATCAAAAATTGTTGGACATGGTTCGTTCCATGATGAGTTTTACTGACCTTCTAGTATCCTTCTGGGGTTATGCCCTAGAAACGGCTGCATACCTACTTAACAAGGTACCAACCAAATCCGTCCCAAAGACCCCATATGACTTATGGACAGGTTGGAAACCAAATCTTAAGTATGTTAAGACTTGGGGTTGTCCAGCTTATGTCAAAATGTTTGAGCATGATAAGCTAAAGACTAGATTCGACAAGTGTAGACTTGTGGGATACCCTAAAAAAATTGTAGGGTATTGTTTCTATCATCCTACTGATCAAAAAGTGTTTGTTGCGAAACATGCAGCCTTCTTGAAAAAGGACTTTATTCTTGAAGAGGTCAGTGGGAGTAAGATATATCTTGAAGTAGTTCAAGAATCACAAAATATTATGGATCAAAGTCAGGTACCTAACTAAGTGGAAAAACCTACTATACCACAACCTATTCGTAAATCTAGAAGAGTACCGAAGATACCTGATAGGTATGGATTCATCACAGATGATGATGATGAGGTACACATCATAGATGATGATGATCCATTGACTTACGAAGAGGCTATAAGTAGTAAAGACTCAGAGAAATATCTAGAAGTCATGAAATCCGAGATGGACTCCATGTATGAAAACCAAGTATGGACTTTGGTTTCACCACCTGAGGGCATTAAGCCTATTGAGTGCAAATGGATCTTTAAGAGAAAGACTGGAGTGGACGGCAAGGTGGAGACCTATAAGGCCCAACTGGTTGCAAAAGGTTTTAATTAAAGACAAGGTGTTGACTATAATGGAACCTTCTCACCAGTAGCTATGCTCAAGTCCATTCGGATTTTGCTTGTAGTTGCAGCTTATTATGATTACGAAATCTGGCAAATGGACATGAAAACGACCTTCCTCAATGGGAAGCTTGGGGAGAATGTATATATACAGCCAGAGGGTTTTGTTTCAATAGTTGGAATAAATCAATTATGTAAGCTACAACGATCCATTTATGGATTGAAGTAAGCTTCTCGAAGATGGAACATCTGTTTTGATGAAATAATCAAATGGTTTGATTTTATCAAAAATGAGGATGAACCTTGTGTGTACAAGAAGGTTAGTGGGAGCGCTGTTTCATTACTAGTATAATATGTTGACAATATATTATTGATACGGAATGATGTTCCTATGCTACAGTCGATCAAAATTTAATTATCCAAACATTTCTTCATGAAAGACTTGGGTGAGACATCTTATATTTTAGGGATAAAGATCTATAGAGATAGATCTAAAAGGATGCTTGGATTATCCCAAGAAAAGTACATTGACTCGATGCTAAAGAAGTTTACATGGAAGATTCCAAGAGTGGACTCATGCCGATGAGCCATAGAATACATCTCTCCAAAAAAACAGGCCCCAAAAACACCTGAGGAGAGAGACCGTATGAGTAAGATTTCTTATACTTCAACAATAGGATCTATCATATATGGTATGATATGTACTAGACCAGATGTCACTCATGCACTTAGTGTAACAAGTAGATATCAGTCGAATCCTGGAGAAGAGCACTGGAAGGTAGTGAAAATCATTCTAAAGTACTTAAGAAGAACTAAAGATTGAAACAAGCTTCTCGAAGATGGAACATCCGTTTTGATAAGATAATCAAATGGTTTAATTTTATCAAAAATGAGGATGAACCTTGTGTGTACAAGAAGGTTAGTGGGAGCACTGTTTCATTACTAGTATAATATGTTGACGATATATTACTAATAGGGAATGATATTCATATGCCGAAATCGATCAAAATTTGGTTATCCAAACACTTCTCCATGAAAGACTTGGATGAGGCATCCTATATTTTGGGGATAAAGATCTATAGTGATAGATCTAAAAGGATGTTTAGCTTGTCCCAAGAAAAGTACATTGACTCAATGCTAAAGAAGTTTAGCATGGAAGATTCCAAGAGAGGACTCATGCCAATGAGCCATGGAATACATCTCTCCAAAAAAAATAAGCCCCAGAAACACTTGAGGAGAGAGACCGTATGAGTAAGATTTCTTATAGTTCAACAATAGGATCTATCATATACGGTATGATATGTACTAGACCAGATGTCATTCATGCACTTAGTGTAACAAGCAGATATCAGTCGAATCCTAGAGAAAAGCACTGGAAGGCAGTGAAAAACATTCTAAAGTACTTAAGAAGAACTAATGATTGAAACAAGCTTCTCGAAGATGGAACATCCGTTTTGATAAGATAATCAAATGGTTTACTTTTATCAAAAATGAGGATGAACCTTGTGTGTACAAGAAGGTTAGTGGGCGTTGTTTCATTACTAGTAAAATATGTTGACGATATATTACTGATAGGGAATGATGTTCATATGCCACAGTCGATCAAAATTTGGTTATCGAAACACTTCTCCATAAAAGACTTGGGTTAGGTATCCTTTATTTTGGGGATAAAGATCTATAGGGATAGATCTAAAAGGGTGCTTGGCTTGTCCCAAAAAAAGTACATTGACTCGATGCTAAAGAAGTTTAGTATGGAAGATTCCACGAGAGGACTCATGCCGATGAGCCATGGAATACATCTCTCCAAAAAAAATAGGCCCCAAAAATGACTGAAGAGAGAGACCGTATGAGTAAGATTTCTTATACTTCAATGATAGGATCTATCATATATGGTATGATAGGTACTAGACCAAATGTCATTCATGCACTTAGTGTAACAAGCAGATATCAGTCGAATCCTGGATAAGAGCATTGGAAGCCAGTGAAAAACATTCTAAGGTACTTAAGAAGAACTAAGGATTGAAACAAGCTTCTCGAAGATGGAACATCCGTTTTGATAAGATAATCAAATGGTTTAATTTTATCAAAAATGAGGATGAACCTTGTGTGTACAAGAAGGTTAGTGGAAGCGCTGTTTCATTACTAGTATAATATGTTGACGATATATTACTGATAGGGAATAATGTTCCTATGCCACAGTTGATCAAAATTTAGTTATCCAAATACTTCTCCATGAAAGACTTGGGTGAGGCATCCTATATTTTAGGGATAAAGATCTATAGAGATAGATCTAAAAGGATGGTTGGCTTGTCCCAAGAAAGGTACATTGACTCGATGCTAAAGAAGTTTAGCATGGAAGATTCCAAGAGAGGACTCATGCCGATGAGCCATGAAATACATCTCTCCAAAAAAACAGGCCCCAAAAACACCTGAGGAGAGAGACCGTATGAGTAAGATTTCTTATACTTCAACAATAAGATCTATCATATACAGTATGATATGTGCTAGACCAGATGTCGCTCATGCACTTATTGTAACTAGCAGATATCTGTCGAATCCTGGAGAAGAGCACTGGAAGGCAGTGAAAAACATTCTAAAGTACTTAAGAAGAACTAAGGATGTATTTCTTGTCTACGGTGAGTCTGAATTGAAACTAGAGGGCTATACAGGCTCAAGTTTTCAAACAGACCAAGATGAAAGTAAATCCATTTTAGGGTATGTGTTTACCTTAAACGGTGGCGCGGTGAGTTGGAAAGTTTCAAGTAGCAAACAGTTGCTGATTTAGTGATAGAGGCAAAGTACATAGATGCAAATGAAGCTGCAAAGGAACCTGTTTGGATGAAGAAGGTCATAACTGAATTTGGAGTGGTTCCTAGCATTAAAGGAGTCGTACCTTTATTTTGTGAAAACACTAGAGCTGTTGCGCATGTTAAGGAACCCATGTCTCATTAGAATTCCAAACACGTGTTGTGGCAGTTTCATTTTATTGGAGAGATCTTTGAAAGAGGAGATGTCACCTTGGAGCGTATGGACTCTCAAGACAACATTACAGATCCATTTACTAAAGCTTTAACCCAACATCAGTTTGATCATCACTTATAGAAGATGGGTATTAGATACCATGGCAATTGGCTTTAGTGCAAGTGGAAGATTAAAAGTAGTATGCACATAAGCCAATCATATTTGATATGATGTAGCATATACTTTGTAATCTTATTCATTTATTAATAAAAGTATTAAAGGCATTTTACTTTATCTACATGGTGTTGTTATGTTATATGTGATAAACCCATAGTTTTGAGCAATACTTTTAGAATCATGATGATAACCATGCTAATGAGATCTAAATTCTTAGAAAGCTTAAAACTAAAATCGTTCCTAATCATTGGATTACTAAAAAGGGGATTAGTGAATCAGGATAGATTAGTACATACTTTGTTTGCTCTTAGCAAGAGGATGATTGATCTCATAATCATTTGTATGGAGACAGTAAAGCAAGTGTGTAGGTGCTTATTGGAGAATAAGTTCACTGAACGTGACTCGCTAAAGAAATACCTAATGAGTTTTACTTGTTAATAGGAATTCCTCTAGTGATAGTAGTACAAGTGATCCTTGGACTTGAGATCATCATATTATCTTGTGTATGGTGAGTTATACTTTGACATGTCCCTTAAGACCTTTAGAGTATATCAAAGGGTATGTTTGGGTATAATAAGTTATACATGAAGATAGGTGAATGATCAATAAAGAATCTACCACATCTAGTAAAAGATGTGAATGTCCTATGTGATTCGATAAATGACAACTCAGTAGTCCTTGGCCAAGGCAGAATGAAATTAGAAATGAGTTTTTAATTTGCATGATTTAGAGTTGCGCATTTGGGAATCGAAATACATATAATTAAATAAAAATAAGACTTGACAGTAATTCCATGTCTTATATTTAATTGGGACATTGTATGGTATAAGGATTAAATTGTACAGTAATTATGCACTGAAAGGTACTTTTGTGATTAATGTTGAAAACTATATTATTATCTGGAAAGTCGTTGATCGCTAAGGGGGCTTACCCTTATTGAAGAATAAATATTATTTATTTAAATGAATTAAATAGTTTAATTTATTTATTTAAATAAGCTTAGAATTGTTCTAATTGATTTATTCACAACCGGTTTAATACGGAGAACCTAAAGGGTCACACTGCAAAAGAATAATATTTATTTAAGAAGTAAATGACATAATTGTAATAATAAGTTAAGTGTATTTAATTTAATCTATAGAGATAGAATAAATTAAATGACTTAATATTTATTATTTAATATTTTAAAAATATTAAATATAAATTAATAAGAGGAGTGTTATTATTATTATTACTTTTACTATTATTTAGTTTCTAAAAGGGTTTGGGAATTAATTAATATAAGTACTCTTATAGATTTCTAATTGGATTAGGAGTTTAATTAATTAAAAGAGTTTAATTAAAATAAAACCATATTCCTAAATAGTTTAGGAGGGTTACCCATATCTATAAATAAGAGGAGTCTTATTATGGATTGGGCTTACACATATACTTCCAATTATTGGGGAGTACTTAGTATTTCTATAGAGATAGATACTAGGGTTTTTCCAACACCCAGCTTCTTGAGTACGTATTATTTCACCTCTAGAGGTCAAACACTTGGGTGGCTAACGTTGATCAAAGGAAGGAATCTCATCGTTGAATTCAAGGAGAACGCAAAGGAGTTGGAGTTGAACTTGTACTTGAGGAAGTTAGAATTCTTCGAGGGTATAATTCTTATTCTCTATCTCTTTCGTTTAATCGATAATAGAACACAAGGAAAGATCATGGTGATGGTTTGTTTAAAATTTTAAAATCCGATTTTATCGCGCTTTCGCTACATTTATGTGATTTGATTGCATGCTCGCGCTATATACAAACCTAACAGAATCATCTTCATCATAAACTATGGAGGATATTTGATATTTGTTGAGTTAGTTTATGATCATGTTGTCTATTCTCATTTTCAATGTTTTAATTTGCATGAAATTCATTCTAGGTTTTCTTATCTATATGTTGAGTTAGGTTTTCATGTTGATCAATCTTTACATGATTTGTCATTAGTTGACAGTGGTAGTAATCATGTCTTTCCATTAGAGCAATCTTCATTGCATGATTTTTTATCATTTGATATTGATTTGAAAAGTATTTATCATCAGATTGGATTGAGATATGGTTTACATGCGTGTTTAGTTAAATCATTCGGATTAGCTAATGCATTAAATATTTTTATATTAAATCATATTTTGCATTCTTTCATGGAGAAATTTGTTAATATCTATTTTGATGATATTCTGATTTTTACCAACTTTAGGAAAATTCTTTAGCACTTGTTGAGTTTGTTTGTGAATGTCGTAGTGCTAATTATGCTCTTGAGTTTTCATCTTGTTAAGGTAGATGTGACCTTTTGATTTTGTTGGTGTGATTATTTAATTTTGATTATGCTAATGTCAATAGAAAGAGAAAGGTTGATTGTTTTGTGCAGATTCGGGATGGGTTCATACTCATCAGGAAGAAGAACATGAATCATTGTGCAAATCAATTCGAACATTGCATTGAAAGTCTACAGAGAAGTGATTTAAATTTTGTTCTAGTAGACTATGCTTGTGAATTTGAGTTTCTTGAGTTTTTCGTGATTACACAAAAGATGCATGTTACTTGGGTTTGTTTTGTATTTAATCTAGGAATTCAAGAGTGTTTGCATCTACGATGTGAAAAGTTCAAAGATTGTTATTTGATCCAGGTGCAATGAAATGGTTGTTAGTACGAATGATCGAGATCATAAGGTTCACTTTTGATTCGGGAATTTGTCATTAGGTGTATTTGCGAATGGTCGAGATCATCACGTTGGTTTTTGATCTCAGGATTCGTCAATCGAAGTTGATGAAGTGTGAAGGGTTCTACATTCTGACATTTGATCCAAGGGAGATAAAGCTTTTCATAGTTTTATTTGTGTTTATTTTATTACCTATATGTTTTATGTCGTTAGGTGGAGATTTTTATTGTATTTTAGTTATAGTTACTAATTTAGCTTATTTTGGTGTAGTTAATATTTTGGAAGAGTTTGGTCTACGTGCGAAAAAGCATCGTGTTTATGTGGATAGGTTCTTGATTGAGGGAGTTCGAAAGTTTAAGTTTCTAGGTGGTGTTACGGAGAGTTTGCAGTATGCTATGTCATGTGGAGCATCCCTTGGAAGGAAATATCTACAAGTTATTCATGTCATTGCGGGGGAAGTGCCAGACATTGTTATGTTCTTTGCAGGAGTTGAAGTTTGATGATAATTTTCATAACTTTACGTGTGTTGTTGTTATTGCTTATATATTTCATGTGCAAGTTGAGAATTTGGATTTTGGTTTGTTTGATGCTACTAACTTAATTTGTTTTTATGTAGGATCAGATTTGTGGATGAATCCTTTTCAAGAGGAGGGGATGTCAGATTTGAGGACAAATCCTTTTCAAGAGGAGGGGAATAATGAGATCCTGACCAGGCTCGCATCAAGCATCAACGACTTGACTCAAGTTCCAGGGGTTCAACAGATGATTACAAGTGTTTGGGCTGAAATTCATTTAAGGATACTTATTTTGGAGCTCAATTCAAGCGGATCACGACATTTTGGGGATTTGAACATAGTAAGGAGTTTACATTCTATCACGCGGCAACACAAGTTTGAAATGCACAAATCAATGGAGAAAGATTCAAGCTTCATGGCAAAGTGTTCATTAAGGGATATGGTGCTTAGCTCAATGGTTTGGTTCATACAAAGGTTTATGATTGGGAAGGAATTGAAAGAAGTACAAAGGATCACATTCGGGTCTTCAAAGCATCGAGGAAGAAACTCTGCCAGACTGGCGCTGTCGCGCCGTTGCCCAGGCCATTCCTGGCACTGCCGCGCCGTAGTAGTTATTCAAATTCTTTGGAGGGTTGGCGCTGCCGCGCAGAAACGTAGTACAAAAGTGGCGCTGTCGCGCCGCAACAATTCGCAGAAGAAACTCTGAAAGTTCGGCGCTGCCACGCCGTTTCTAGGTTTATTCCCGGCGCTACCGCACCATACACGAGAATCGAGATGCGTCTTTTTACGCGTTTTCAGCATATTACTTCCATATATTTAGGGATTTTTGATATTTTTTTAGATTTCTAATGTAATTAGGATATTTGTTAGATGGATTTGATTCCTAATTACTTGTTAACTAGTATTTCTATTTATTTTAGGATTTAGGGTTTCTTTAAGGTTTATTCTATTAGCATAAATAAAATACATGGCTTATGTAATAGAAGGACACATCAGATTAATAAAATTCTTGTAAGATTATTCTCCTTTTGGTTCTTTGAGTACTCCTAAATTATTCATGGTTTGTCTATGAATGCTCAATTAACTTATCATACAACAATTCATAGTTGTGTGTGGCGTCTACTACCGCATCAATCGCCGATTGTACCAAGATTATCATTGATGTTCCATTCAACGCAGCTTACTTGCGCGATCGATTGTGCCAAGGGTCTCGTCTCTTTATAGGCGTTGGGTTAAGGTGTCATGAGCGTTCCACCTTATAACTTATTGGAAATGATCCGAGCGACGACCACCTCACATAAGCGTGTCATGGAGTCTATCATTGTTGTCAGGCGACTCCTAATGCTAGGGGGCTGTTTGCTAATGATTTGGACATCCCTACGGAGCTAATTTTTGATACTAACAATGACGCGGTCGTGGAGGAAGAGTTTGTGGAGGGTGATATTGAAAGTAGTATGCACACAAGCCAATCATATTTGATATGATGTAGCATATACGTTGTAATCTTATTCGTTTGTTAAAGGCATTTATTTTATCTACATGGTGCTGTTATATTAAATATGATAAACTCATAGTTTTGAGCAATGCTTTTAGAATCATGATGGTGATCATGCTAATGAGATCTAAATTCTAGATAGCTTAGAAACTAAAATCGTTCCTAATCGATGGATTATTAAAAAGGGGATTAGTGAATCCGGATAGATTAGTACATACGTTACTTGCTCTTATGAAGAGGATGATTGATCTCATAATCATTTGTGTGGAGACACTAAAGCAAGTATGTAGGTGTTTATTAGAGAATAAGTTCACTAAACGTGGCTCGCTAAGGAATACCTAATGGAGTTTTACTTGCCTGTCAATAGGAATTCCTCTAGTGATAGTAGTACAAGTGATCCTTGGACTTGAGATCATCATAGTATCTTGTGTGTGATGAGTTATACTTTGACATGTCCCTTAAGACCCTTAGGTATATCAAAGGGTATGATTGGGTATACTAAGTTGTACATGGAGATAGGTGAATGGTTAACAAAGAATCTACCACTTCTAGTAAAATGAGTGAATATCCTATGTGATTTGATAAATGACTACTTAGAAGTCTTTGGCCAAAGCAGAATGAAATTAGAAAGGAATTTCTAATTTCATTAATAAGAGTTGTGCACTTGAGAATCGAAATACATATCTTTAAATAAAATAAGACTTGACAGTAATTCCATGTCTTATATTTAATTGGGACATTGCATGGTAGAAGGATTGAATTGTACGGTAACTATTCACTGAAAGGTTCTTTTATGATTAATGTTGAAATCTATATTATCTGGAAAGTCGTTGATCGCTAAGGGGGCTTACCCTTATTGTAGAATAAATATTATTTATTTAAATGAATTAAATAGTTTAATTTATTTATTTAAATAAGATTAGAATTGTTCTAATTGATTTATTCACAACCGGTTTAATATGGAGAACTTAAAGGGTCACACCGTAAAAGGAAAATATTTATTTAAGAAGTAAATGGCATAATCGTAATAATAAGTTAAGTGTATTTAATTTAATCTATGGAGTTAGAATAAATTAAATAGATTAATATTTATTATATAATATTTTGGTAATATTAAATATAAATTAATAAGAGGAGTCTTCTTATTATTATTACTATTATTATTATTTAGTTCCTAAAAGGGTTTGTGAATTAATTAATAAAAGTACTCTCATAAATTCCTAATTGGATCAGGAGTTTAATTAATTAAAGGAGTTTAATTAAAATAAAAAAACCTAATCCTAAATAATTTGGGGTTAGACAGTTACACACTCTTCCATAAGAATTAGAGAGAGAGAGTACTCGCAATTTCTATAGAGATAGAAACTAGGGTTTTGCCAACACCCATCTTCTTGAATAACTATTTTTCCTTGGTGGATCACCTCTAGAGGCCAAACACTTGGGTGGCTAACGTTGATCAAGCAAAGGAATTTAGTCGGTGGAATTCAAGGAGAACGCGAAGGAATTGGAGGTGAACTTGTACCCGAGGAAGCACGGTTCTACGAGGGTATAATTTTTTATCTCTATCTCTTTCATTTATATCGTTAATTGAGCACATAGATTGATCATTGTGATGGTTTGTATAAAATTTTAAAAATCCGATTTTATCGCGCTTCCGCTTTATTTATGTAATTTGATTGCATGTTCGCGTCATATACAAACCTAATAGTGGTATCAGAACCTAATCTTGTGCTAATTATCGATTTTGATGATTCCATGTGTGTATGGTATGCGATTGGATCGAAATTTTTGGGCAGAATCTGTTTTTCTGAATCTGCTACGCGGCGCAGATGCGCCGTTTCCAGTTCATTCTGGAGCGCAGCTGCGCCCAAACCCAGAAAGTAGTTTCTGGGGTTCAGCACAGCTGCGCCGTTTTCCAGTTCATTCTGGGTGCAGCTGCACCGGACAGCAGAATCCGAAAAAATAATTTTTCCTTCAATTAAAATAAATGATTTATTTAATTGATATAAGTTTAGAATCAAGGAGTTTATTCACATATGGAATATGATTTCATGTTTCCTAGAATAAAAGAGTTTATTCATATATGGAATATGATTCCATGTTTCCTTAAAAATAAAGATGTTTATTTTGATAAGAAATAGGATTTAACATATTTTATTTTTCCAAGCAATTTTAAGTTAAAATAAATGAGTTTATTTTGAACTCTAAATTGGTTTTCATGTTAATTAAAATAAAGGAGTTTATTTTGATTTGAAATTTGATTAAAAATAAAGAAGTTTATTTTTATTCAAAATTGGATAAAATAAAATAAATGAGTTTATTATGATTTAAATTTTGATTAAAATAAAGGAGTTTATTTTTGTTTCAAAATTGGATTTCTAGTAAACTTTTAATTGCCCATTAAATGATATCAATGCATATATGGAATGGTTTTATTATTCATGAGATGAATGTTATTTATTGATACATATGGAGATATGTATGATAATAAATAGGGATTGACTATGGACTACTGACCAATGTGTGATTGGATTTATTTTAGTGGATGCTTGAATGAATGAGTTTTTATAAATGGGGTCTACGTACCTCGTCTTCTCTAATTTTTCTTAATGTAAATTCTATCTCCCTTCTATGTACTTCCCCTTGACTGCTGATCAAGGTTTCTATTTATTGTAAATAGTTTATGTAATAGGTTTAGTTAGAATTACTTGAAGAATTGGAGACAAAGGAGCAAGGAGCGCTTGAAGACCCATTTGTAATGGAACCCGGGTTTAAATATAATAGTTATATTTAAATTTTGTTCTTGCACCCTAGGTTTGACCTTTTAGTTCACCTGGTGGCTCTAGTAAACCAAACTAGAATAAAAGTCCATAATCAATCCGGGTAGAATATAGTATTCTATATGTGCATGATTACTATATATATATATATATATATATATATATATAAATATATATATATATATATATTATATAATCCAACATGCTTCACATGTCAAATAATATGATGCGTACTATATATATATATATATATATATATATATATATATATGTGCATGCGCGCTAAACAAGATGAGACTAATAAATACAAACCCCTCAAAGAAAATCATATTAAGTTCTAAGCGTTCAAAGATATTCGGAATATCGAACGTCGCCTTCTAGCATGGTAAAGCAATAGAGCATTAAATATTTAATATGAATTTGTTGTGCACACACAAGGCGTGTATTAAATATTTAAGATGTTGTTTTATCACATTTGATGTTTATTAAGGAATAGAACATTACTGCTTTGTTGTGCACACACAAGGGCGGTCTTTTTCTCTTCACATATATGGAAGTGCTAGGTTGGACTTAACTTAGATTATTTTAGTTCGGATGTGCACACACTTGACCATTATAATCTAAGAGGCAAAATACAAGGAGTTACATAGTGATGTAATTGACAATAGTTGTTTACCTATTTATTTATATATAGGTTGTTGTGCACACACAAGGTTATATACATTTAAAATGGGATCCTTATTCTCACTAGCAAATCTTTAATTAGATTTGCCGAACTATATAATGAGGGTAATATAGTTTGATGAAAAAGTGAGAGATACCAATTTAAAATAAAGACCTAATTTATTTTGGTAATTAATGTATGCTAAAATGTTGTCTATTTCATTTACAGAATTTTACAATGTTTAATTTACTATCACTGCTGAGCATATTAGATGCTAATTAACTAGACCAAATAACACGGACTAGTTAAAGAATTTGAGAATAGTTCTCAAGGCTGAAAAACTATCTTATGTCCTTAATATGCCTATCCGTGCAATGATTGCAGACAATGCCTCAGAGGAAGAGATTGCTACTTTTAGATAGTGGCAAGATGATGCACAGTAGGCTCAATACATCATGCTCGCATCCATGAGTAACGAGCTTCAACATCAGCATGAAACTATGGATGCTCCTACTGTACTCCGGCACCTTCAAGAAGTTGAATGGTGAGAAAAGTAGGACTATTAGATATCCGATATCTAAGGAGCTTTTCTGATCTAGAATGACTGATAGCACTACAGTATATATATATGTCCTAAAATGATCAATCTGATTGAATAATTGGGACAACTAGATTTTAATGGATGGAGAGTTGATCCAAGATTTGATCTTGCAATCACTTCCGGACTCTTTCTCACAAATTGTTGTGAATTTCCACATGAACAAGCTATATGTCAGCCTGCCTGAGTTGCTTAAACATGTTGAAAACTATAAAGAGTCACTTTCCAACCAAGAAAAACCAGGTCTTACTGGTAGATGATTCTTCCAGGAAACGGAAGACGGCCAAAGGATCTTCTTAAAAGAAGAACAATTCAAAGAAGGTAAATGGAAAGGCAAAAACAAAGGGCAATAAGAACAAGACTGATGAAGATAGCAAAGGAGTTTGCTTCCACTGCAATAAGCCTAGATACTAGAAAGGAAACTGTAAGGAGAATCTTACAGAGGCTAACCAGAAGAAGCTTAGTGAAGCTTCGGTTACAAATACAGGTTTGTTCATGATTAAAAATAAATCTTTCTGTAAGTCAAGGTTCTACTTGGGTATTAGATACCGGCTGTAGTTCTCACGTATGCAATCTGATGCAGAGATTAAGCAGAAGTAGAAAGCTAAACAAAGAGTAAGTAATCTTATATGTGGGAATGGAGCAAAGGTTGTTGCATTAACCATAGGAACTTAAAGTTTAGCATTGCCTACGGGCAAGTCTATTAAGTTAATAAGTTGTTATTATGTTCCAGTTCTCATTAGAAATATTAGAACTTTCGTTGTTGGATAAGGAAGGTTCTGGTATTATATTTAAGAACAATTGTTGTTCTATTTATAATGATAATATTTTGTTTGAAACTGGAAGATTATTTGATAGACTTTGTATACTTGACTTACATGAAAAATATTTTGCAAATTGAATAAACTAATAAAAGAAAAAAGAGATGGTCATTCAAAGAGTTGAGTGTGTGTATGTGATAAAATACAAGTCTGAATCATTTGAAATGTTCAAAGAATTCAGAAGTGAAACATATTGACAAAGTATTAAGATTCTTTGATCAGATCGAGGAAAGAATACTTATGCAATGAGTTTCAGGATCATCTCAAAATGGTATTTTCTCATAATGGACACCTCCTGATACGCAATAATTGATTGGTATATCTAAAAAGAGAAATTGTACCTTATTGGACATGATGCAGTCCATAATAATTTTTACCGACATTCTAGTACCATCTGGGGTTATGCCCTAGAACCGGCTGCATATCTACAAAAATAAGGTAACCTAAAAAATCCGAGCCCAAGACTCCATAAAGGCTATGGATAGGGAGGATTTCTACTCTTAAGTATGTTAAGATAAGGGGTTGTCCAGCTTATGTGAAAAGGTTTCAAAGATAAATTTGGGACAAAATCTGACAAGTGGAGATTTGTGAGATATCCTAAAGAAAGTTTAGGGTATTATTACTATAATCCTACACGTTGCCTTCTTAGATAAAGGTGTTTATCATTGAAGGAGCTAATAGGAGGGTAATAGATCTTGAAGGAGTTCAAGAACCACAAAGCACTTTAAGTCGAACCGAGGAACCTGTAGATAGACCTATTGTACCACAACCGAATTGTAAATCTGGAAGAGTACCGAAGATACCTGGGAGGTATGGATTCATCATAGAGGATGATGATGAGGTATGCATCATAGAGGATGATGATCCAGTTATATACGATGAGGCTATGAGTAGAAGACACTCAAAGAAATGACAAGGTGGAGACCTATAAGACCAGACCTGTTTAAAAGGTTTCAAATAAAGTCAAGGAGTTGACTGTGATAAAACCTTACTACCGGGTAATGCTCAAGTCCATTTGGATTTTGCTTATTATTGCAGCTTATTACGAAATCTAGCAAAATGGATGTGGAGACGTCCTTCCTCTATGAAGACTTGAAGAGAATGTATGTATGATACAGCCAGAGGAATTTGTTTCAAAGGTTGAAGCAAGTCATGTATATAAGCTGCAACGATCCATTTATGGATTGAAGCAAGCTTCTCAAAGATGGAACATTCATTTTGATGAGACAATCAAAAGAGTTTGATTTTATCAAAAATGAGAATGAACCTTGTGTGTACAAAAGGGTCAGTGGGAGCGTTATGACATTCTTGGTATTATATGTTGATATACTACTGATAAGGAATAACACACCAATGCTACAATCAGTAAAGATAAAATTGTCTAAACATTCCACCATGAATGACTTGGGAGGAGCATCCTATAAATTGGGGATATAAATATATATAGATAGATTTAAAAGGATGTTCGGCTTGACCCAAGGAACGTTCATTCATTTGATGCTAAAGGCGTTTAGCATGGCAAACTCCAAGAGAGGTCTCATGATGATGAGCCATGGAGTGTATCTCTCAAAAATTGTCCCTAATTGAAAGAGAGATCGCATGAGTTACTATCATGTATGCAATGAATATACAAGGCTTGATGTTGATCAGTCATATTCTGGAGATGATCATTGTAAGACAGTGATAAACAACTTTAGGTATTTAACCGGTACTGAAGATGTGATCATGATTCATGGTAGGTCTGAATTAAAACTAAAGGGCTAAACAGACTCAACTTTTTTTTAAACTGACCAAGACGATAACAAATCCACTTTAAGGTAAATCGTTACCTTGAAAGGTGGTGTAGTGAATTGGAAAAGTTCCAAATAGCAAAGAGTTGCTGGTTTAGTGACAAAGACAAAGTATATAGCTGTAAATAAAGCTGCAAGTTGATTGTTTGGATGAAAAGTTCATTACAGAACTAGGAATAGTTCCTAAGTCTCATCTTGGATTCAAACAAGTATTGCGGCACTTTCATTTGATTAGTGGAATCATTGAAAGAGGAAAAGTCACTATAGAGATAGTGGACTCTCGAGAACAACATTGCATATCCATCTACTGAAGCTTTATCCAACAGCAGGATGATCGTCACTTAGAGAAGAAGGGTATTAGATACCATGGCGATTGACTTTAGTACAAGTGGGAGATTGAAAGTAGTATGCACACAAGCCAATCATATTTGATATGATGTAGCATATACTTTGTAATCTTATTCGTTTGTTAAAGGCATTTTATTTTATCTACATGGTGTTGTTATATTAAATGTGACAAACCCATAGTTTTGAGCAATGCTTTTAGAATCATGATGGTGATCATGCTAATGAGATCTAAATTCTAGATAGCTCACAAACTAAAATCGTTCCTAATCGATGGATTACTATAAAGGGATTAGTGAATCCGGATAGATTAGTACATACGTTGCTTGTACTTATGAAGAGGATGATTGATCTCATAATCATTTGTGTGGAGACACTAAAGCAAGTATGTAGGTGCTTATTAGAGAATAAGTTCACTGAACGTGGCTCGCTAAGGAATACCTAATGGAGTTTTACTTGCCTGTCCATAGGAATTCCTCTAGTGATAGTAGTAGAAGTGATCTTTGGACTTGAGATCATCATAGTATCTTGTGTGTGATGAGTTATACTTTGACATGTCCCTTAAGACCCTTAGGGTATATCAAAGGGTATGATTGGGTATAATAAGTTGTACATGGAGGTAGGTGAATGGTCGACAAAGAATCTACCACTTCTAGTAAAATGAGTGAATGTCCTATGTGATTTGATAAATGACAACTCAGAAGTCTTTGGCCAAAGCAGAATGAAATTAGAAAGGAGTTTCTAATTTGCATTAGTCAGAGTTGTGCATTTGAGAATCGAAATACATATAATTAAATAAAATAAGACTTGACAGTAATTCCATGTCTTATATTTAATTAGGACATTGTATGGTAGAAGGATTGAATTGTACGGTAACTATTCACTGAAAGGTTCTTTTGTGATTAATGTTGAAATCTATATTATATAGAAAGTCGTTGATCGCTAAGGGGACTTACGCTTATTGTAGAATAAATATTATTTATTTAAATGAATTAAATAGTTTAATTTATTTATTTAAATAATATTAGAATTGTTCTAATTGATTTATTCACAACCGGTTTAATATGGAGAGCCTAAAGGGTCACACCGTAAAAGAAAAATATTTATTTAAGAAGTAAATGGCATAATCGTAATAATAAGTTAAGTGTATTTAATTTAATCTATGGAGATAGAATAAATTAAATAGCTTAATATTTATTATTTAATATTTTGGAAATATTAAATATAAATTAATAAGAGGAGTCTTCTTATTATTATTACTATTATTATTATTTAGTTCCTAAAAGGGTTTGGGAATTAATTAATAAAAGTACTCTCATAAATTCCTAATTGGATTAGGAGTTTAATTAATTAAAGGAGTTTAATTAAAATAAAAAAAACCTAATCCTAAATAGTTTAGGAGGGTTCCCTATATTTATAAATAAGAGGAGTCTTATTATGATTTGGGGTTAGACAGTTACACACTCTTCCATAAGAATTGGAGAGAGAGAGAGTACTTGCAATTTCTATAGAGATAGAAAATAGGGTTTTGCCGATACCCATCTTCTTGATTAACTATTCTTCCTTGGTGGATCACCTCTAGATGCCAAACACTTGGGTGGCTAACGTTGATCAAGCAAAGGAATTTAGTCGGTGGAATTCAAGGAGAACGCGAAGGAATTGGAGGTGAACTTGTACCCGAGGAAGCACAGTTTTACAAGGGTATAATTTTTTATCTCTATCTCTTTCGTTTATATCGTTAATTGAGCACATAGATTGATCATGGTGATGGTTTGTATAAAATTTTAAAAATCCGATTTTATCGCGCTTCCGCTTTATTTATGTAATTTAATTGCATGTTCGCGTCATATACAAACCTAACAGATATAGGTCCGATTTTAATGCTGCGACGAAGCTTTTTAAGTCCCCATGCTCTAGATGATGATTAGCGACGTAGTGCTATTTTTCAGTGCGAGAACGTGTTATCCGAGTTGGCAGTAGAGAAATTAGGCCTAAAAGTCGAGCAACACCCTAAACCATATAAGCTATCTTTGCTTAAAAATGGTACGGATGTAACTGTTTCCCATTATGTCTTGGATTTCTTTTCCATTAAACCAACCTATGTTGATGAGATTTACTGTGACGTGGTACCCATAGATGCCTGTCATCTTTTACTGGGGCGTCCTTGGCAATTTAATCGCGAGGTAATTCTTGACGGCCGTGTAAACATATATTCGTTCATGTTTCGTGGGAAGAAGATTGTTTTACTACCCGGTAGAGATAAAGTTGGTTCACCCACTGCGGCTGGTACCGCTCTTTTGTCCAAACCTCAATTTGAGCAAGCCATGACGAAATCGAGGATTGTTTATGTGCTCTTTACCAAACCTGCTAGCACAATTCCTCTAGTACCAACTGCAGTTCAACCATTGCTAGCAGAATTTACTGATGTCTCTGCTGACGCGCTTCCTACTGAACTACCTCCATTGCATTACATCCATCATCAGATTAATTTAGTTCTGGGAGGTGCTTTGTCCAACTGATCGCATTACAGGATGAGTCCCAAAGAATATGAGAAATTGCGCTACCAGGTTGAGGACTTACTAGCCAAAGGCCACATACGGGAGAGCCTTAGTCCATGTGTTGTGCCTGCCCTCCTAAGCCCAAAAAAGGATAGCATTTGGCATATGTGTGTGGATAGTTGGGCAATCAACAAGATTACCATTCGTTATCGCTTTGCTATACCCCGTTTGGATGACTTGCTTGATCAATTGGGGTGGGGCAACAATGTTTAGCAAATTAGATTTGAAGAGTGGCTACCATCAGATTCGAATCAGGCCTGGTGATGAATGAAAGACATCATTTAAAACCCGTGAAGGTTTGTACGAGTGGCTAGTGATGCCTTTTTGCCTTTTCGATGCCCCTAGCAAGTTTATGCGCGTTATGAATCAAGTATTGCACCTTTTCATCGGTAAATTTGTTGTGGTTTATTTTGATGATATCCTTATTTATAGTGCTAACCACGAAGTGCATCTTCAACACTTGCAGGAGGTTTTGATGGTTCTTCGTAGGGATAAATTCTATATAGCTCCTAGTAAGTGTGCTTTTATGACGGATACAGTTCAGTTTTTGGGTTATATTGTGTCTAAGGATGGTCTGGCAATGGACACTTCAAAAGTTGAGGCCATTCAGCAGTGGCCCCAACCTAAAACTATTATAGACGTTCAGAGTTTTCATGGTCTTGCCTCATTCTACCACCGTTTCATCCCTCACTTCAGCAACATTATGGCGCCTCTTACTGACTGCATTAAGGGTACTAAGTTCCTTTGTACGGCCGATGCTGCAATCGCATTTCAAGAGATCAAACATTAACTGACCACAACACCAATTCTTGTCCTTCCTAATATTGCCTAGCCTTTTGAGCTTCATTGTGATGCTTCCAAAACTAGTATTAGTGTGGTCCTCAACCAATCTGGTCGCGCTGTCGCCTACTTCAGTGAGAAACTTTTTGGGGCTAAACTCCGTTTCAGCACATATGATGTTAAGTTTTATAGGGTAGTTCAAGCCTTGAAGCACGGGCGCCATTATCTCTTTCAGCAAGAATTTATCCTTTTTACGGAACATGATGCCCTCAAACACCTTTCTAGTTAGGACAAGATTTTTGCTCGTCATGCCTCCTAGCAATCATACTTGTGGCAATTTACTTTTGTGATCAAACATAAGGCTGGAACCTTGAATCGTGTGGCTGATGCTCTGAGTCGGCATCATAGCCTTCTTGCTGACATGCGGATTACTGTTCCTGGTTTCGATTCTTTTCTGGACTTATATGTTACGAATCCTTTCATTGCTGTACTTTTATTACAGATCCAACATGGTGAGAGGACATATTTTGTGTTGTAAGATGGGTTTCTTTTCCGTGGCCTCCGACTTTGTATTCCAACGAGCATCTTACATTTAAAAATCATCCAGGAATTGCACAATGAGGGCCATGTTGGTCGTGTTCGCACTTTGCGTCTGGTCTCTAGTTCTTACTTTTGGCTGACTATGCATAGGGAAGTGGGCAGATTTGTTGATCGTTGTCGTGTTTGTCAGTTAGCGAAAGGTACTTCCACTAATGTTGGCTTATATATGCCTCTTGCCATTCTAACTCAGCCTTGGATAGACGTTAGTATGGACTTTGTGCTTGGTCTTCCACGCACACAATGTGGCAATGATTCCATCTTTGTTGTAGTCGATCGATTTTCCAAGATGACTTACTTCATCCCTTGTAAGCATACCACTGACGTTGTTCTTGTTGTACAGTTCTATTTTCGAGGGATTTATCGTCTGCATGGATTGCCAACCTCCATTGTGTCTGATCATGATACTCAGTTTCTTAGTCATTTCTGGCGGAGTTTTTGGTGATTGGTTAATACTACACCCAATTCAGTAGTGCTTACCATCCACAGACTGATGGGCAAACAGAAGTGGTCAACCGTTCCCTCGGTAATTTATTGCGTAGTTTGGTAGGTGAACATGTGAAATCTAGGGATTCAAAGTTATGCCAAGCTGAATTTCCTCACAACCATGCGGTTAATCGTAGCACTGGCTTTAGTCCTTTTCAAGTTGTCTATGGATTGGTCCCTCGTGGCCCTCTTGATCTGCTCAGTTTGCCAAGTAAGGTGCACCCTCATGCGAGCGCAGAGGATTTTATCACCCAGCTACAGCACGTTCACAATCAGACTTATTCCTAGTTGCTTGCTTCTACTAATAAGTATAAGTTACAGGCAGACAAGAAGCGTAGATCTGTCGATTTCAATGTTGGGGATTATGTATTTCCTGTTTTAACTAAGGACCGCAATCATGCCCATGAATACAGTAAACTTGTTGCGCACAAAATTGGTCCGGTGGATATCGTCGAGAATATTAATCTGAATGCTTACCGCTTACAACTTCCTAGCAATGTCCACACGTATGATGTTTTTAATGTTCGGCATATCATACCTTACTCGGGTGACAGTTCCCCTTGTGATGAGTGGGCTTCTGATTCGAGGACAAATCTTTTCCACCCTAGGGAGAATGATGCTATGCAACGGGAGTGGAATTTCTAGGCCCGAAGAGAGCACCCTAAGGCGCAAAAAGACCAAGTTTGACTAGAAATGTCAACTATGTCCATTTTTGACAAAAACATTCCACTTTTTGGGTGGAAACAGCCTTCTAAGCAAAACGCAAGAGTTTCTTGTGCCCGACGTGATTTTAGCCAAATACCATCGTTTTGAGGGTCAAACAGTATTTTTTTTTAATTTTTCAGTAGCGTTTTGCACTTTTTAAATAAAGTAAGGGTATTTTTATAATTTTAATAAGTTTTCCTGCATGTAGGGTTTCATTATATATAGTTTGTAAAGCCTCTTATGGCTGAACAATTTTGATACTATAAAATCTCTTTTTTCTAATTCAATTTCTCGGTATTCTTTATCTAGAATCAACGTGTTTTTGATTTGCAATTCTTGTTCACCAACGCACGCTGCATCAGATTAGTATCAGATTCACTATGATCCTGTACCATGCCACCACGGAGATGTGTAAATGATGCCTAGATGGAAGATGTACTTCGAAGTGATGAGATTGCACAATTATGCCAACAAGTAGACTAATTAACACACCAGTTGGTTGCACTTCAACAACCACCATCCCAATATGAAGTTGATTCAGAGGATAAGGATTTTGATCTTGCAGAATACCCTTTTGCCACCCTCGTGACCAACTTAAGCAAACAGATCGATGATAGGAGACCGAGTTCAAGGTTGAAATTCCAGAATTCCATAGTAGCCTCCAGGCTGATGAATTTCTGGATTGGCTGCATATAGTAGAAGAAGTCCTCGACTTTAAGGATGTTCCAGATCCTCGTCGTGTTCCCTTTATCACTATGCGACTACGTGGCAGGGCACAAGCATGATGGCAGCAGACAAATGCAACTAGGGCATGAACTGGCAAGATAAAATTCGTCTCTTGGGAGAAGTTTAATAAGCATATGAGGGAAGCGTTCCTCCCGTACAAATATGAACGTAAACTGTATCAACGCTTTCAACTTCTGCGTCAGGGGCCTCGATCTATTGATGACTATACTATAGAATTCTACCAGTTGCTTGCCCGAACGGAGATTGCTGAATCCCCATCCCAATTGGTTTCCAGGTATATTGGGTGGTTGCGGCTCCAATTGTAAGACATGCTTAATATATTTGACCCATTGACAGTTTTTGAAGCACACCAACGAGCGCTACAAGACGAGGTGTAGTTGGCCCGATGCACGAATAGGGGATTCAAACCAGCTGGCAGTTCCTCTACTCAATCACCACCAGGACCTACGCGACAACCACCTGTTCTTCCAGCAAATCGTGCTAGTGGTGGGCCTCCGCAAGGTCATTTTGGTAGCGGGCTGCGCTGCTTTAATTGTGGTGGTATAGGACATCGACATATAGATTATCGCCAGGCGACTCCTAATGCTAAGGGACTATTTACTGATGATCTGGACATCCCTATAGAGCCAATTTTTGATATTAACAATGACGCGGTTGTGGAGAAGGAGTTTATGAAGGGTGATATAGGTCTGATTTTAATGTTGTGACGAACCTTTTTAAGTCCCCGTGCTCTGGATGATGAGTGGGGACACGCTGCTATTTTTTAGTCCACCTATACGATTGGGGGGAAAGTTTGCCACTTTATCATTGATTCTAATAGTTGCAAGAACGTGTTATCCAAGTTGGCAATGGAGAAATTGGGCTTGAGAGTCGAGCAACACCCTAAACCATATAAGCTAGCTTGGCTTAAAAATGGTACGGACGTCACTGTTTCCCGTCATGTCTTGGTTTCCTTTTCCATTGGACCAACCTATGTTGATGAGATTTAATGTGACGTGGTACCCATGGATGTCTATCATCTTTTACTGGGGCATCCTTGGCAATTTGATCGCGAGGTAATTAATGACGGTCGTGCAAACACATATTCATTCATGTTTCGTGGGAAAAAGATTTTTTTACTACCTGGTAGAGATAAAGTTGGCTCACCCACTGCGACTAGTATCGCTCTTTTGTCTAGACCTCAATTTGAGCATGCAATGACAGAATCAGGGATTGTTTATGTGCTCTTTACCAAACTTGCCACCACAGTTCCTCCTATACTAGCTGTAGTCTAACCATTGTTGGCAGAATTTACAGATGTCTTTCCTGACGCGCTTCCCGCTGAACTACCTCCACTGCGTGACATCTAACATCACATTGATTTAGTTTTGGGAGGTACTTTGCCCAACCGACCGCATTACAGGATGAGTCCCAAAGAATATGAAGAATTACGCTGCCAGGTTGAGGAGTTACTAGCCAAAGGCCACATACGGGAGAGCCTTAGTCCATGTGTTGTGCCTGCCCTCCTAAGCCCAAAAAAGGATAGCATTTGGCATATGTGTGTGGATAGTTGGGCAATCAACAAGATTACCATTCGTTATCGCTTTGTTATACCCCGTTTGGATGACTTGCTTGATCAATTGGGTGGGGCAACAGTGTTTAGCAAATTATATTTGAAGAGTGGCTACCATCAAATTCGAATCAGGCCTGGTGATGAATGGAAGACATCATTTAAAACCCGTGAAGGTTTGTACGAGTGGCTAGTAATGCCTTTTGGCCTTTCCAATGCCCCTAGCAAGTTTATGCGTGTTATAAATCAAGCATTGCACCCTTTCATCGGTAAATTTGTTGTGGTTTATTTTGATGATATCCTTATTTATAGTGCTAACCACGAAGTGCATCTTCAACACTTGCAGGAGGTTTTGATGGTTCTTCGCAGGGATAAATTCTATATAGCTCCTAGTAAGTGTGCTTTTGTGATGGATACAGTTCAGTTTTTGGGCTATATCACGTCTAAGGTGAAAGTAGTATGCACACAAGCCAATCATATTTGATATGATGTCACATATACTTTGTAATCTTATTCATTTATTAATAAAAGAATTGATTTTCTTAAAAGGCATTTAACATTATCTACATAGTGCAGTTATATTAAATGTGATAAACCCATAGTTTTGAGCAATGCTTTTAAATCATGATGGTGATCATGCTAATGAGATCTAAATTCTAGATAGCTCACAAACTAAAATCGTTCCTAATTGTTGGATTACTAAAAAGGGGATTAGTGAATCCGGATAGATTAATACATACGTTGCTTGCTCTTAGGAAGAGGATGGTTGATCTCATAATCATTTGTGTGGAGACACTAAAGCAAGTATGTAGGTGCTTATTGGAGAATAAATACACTGAACGTGGCTCGCTAAGGAATACCTAATGGAGTTTTACTCGCCTGTCAATAGGAATTCCTCTAGTGATAGTAGTACAAGTGATCCTTGGACTTGAGATCATCATAGTATCTTGTGTATGATGAGTTATAATTTGACATGTCCCTTAAGACCTTTAGGGTATATCAAAAGGTATGATTGGGTATAATAAGTTGTATATGGAGATAGGTGAATGATCAACAAAGAATCTACCACGTCTAGTAAAGGATGTGAATGTCCTATGTGATTCGATAAATGACAACTCAGTAGTTCTTGGCCAAGGCAGAATGAAATTAGAAAGGAGTTTCTAATTTGCATTATTTAGAGTTGTGCATTTGGGAATCGAAATACATATAATTAAATAACATAAGACTTGACAGTAAATCCATGTCTTATATTTAATTGGGACATTGTATGGTAGAAGGATTGAATTGTACGGTAACTATTTACTCAAATGTTCTTTTATGATTAATGTTGAAATCTATATTATCTGGAAAGTCGTTGATCGCTAAAGGGGCTTACCCTTATTGTAGAATAAATATTATTTATTTAAATGAATTAAATAGTTTAATTTATTTATTTAAATATAATTAGAATTGTTCTAATTGATTTATTCACAACCGGTTTAATATGGAGAACCTAAAGGGTCACACCGCAAAAGGAAAATATTTATTTAAGAAGTAAATGGCATAATTGTAATAATAAGTTAAGTGTATTTAATTTAGTCTATGGAGATAGAATAAATTAAATAGCTTAATATTTATTATTTAATATTTTGAAAATATTAAATATAAATTAATAAGAGGAGTCTTATTATTATTATTACTATTACTATTATTTAATTCCTAATAAGGATTGTGAATTAATTAATAGAAGTACTCTCTCATTAATTCCTAATTGGATTAGGAGCATAATTAATTAAAGGAGTTTAATTATAATAGAAACCTTTATCCTAAATAGTTTAGGGAAAGGTTATTCCTACATCTATAAATAAGAGGAGTCTTATCATAGATTAGGCTTACACACTCTTACATTAGATTGTGGAGAGCACTTGTAATTTTTATAGAGATAGAAACTAGGGTTTTGCCAACACCTAACTTCTTGAATACCTATTCTTCCTTGGTGGATCACCTCTAGAGGCCAAACACTTGGGTGACTAACGTTGATCAAAGGAAAGAATCTCATCGGTGGAATTTGAGGAGAACACAAAGGACTAGGAGTTGAACTTGTACTCGAGGAAGCTTTGATCTACGAGGGTATAATTCTTATTCTCTTTCTCTTTAGTTTAATTGATAATTGAACACAAGGATAGATCATGGTGATGGTTTGTATTAAAATTTTAAAATCCATTTTATCACGCTTTCGCCCTATTTGTGTAATTTGATTGCATGCTTGCGTTATATACAAACCTAACATAAGGATGGTCTGGCGGTGGACAATTCAAAAGTTGAGGCCCTTCAGCAATGGCCCCAGCCTAAAACTATTACAGACGTGCGGAGTTTTCATGATCTTGCCTCATTCTACCGTCGTTTCATCCCTCACTTCAGCAGCATTATGGCACCTCTTACTGACTATATGAAGGGTACTAATTTTATATCAATTTAATCTTATTTAAACACCTGAATTAACTATAATTAACAATTAAACTAAATACTAAGAATAAATAAATAAATAATAAAACAAAATTAACTAAATAAATAAATCTAAGAATTTAATTTCATCTCATGCTTCATTTAAATATCATAATTTTTTATTTAATTATACGGTCACGATGAATTATTAACTGAGAATTCGTTAGTATTTATATGCATCTTCCGATAGTCATATAAACATATCCTTTCTAAATCGACCATAATGGGAATAGAATCGGAAAGAAACATCCTAGCTAACTAACTCACTATATTCCTATGTGAATTAAATTAACAAGAATTTTAAGCACATATTCTCTTTAGGTTACATATGGCATATAGGTATATCCCTATCCTATACACGAATCATGAATTTCATCCCATGCAGAAAACACAAACATATGTTATCATATTCAGATCTAACCCTAGATTTCATCTCCTGAATTCATCTAAAATATCCCGCTAATTGTTGGCCAGACAATTAATCAATATGCACAAAATATGATAAGTCAATTCATATGGTGCCAATCAAATAGAAAGAAATTAAATTTAAACTACACAAGGGATTCCGTTAAAAACTTAAATTAAAAGCATGTTCATAGCAGATAAAATTATAATCCACAAAATATTCAACATCAATGAAAGACAAAAATAAATAAAAGTTTAGAGAAGAAAAATTGTCTCCCGCAAGTCTTCTGTCTCTAAGTTTCATCAATCCATGGCCTTCATCGTTGGTGATATCTTGCTTGCTCTTGAACTTGGAAGAGAATTAGCCTCACATGGTGTTCATTGGCTTTTTCCCAATACTTTTTACAATCCCAAAATAAGAATATTTATTAGAATTTATTTTTCCTAACCTTAATAGAATTACAATCCTGATTAAAATTACATACACAGTATCCTAATTTTAATAAACTACTATAACAAAATTCCTTTTCCAAAACTACTATTAATTCATATGCAAAAAGTACGCTTTAGAGCATCCAAATTCTACTATAGGAAACCAAAATCCGCACAACAACTGAAACAGAACCCGGTGTACCTCCTTCTGCATCCCAGTGCCCCGGCGCTGGATGTCCTCAAAATTACCAAAATGCCACTACTTCCTTACAAATTCTAGATTTGCCCCTTCTTTGCATTTTCCTATAAAATAACATAAAAAACAAATAAAGTGCACTAAAATTACTTAAAGATAGCAAAATACTAAATCCACAAGTACCCAAATAATAGGTATAAAACCCACTCATCAGATGGTTATTCCTAAACTCAGTTGATACACAATACTCCCACGAATCATATGTCCTCATCAACTCAGACTCTATAGAAACTAAAATAGGGAAGCCATAATCAATAACCCTAGTAAAAGAGTGAAGACCTTGAGTCTAGTAGAACTGACTCATCACCGCCAATGGATGATAAGTAGTGACTCCCCGCAAACTAGTGATCAGGATAAAATTAAACCCCACTACAAAAGTTATAAAACTCATAAAGGAGCAATACCAAGTGTATAGCAACAAGGATTAGGGGTCCTGAATGGACGAAAAGAACTTTGACCAAAAGGTGTAACGAATGCAATTTTTGTGGTTGAATAAAAATATTTATTGAGTTATATAAATATTTTTTATTAATTTATTGAGCTGAATAAATAATTTATTAAGTTTTTGTGGAATGGGTATATGTTAAGTTTAATAATGTTAAATGTTATTTGAATGTGATTTGTTATGTTTATTCTAATTTAATTTAATAATTAAATTAGATGATGAAAAGGTTTATTTGAATAAATGATTTATTTGAATAAGAGAATTTATTTGGTATTATTGTTATTTGTTAAATGAAATTATTAATCTAGTTAGTAAGGTTTAATTGAATTTATTTAATAATAAGTTCGATTAAATTAGAAGTGTGACATTTTAAACTATATGTTATAATGGTTTATTAAAATAAATGAGAAAGTGTTTAATTCAGTTTTACCAAACAAGGCCCTATGATCTTTGTTTGGGAATAATGGGTTATTTTATTTGTGTTTCACCAAACAAGGTCTTATGACTTTTAGTTAGAATAATGGGTTATTTTTAAATTAGTTTACCAAACAAGCCTTATGGCTTTTGAAATTTTATAACTGATGGATTAAATTTAGATTATACGTTATTATATTAATTATCAGTTTTATTTTCATCAGTTTATATTTTTTTTAAATACGTCAGTTGTAAAAAGAAAAGAAAAGACAGAAGAGAAAGAGAAAGAACAGAGTATTGAGAAAGTTAGAATTGAGAGCTCTGTGAATTAGAGAGAGAGAGAGTAGAGCTTTGAGAGTTGAGAGAAAAGAGAGAAATTGTGAGAGAAGCTTGGAGATTGGAGTAAAAATTCAAGTAAGGAAGCTTAATCAAATTTTCTAAGAATTAGAAGGTATAAACTCTTTACTGTATTTTATTTTTAGTTCTCTGTATATTATTTACTTGCTTAAAACATGAATTACTTGGTGTAATTGGTAGTAATCATGTGTTAGATGATTATGTGATGATTATAGATTAATTTGAATGATTAATCCATGAAATCATGTTTTGAAATTGAGTTTTTAGTTTTTACAGAGTTTTATTTCATGATTGGTTAATAAGTATGAAAATTTATGATTCAATTTGGTTATTAATCGGTGAATTTATAATTGTTTATGATTATATGATGAAAACAAGAATAATGCAAGAAGAATGATTTTAATTGGTTGAAAAATGAATTTACAGAGTTTAATTTTATGAGAATGGTTAAAACTTGAATATTTGGTTTTAACAGTGAATTTTTGGTTTTAAATTGGTTGATTATGTGTTTTATAATGCTTAGATTGATTAGAAACATGTTGGGTAAATGTTTTATATCATATATGATGTCTGGGTATGTTTAATTATTCATTGGATGGTAGAATTCAGAAAATTTTGGCCAAATTTGGCCTAAGTTTTCACTGGTTCGCGACCTGTAGAAGGTGACAGTCGCGTCTACCGCCCCGGCGGTAGAAATGAGCTAAGATTATCGCCCCGGAGGTTTTGTCGCCCCGACGGCAAAATTGCACTAGATTCTTCGCCCCGGCGACGATTTTGTTACGCTTTTTCTCGCCCCGGCGAGAATCACTGCTGTTAAAAAAATAAATATATTTTGTTTTCTTTTCTTGGAAGTTATGATGTATAATTAAACTTATGTTAATGTATTAAATGACTAAAGAATTTCCAAGATGGTTGCTAAACTAGTACTTGTTGACTATGGTATGCTAAATGAGATGTTATGATAAAAGAGCAAGCTTTGAATGTTTTTAATCTTGTGACTAATTATATTACCATTTTATAATTAAATGTATAGGTTTTTTAAGGATCGTGAATTACTTAAATTTGTAATCTACGCTTGAGGCAAGTTTTCCTCCCTTAAACTTGAAAATTATTTATAGCAAGTTCCTTATCTTAATTCAATACTTTTACGTTGAGCAAGTTGTTCTTTCCTTTTAACTTGTTAATTTATTCAATGCAAGTTTAATTATATTGAGTGAGCTTATGGACCTTAGCTTATTGATATTCAAGCAAGGTTACTATTATGTTGCGTACTTAAGCTTTATTCCAATCATTGTTTATTATTCAAATTTCGAGTATAGTTTCTATTGAACAAACTCTATTGATGAATTAGACTAGCAAACCTTATTGATTCAGCTAGTCCTTAGTTGATGAGCAATTTCAAAGACTTAGAATATTTTCTATTTTTGTTCAAAGCCAAGTTCATTTTGGTACGGATTCAGACGATAAACTGAGATGAACAACCCTAATATAGGGGATTACTTACGCGACAGCGTTAAAATATTTGTGCACAATACATTGTACAAAGGGCTGATCCCCCTGAGTACGAGATGTTGGTCCATAGTCTATATGACTGTTAAAGGTTACGGTAGAGATACTTGTTAACCTAGGACATAGTTCGAGGTCTTGTGACCCTCAGATATAATTTCTTAATCTTGAAATCTATTTTTCTTTGAATTGAGCATTGAAACGAGCTTTTAGACTTTGATCATTTATTGACTGAGATTCAGAAAACTATTATTCCTCAGTTGAAATCCCTTTCATTTAAATATTATTGTTATCGTACTTGTGAGCAATTGTTTGCTCACTCTTGCATTAATCATTGCAGTTAAACCAGAAAAGTAGGACGAACCGTCCACGAGTAAAGGCAAGGGCAAGATGCCAAAGTAGCAAGAGATTATTATCCACTTGATATTTATTTGTATCAAAGACTTGTTTAAATTATGTTTTATTCCGCATTTGATGTATTAAGGTTAAGATAACCTGGGATTTGATTGTTTAATAGTTTAGTGATGTAACCCATTTTGGGTAGATGGTTTCTTTAAGTTTATTTAATTGTTCTTTATTATGGATAGTTAAATGTGAATGAATGAGATAGTGAGCACCAAATCTGTGGGAATTAAGTACCTGGATTTGGGGGTGTCACAGGTTGGTATCAGAGCTGATAGGTTATGAACCTTTAGGTGGGGAAAACCTTAGGGTAGTAGCCTTTTAGAAGATAGAGAATATAGAGGTGATAAACTCTTATCGAGTTTTAAGGAATGAATTACGGAAATTCATAAAAGATAATAAAACGATTATGTGCTATGTGCTTATTTGATAACAAACTTATGTGCTCGCGAGTATTATCGATTAGTAATTAAAACTTAAAATTTTGTTGTCAGGATGACTGATAGAGGAGAGTCCAACCAGGCTAGGGAGGAGGAGCCCCGAGATATTCACGTAGTTCATGAGCAGCTAGTGCAGAGGGAGCCATCCCCATTGATTACAGTTACAGGCCACGAGTATGAGCCTGAGACTGATCCTGAGGAGGACCCTGAGGAGGATCCTGAGGAGGAGGAGGAGGAGGAGGACCCTGAAGAGATACCACTATCTACTTTGGGTGTTCAGATGTACGAGCAGGTGTATGATCGCAATATAGAGTTGCAGGACAGAGTGGAGGAGTTAGAGGGGCAGCTGGCTGAACGACAGTCTGCTTTGGAGCAGAAGAACAGTGAGATTGAAGAGCTAGATATACGTCTTGGAGACGTGGAGTGGAAGCTGGTTCATGTAGAGAGTGAAAAGGAGGAGTTAGAGGAACAGGCTGCGGAACGTCAAGCCACTTTAGAGCAGAAGGATGCTGAGATCCAAAACCTTTCATCACGTCTTGTAGAGGCTGAGCAGAGGCTAGCACAGTCTGAGTATCGACGAGGACAGTTGATAGCCAGAAATGAGATTGTACGAGATGAGCTGAAAGAGGAGTCAGCTAAGCGGGCGAGAGCTGAGACTGCTTGGTTGAGGGAGGCTAACCGCGCAGATCGTGTTGAGTGTGAGGTGCGGTCAAAGAAGGCCAAGATTGATGATATGGAGTATATTTTTCACTCCACAGTGGATAGAGCTCTGGATCGAGTTCATCGTCATCCAGATATGGTGGATCGAAGGATGGTGACTCGTATTTTGGAGCAGGAACGCCAGGAAGCTGTGCGTCGTGGGATGTCATCATAGATTATGATTAGTTGTGTTATTATGAAATTTATGAGTTAATAAGTTGTTAATCCCAGTTTATATAATGGGATAGAATAATGATGTAATCCTGGAACTTTGTGATTTTAGGATAGATGATTTGATGTAAATAACCACGATGTTATCTTTATTATGTTTTAAAGCAATAAATGAATAAAATGCGAAAGTTTATCAGATGAGTTATGTGTTTAAGTGTTGTTTATAAATGTTTAAGTTAAGACTTAAATGTTTAAGTAATTGAGCAATAGTCTAATAACGAGAATTCTTAACAGTAAAATGCCGCCAAGAAGACAACCAACCCGTCAACAAACTCCTGAGGGATCTACAAACAACGAAGAAGCCAACGCTAATCCGATGCAGCAGTTAGTGAATCTGTTAACTGGAGCATTCGCGAATCAACCCCAAGTTCAGGCCACGACCTTTAAAGACTTTAAGGCTGTCGGACCTCCGGAATATCACGGCTCCATGAATCCGATTGAAGCACAGACTTGGGTCATGGAGATGGAGAAGGTGTTTGTTGTCGCAAGGGTCAATGAGGACCAAAAGACAGCATTTGCAACCTTTATGCTGAAATCAGAAGCCAGCTACTAGTGGCAGGCGAACAAAACTCGAGGTGGCCAAGGGATTATTCCGTGGGAGCGATTTAAGGAGATATTTTTTGAGACCTATTTCCCAACAAGTGCTCAGAATCAGATGGAGGTGCAGTTTCTAGAACTGAAGCAAGGTACCATGACGGTACCTGAATATGCTGCAAAGTTCAATGAGCTGGTGAGGTTTGCGCCTTATCAGGTTAACATGGATGAGCGGAAGGCCAGAAGGTTTGAGCAGGGATTGAAGCCCTGGTTGTATAGCCGAGTTTCAATGTTTCAACTGAACTCGTTTGTGGCGGTGCTGGAGAAGGCAATTATCGCTGAAGGAGACAGTGATGCTTTGTCCAAGTATAATCAGGAGCAGAGGAAGAAGAAGAATGAAAATGAAAACAAGGCAAGTGGTAGCCATGGGGGCAGTAACCAGAAAAGGAAATGGAATGATACTAACTCTGCGGGAAGTCAGCAGGGTAATCAGAAGAAGAAGGTGGAGGTGTGCAGCAACTGTGGAAAGAGCCATATGGGTGCTTGTTTGAAGGGTAAAAAGGTATGCTTCAACTGTGGACAAGAGGGTCATATTTCACCAAATTGCCCTCATCCGAAGAAAAGAGCATGTTTCATCTGCGGGTCGAAGGATCACTTTGCCCGAGACTGCCCAAAGAAAGCAACGACAGGTGGAGCCAGTGTAGGAAAAGGAAGCAGCGGTGGTGGCAACCTTACTATCACAGGACCGGCACAGCCCAACTGACCTACAGCTAGAACATTCAACATGACGGTACAGGATGCTGTGCAGTCAAAGGATGTAGTGTCAGGTATCATTCCAGTCAATAATGTTAATGCTTATGTATTGTTTGACTCGGGTGCTACTTGCTCATTTATATCCGATGATTTTGTTAAGAAATTAGGGTTACCCCAGGAAGAATTAGATTACCCTATGAATATAGAAATTAGGAATAGGGAGGTGATTCCTGTTAAGTTTGTTCACAAGAACTGTCAGGTAGATATTAAGGGTCATGTGATGACAGTAAACTTAATCCCAATTCGTCTTGGGCAGTTTGACGTCATTTTGGGAATGGATTGGTTGTTCAACCATGGGGCAGTTATTGATTGTCAAAAGAGTGTGTAAACCTTATGACTCCGTCAAAGGTAGTGTTTCATGGCAGCAAGTCGCTTAGACAAACGAGTTGTCTGACGATGTTGCAGGCCAGAAAGATGTTGAGACAAGGATGTGTAGGATATCTAGCCTACATAGTTGATACCCGAAAGATGGGTGCAAAACTAGAGGAGATACCAGTAGTTAGGGATTTTGCGGACGTGTTTCCTGATGATTTACCAGGATTACCGCCAGATAGGGAAATCGAGTTTGTAATTGATTTAGCACCGGGAACGGCCCCTATATCGAAAGCCCCGTATCGAATGGCTCCAGTAGAAATGAAGGAGTTAATGGTGCAGCTGCAAGAGCTGTTAGATAAGAAGTATATTCAACCGAGCGTTTCGCCATGGGGAGCGCCGGTATTGTTTGTTAAGAAGAAGGATGGATCAATGCGTCTTTGCATTGATTATAGAGAATTGAACAAGGTCACGATAAAAAACAAGTATCCGTTGCCAAGGATCGATGACCTGTTTGACCAACTGAAGGGAGCAAGATACTTTTCAAAGATAGATTTACGAAGTGGGTACCATCAGTTGAAGGTGAGAAAGGAGGATATACCAAAGACGGCATTTCGGACTAGATATGGTCACTATGAGTTTTTTGTTATGTCATTTGGTTTAACGAATGCGCCTGCAGCATTCATGGACTTAATGAATAGGGTGTTCAAACCATTTCTGGATAAGTTTGTAGTGGTATTTATAGACGACATTCTGGTTTACTCCAAAACTCAAGAAGAACACGTGGAACATTTGAGGGTGACATTGGAGGCGTTAAGGAAGGAGAAATTATATGCAAAATTTTCAAAGTGTGAATTTTGGTTGGAGCGTGTTCAATTTCTTGGGCGTGTGATTGATAAATACGGGATTTCGGTGGATCCAGCGAAAGTGGAAGCTGTCATGAACTGGGATCAGCCGAAGACACCGTCAGAAGTGAGGAGTTTCCTAGGTTTGACAGGATACTACAGGCGTTTTATTCAAGATTTCTCCAGGATCGCCACTCCGTTAACGAATTTAACAAGAAAATCAGTGAAGTTTGTTTGGACAGAGAAGTGCGAAGAGAGTTTTCAAGAACTCAAGACGAGACTAAGCTCGGCACCTGTGTTGTCTTTACCAGATGATACAAGAAATTTTGTGGTGTATAGCGACGCATCGCATAAAGGACTTGGTTGTGTGTTGATGCAGAATGGTAAGGTTATTGCATATGCATCACGCCAACTAAAAGATTATGAAAAAGGGTATCCGACCCATGATTTGGAGTTAGCAGCCGTGGTGTTTGGTTTGAAAATCTGGAGGCACTATCTCTATGGGGAGAAGTGTGAAATATATACAGACCATAAAAGTCTGAAGTATATTTTCACGTAGAAGGATTTGAATATGCGGCAGAGAAGATGGATAGAATTGATCAAAGATTATGATTGTGAAATTCTATATCATCCGGGAAAGGCTAATGTGGTTGCCGACGCTTTGAGTAGAAAAGGTCGGGAGAAACTGTTTATGTTAACTGCTCAGGAGAAGCTTGTAGCGGAAATGGCTAAATTGGAGTTAGAGGTGAAGAGTCTGGCAGAGCCTGCTGAAAAATTGTTCCAGATGGAGACTCAACCAACTTTGGTAGAAAAAGTCAAGAAAGCGCAACTTCAGGATGAGGAATGTGTTAAAATACGGAAAAGAGTACTTGAGGGAGAAGAGTTTAAATACAGAATCGATACTGAAGGGTTGCTGAGATTTGAAGGCAGAATCTGGGTACCGTCAGTATGGGCAATCAGAGACGAGATTTTGAACGAAGCTCATAGTTCAAGATTTTCGATTCACCCGGGGAGTACGAAAATGTACCAGGATCTTCGATAACATTTTTGGTGGCCAAACATGAAAAGAGAGGTTGCTGAGTGTGTTGCGAAGTGTCTCACTTGTCAGCAAGTTAAAGCGGAGCATCAACGACCAAGTGGTTTGTTACAGCCCTTGGAGATACCAGAATGGAAGTGGGAGCATATCACAATGGATTTTGTGGTAGGGCTTCCAACTACTAAGAAGGGATATGACGCGATATGGGTCATAGTTGACAGATTGACGAAATCAGTGCATTTCTTGCCGATCAAAATCAGATTCACTTTGGATCAGCTGGCAAAATTATACGTCAAGGAGATTATCTCAAGGCACGGTGTTCCGGTGTCAATAGTGTCAGACAGAGATCCATGTTTCACCTCAAAATTTTGGAGGAGTTTGCAAGCTTGTTTGGGAATGCAGTTGAGAATGAGTACAGCCTACCATCCACAAACCGATGGCCAGAGCGAAAGAACCATTCAAACGTTGAAGGATATGCTCCGAGCGTGCGTTATGGATTTTAAAGGCAACTGGGATGATCATTTACTCCTGGTCGAGTTTGCTTACAACAATAGTCATCACGCTAGAATCGGCATGCCGCCCTACGAAGCATTGTACGGAAGGAAATGCAGAACTCCATTATGCTGGGATGAGGTTGGTGACCGACGACTATTGGGACCCGACCTGGTACAACAAACTGCTGAAATTGTCAAGGTGATAAGAACCAGACTGATAGCCGCTCAAGACAGACAGAAGAAGTATGCTGATCAACACCGACAAAACCGCGAATTTGAAGTCGGGAGCTTTGTGTTCCTCAAGGTATCTCCCTAGAAGGGGAAAATCAGATTTAGTAAAAAGGGTAAACTCAGTCCGCGGTTTATTGGACCCTTTTGAAGTGCTTAAACGGGTGGGTGAGGTAGCTTATGAGGTAGCTTTACCTCCTGAGTTAGGCCACATTCACAATGTCTTCTATATATCGGTGCTACGACCGTATAAGTCTGATTATAAACATGTAATCGAATATGAACCAATACAGTTTGAGAAAGATTTGTCTTATGAAGAGGTTCCTGTACAGATAGTGGATAGGAAGGAGCAAGTTCTTAGAAATAAAGTGATACCTTCTGTTAAGGTAATCTGGAGGAACCACAGTGCTGAAGAAACAACGTGGGAACTCGAAGACCAAATGATGCAAAATTTTCCTCAATTATTTGTTTAATCTTAATATTGTGATTCTGGGGACAGAATCTTTGTAAGGAGGGGAGAATGTAACAGACGATTTAATTGCGTTGTGATTCTAGGGACAAAATCCTTTTAAGGAGGAAAAGATGTAACGAATGCAATTTTTGTGGTTGAATAAAAATATTTATTGAGTTATATAAATATTTTTTATTAATTTATTGAGCTGAATAAATAATTTATTAAGTTTTTGTGGAATGGGTATATGTTAAGTTTAATAATGTTAAATGTTATTTGAATGTGATTTGTTATGTTTATTCTAATTTAATTTAATAATTAAATTAGATGATGAAAAGGTTTATTTGAATAAATGATTTATTTGAATAAGAGAATTTATTTGGTATTATTGTTATTTGTTAAATGAAATTATTAATCTAGTTAGTAAGGTTTAACTGAATTTATTTAATAATAAGTTCGATTAAATTAGAAGTGTGACATTTTAAAGTATATGTTATAATGGTTTATTAAAATAAATGAGAAAGTGTTTAATTCAGTTTTACCAAACAAGGCCCTATGATCTTTGTTTGGAAATAATGGGTTATTTTATTTGTGTTTCACCAAACAAGGTCTTATGACTTTTAGTTAGAATAATGGGTTATTTTTAAATTAGTTTACCAAACAAGCCTTATGGCTTTTGAAATTTTATAACTGATGGATTAAATTTAGATTATACGTTATTATATTAATTATCAGTTTTATTTTCATCAGTTTATATTTTTTTTAAATACGTCAGTTGTAAAAAGAAAAGAAAAGACAGAAGAGAAAGAGAAAGAACAGAGTATTGAGAAAGTTAGAATTGAGAGCTCTGTGAATTAGAGAGAGAGAGTAGAGCTTTGAGAGTTGAGAGAAAAGAGAGAAATTGTGAGAGAAGCTTGGAGATTGGAGTAAGAATTCAAGCAAGGGAGCTTAATCAAATTTTCTAAGAATTAGAAGGTATAAACTCTTTACTGTATTTTATTTTTAGTTCTCTGTATATTATTTACTTGCTTAAAACATGAATTACTTGGTGTAATTGGTAGTAATCATGTGTTAGATGATTATGTGATGATTATAGATTAATTTGAATGATTAATCCATGAAATCATGTTTTGAAATTGAGTTTTTAGTTTTTACAGAGTTTTATTTCATGAATGGTTAATAAGAATGAAAATTTATGATTCAATTTGGTTATTAATCGGTGAATTTATAATTGTTTATGATTATATGATGAAAATAAGAATAATGCAAGAAGAATGATTTTAATTGGTTGAAAAATGAATTTACAGAGTTTAATTTCATGAGAATGGTTAAAACTTGAATATTTGGTTTTAACAGTGAATTTTTGGTTTTAAATTGGTTGATTATGTGTTTTATAATGCTTAGATTGATTAGAAACATGTTGGGTAAATGTTTTGTATCATATATGATGTCTGGGTATATTTAATTATTCATTGGATGGTAGAATTCGGAAAATTTTGGCCAAATTTGGCCTAAGTTTTCATTGGTTCGCGACCTGTAGAAGGTGAGAGTCGCGTCTACCGCCCCGACGGTAGAAATGAGCTAAGATTATCCCCCGGTGGTTCTGTCGCCCCGGCGGCAAAATTGCACTAGATTCTTCGCCCCGACGACGATTTTGTTAAGCTTTTTCTCGCCCCGGCGAGAATCACTGCTGTTAAAAAAAAAATATTTTGTTTTCTTTTCTTGGAAGTTATAATGTATAATTAAACTTATGTTAATGTATTAAATGACTAAAGAATTTCCAAGATGGTTGCTAAACTAGTACTTGTTGACTATGGTATGCTAAATGAGATGTTATGATAAAAGAGCAAGCTTTGAATGTTTTTAATCTTGTGACTAATTATATTACCATTTTATAATTAAATGTATAGGTTGTTTAAGGATCGTGAATTACTTAAATTTGTAATCTACGCTTGAGGCAAGTTTTCCTCCCTTAAACTTGAAAATTATTTATTGCAAGTTCCTTATCTTAATTCAATACTCTTACGTTGAGCAAGTTGTTCTTTCCTTTTAACTTGTTAATTTATTCAATGCAAGTTTAATTATATTGAGCGAGCTTATGGACCTTAGCTTATTGATATTCAAGCAAGGTTACCATTATGTTGCGTACTTAAGCTTTATTCCAATCATTGTTTATTATTCAAATTTCGAGTATAGTTTCTATTGAACAAACTCTATTGATGAATTAGACTAGCAAACCTTATTGATTCAGCTAGTCCTTAGTTGATGAGCAATTTCAAAGACTTAGAATATTTTCTATTTTTGTTCCAAGCCAAGTTCATTTTGGTACGGATTCAGACGATAAACTGAGATGAACAACCCTAATATAGGGGATTACTTACGCGACAGAATTAAAATGTTTGTGCACAATACATTGTACAAAGGACTGATCCCCCTGAGTACGAAATGTTGGTCCATAGTCTATATGACTGTTAAAGGTTACGGTAGAGATACTTGTTAACCTAGGACATAGTTCGAGGTCTTGTGACCCTCAGATATAATTTCTTAATCTTGAAATATATTTTTCTTTGAATCGAGCATTCAAACGAGCTTTTAGACTTTGATCATTTATTGACTGAGATTTAGAAAACTATTATTCCTCAGTTGAAATCCCTTTCATTTAAATATTATTGTTATCGTAGTTGTGAGCAATTGTTTGCTCACTCTTGCATTAATCATTGCAGTTAAGCCAGAAAAGCAGGACGAACCGTCCACGAGTAAAGGTAAGGGCAAGATGCCAAAGTAGCAAGAGATTATTATCCACTTGATATTTATTTGTATCAAAGACTTGTTTAAATTATGTTTTATTCCGCATTTGATGTATTAAGGTTAAGATAACCTGGGATTTGATTGTTTAATAGTTTAGTGATGTAACCCATTTTGGGTAGATGGTTTCTTTAAGTTTATTTAATTGTTCTTTATTATGGATAGTTAAATGTGAATGAATGAGATAGTGAGCACCAAATCTGTGGGAATTAAGTACCTGAATTTGGGGGTGTCACAAAAGGGCCCATCGATGCATGGGGCAGGATGAAGGGCAAATTGAGAAGCAATACTATGTGAGAAGCATTGCACCCTTTCATCGGTAAATTTGTTATGGTTTATTTTGATGATATCCTTATTTATAGTGCTAACCACGAAGTGCATCTTCAACACTTGCAGGAGGTTTTGATGGTTCTTCGCAAGGATAAATTCTATATAGCTCCTAGTAAGTGTGCTTTTGTGATGGATACAGTTCAGTTTTTGGGCTATATCACGTCTAAGGTGAAAGTAGTATGCACACAAGCCAATCATATTTGATATGATGTCGCATATACTTTGTAATCTTATTCATTTATTAATAAAAGAATTGATTTTCTTAAAAGGCATTTAACATTATCTACATAGTGCTGTTATATTAAATGTGATAAACCCATAGTTTTGAGCAATGCTTTTAGAATCATGATGGTGATCATGCTAATGAGATCTAAATTCTAGATAGCTAACAAACTAAAATCGTTCCTAATTGTCGGATTACTAAAAAGGGGATTAGTGAATCCGGATAGATTAGTACATACGTTGCTTGCTTTTAGGAAGAGGATGGTTGATCTCATAATCATTTGTGTGGAGACACTAAAGAAAGTATGTAGGTGCTTTTTGGAGAATAAATACACTGAACCTGGCTCGTTAAGGAATACCTAATGGAGTTTTACTCGCCTGTCAATAGGAATTCCTCTAGTGATAGTAGTACAATTGATCCTTGGACTTGAGATCATCATAGTATCTTGTGTATGATGAGTTATAATTTGACATGTCCCTTAAGACCTTTAGGGTATATCAAAAGGTATGATTGGGTATAATAAGTTGTACATAGAGATAGGTGAATGATCAACAAAGAATCTACCACGTCTAGTAAAGGATGTGAATGTCCTATGTGATTCGATAAATGACAACTCAGTAGTTCTTGGCCAAGGCAGAATGAAATTAGAAAGGAGTTTCTAATTTGTATTATTTAGAGTTGTGCATTTGGGAATCGAAATACATATAATTAAATAACATAAGAGTTGACAGTAAATCCATGTCTTATATTTAATTGGGACATTGTATGGTAGAAGGATTGAATTGTACGGTAACTATTTACTCAAAGGTTCTTTTATGATTAATGTTGAAATCTATATTATCTGGAAAGTCGTTGATCGCTAAAGGGGCTTACCCTTATTGTAGAATAAATATTATTTATTTAAATGAATTAAATAGTTTAATTTATTTATTTAAATATAATTAGAATTGTTCTAATTGATTTATTCACAACCGGTTTAATATGGAGAACCTAAAGGGTCACACCGCAAAAGGAAAATATTTATTTAAGAAGTAAATGGCATAATTGTAATAATAAGTTAAGTGTATTTAATTTAGTCTATGGAGATAGAATAAATTAAATAGCTTAATATTTATTATTTAATATTTTGGAAATATTAAATATAAATTAATAAGAGGAGTCTTATTATTATTATTATTACTATTACTATTATTTAATTCTTAATAAGGATTGGGAATTAATTAATAGAAGTACCCTCTCATTAATTCCTAATTGGATTAGGAGCATAATTAATTAAAGGAGTTTAATTATAATGGAAACCCTTATCCTAAATAGTTTAGGGAAAGGTTATTCCTACATCTATAAATAAGAGGAGTCTTATCATAGATTAGGGGTACACACTCTTGCATTAGATTGTGGAGAGCACTTGCAATTTTTATAGAGATAGAAACTAGGGTTTTGCCAACACCTAACTTCTTGAATACCCATTATTCCTTGGTGGATCACCTCTAGAGGCCAAACACTTGGGTGACTAACGTTGATCAAAGGAAGGAATCTCATCGGTGGAATTTGAGGAGAACACAAAGGACTAGGAGTTGAACTTGTACTCGAGGAAGCTTTGATCTACGAGGGTATAATTCTTATTCTCTTTCTCTTTCGTTTGATTGATAATTGAACACAAGGATAGATCATGGTGATGGTTTGTATTAAAATTTTAAAATTAATTTTATCACGCTTCCACCCTATTTGTGTAATTTGATTGCATGCTTGCGTTATATACAAACCTAACATAAGGATGGTCTGGCGGTGGACAATTCAAAAGTTGAGGCCATTCAGCAATGGCCCCAGCCTAAAACTATTACAGACGTGCGGAGTTTTCATGATCTTGCCTCATTCTACCGCCGTTTCATCCCTCACTTCAGCAACATTATGGCACCTCCTACTGACTATATGAAGGGTACTAATTTTATATCAATTTAATCTTATTTAAACAGATGAATTAATTAATAAGTAAACTAAATATTAAAAATAAATAACTAAATAATAAAACATAACTAACTAAATAAATAAATCTAAGAACTCAATTTCACCTCATGCTTCATTCAAATATCATAACTCTCCATTTAATTATACGGCCACGATGAATTGTTAACCGAGAATTCATTAGTATTTATATGCATCTTCCGATGGTCATATAAACATATCCTTTCTAAATCCACCACAATGGGAATAGAATCGGAAAGGAACATCCTAGCTAAATAACTCACTATATTCCTATGTGAATTAAATTAACAAGAATTTTAAGCACATATTCTCTTTAGGTTACATATGGCATATAGGTATATCCCTATCCTATACACGAATCATGAATTTCATCCCATGCAGAAAACACAAACATATGTTATCATATTCAGATCTAACCCTAGATTTCAACTCCTGAATTTATCTAAAATATCCCGCTAATTGTTGGCCAGACAATTAATCAATATGCACAAAATATGATAAGTCAATTCATATGGTGCCAATCAAATAGAAAGAAATTAAATTTAAACTACACAAGGGATTCCGTTAAAAACTTAAATTAAAAGCATGTTCATAGCAGATAAAATTATAATCCACAAAATATTCAACATCAATGAAAGACAAAAATAAATAAAAGTTTAGAGAAGAAAAATTGTCTCCCGCAAGTCTTCTGTCTCTAAGTTTCATCAATCCAGGGCCTTCATCGTTGGTGATATCTTGCTTGCTCTTGAACTTGGAAGAGAATTAGCCTCACATGGTGTTCATTGGATTTTTCCCAATACTTTTTACAATCCCAAAATAAGAATATTTATTAGAATTTATTTTTCCTAACCTTAATAGAATTACAATCCTGATTAAAATTACATACACAGTATCCTAATTTTAATAAACTACTATAACAAAATTCCTTTTCCAAAACTACTATTAATTCATATGCAAAAAGTACGCTTTAGAGCATCCAAATTCTACTATAGGAAACCAAAATCCGCACAACAACTGAAACAGAACCCGGTGTACCTCCTTCTGCATCCCAGTGCCCCGGCGCTGGATGTCCTCAAAATTACCAAAATGCCACTACTTCCTTACAAATTCTAGATTTGCCCCTTCTTTGCATTTTCCTATAAAATAACATAAAAAACAAATAAAGTGCACTAAAATTACTTAAAGATAGCAAAATATTAAATCCACAAGTACCCAAATAATAGGTATAAAACCCACTCATCAGATGGTTATCCCTAAACTCAGTTGATACACAATACTCCCACGAATCATGTGTCCTCATCAACTCAGACTCTATAGAAACTAAAATAGGGAAGCCATAAAAAACCTCCCTTTCCAGCTTGGATTATTTGAAAGAGAGCTCGTGAAGTGCACTTTCCTTTCTTAGGATAACAGGATTCGACTGTAACGATTGATACTGGGTAATTCATATATTTTAGTCAATTTATGCCATTCCATTCCAGATTTGAACTAACTAACGGAATCAGAAAATACTAGATTTTATATATTTGGTTAAGCAATCGGGAACTCGCCCGCAGGTGAGCGATTTGCTTGCAAATAAGGCATATCTTGTCTAGGCAAAATTTTTGAAATGATACCATGCAAACTAGAAAGACTTTTTCTTGGATAAAGGAACAGATTACTCGATCCATTTCCCGTTACTTGTGTGGATAAGTCCTATGTTATAAAGTATATAACTTCGATCGTAGGGATCAAAAACGGGACCAAACCCGCTGACATCTTGCTTATGTGTACTGTTTTGACCCCTTAACAAGTGCAATAAATTTAGGGCTTTTTACCACTGAAAATACAGAGAGTTAGGTAGCTCCTGTCCAAAAATCGCCACATTCCGACTTGTAACGAAGAATCTACGGCTAAAATAAAACGTAGAGTTTTTCGATGAAAAGGGCTAAAATTGGAGTTCTATAATTCCGATGGCCACGAAATGTTAACTGGAACCTCGTGTTAATATGTATAAGATCCTATCAAAAATTTGGAGTCATCGGAGTTGTGCAAGATAATGATCATTTTTCTTAGTTTTGAAAGTTAAAACGGACGTTTGAAAACTGTTAAAGGAAATTGAAAACTTTCATAAGGAAAGTATTTGTGAGTATGAAATATATATACATATATGTGGCAAGATTTGAAGAAAATAAAAATCGATGATTAAAAGAGGTCAAGTCATTTTAAGAATGCAGCTTCCAATACGGTTTACTGTATTCATATTTCGGCTTGCTGAATTGATTTAATTCGGCTTGCTGAATTGGTGAATATAGTTTGCTGAATTAATGAATATAGTTTGCTGAATTGTAGGATAGTTTGAATCTAGGGTGCTGGATTGAATGCTAGTTTGAATCTAGGTTACTGGATTAGTATGTTTAGATAATCCAACTTACTGGATTAGATATTCAGGCTTAATGGATTATAAAGAACTTATAAAATGAAAGACTTAGTGTTAAGTCATAAGATTTATGATAAAGTAGTGGTACAGTCGTGCTCTTTAATAGTTGACGTATAGTAGCTGGGCTAAACAATTCCTTCAGAGAGCGGAGGTATATACAAACTAGCAACCGATCTAACTCACTGTGAAAATAGTGTAGACGAGACGAAAACCAGTTTATTGGTTGTTTGTGAGAAACCACTCGGCATACTATATTGAACACTGTTAAAGACTCGATGTGTGCTAGTTTTAGAATTATGAACGTGTATGGTGCTAAGGTGCTATCTAATATTTACTTATGTGCTTAAATATTAGAAGTAGTGTTATGAGGTATATGTGTTGCTAATTGAAAGATCAATCTTATAACTGATAGGTCTTTCATAAGAGATTAAGTTAAATTGCGTAGCAGTAATCGACGGCACAGGCAAGTTTCCTTAACCTTACTCAAGTTTATATTGAGCAAGTTCCTCTTAACTCAAACCTGAGTTGTTATGTTTCAAGCATGCTAGTGGTTTAATTCTCTATAATTATTCCACCTCCTTAAAATTATTAATTCGCATATAGTGCATGTTGCATATGTCTATCAGGTATGAAAGGCTGATCACCTTCATTACCTTAAGGTTCAGTTAAATTTGTTCATGGTCATTATTGACACCTTGTATTATTGAATTCAGTCATTCAATTATTGAAATTCTGATTCATGCTCTTTCACAATTATTATATTGTTGAAAATTCAGAAGCGTATTCATTCTTTCAATCGTGATATATCTTTATTGTAATTAAACTTGCTAAGCAAAGTAGTTGCTCACCCTTGATATATCATGATAACAAATTTCAGATTTAAGGCGCACGTTCGAGGAAAGACAGTACAAAAGCAAAGGATAAGATTATAGTGTTATGCATGATAACTAAATTAGTTATTTGATGTAAGTTTATTGTGTAAACCTTTTGTGAATTTAAAGGTAAATATGTATTAAAATAAAGGTTATAGACCTTGGGATATGTCGCTGAGATTATTGTATAAACAATTTATGTTTAGATCTTTCGCAGTAGTTGTAAATATGATGTATCGTGACGCACCAGGTCCGAGGTTCAAGGAACCCGGGTTTGGGGCCGTTTTACATTTGGTATCAGAGCTGTAGGTTATAAACCTTAGGTAGGGGTACCTTAGGCTATAACCGCAGGGATGAGGATAAGGAATAAGCTCAAATAGAGTTTAAGTGTTTAAAGATGAATTTTGGAAATTCATTATTAAGTAAGGAAAAAGATAAATAAGAGTCAAAGAAGAATCTTGAAAAGTTATAAAGATAAAAATCTAGAGTTACCTGACTCTAGTAGTAAAGATGAAAAGCTTAAACAAAATCATAATATATGATTAAAGTAAAAAATAAGAAGATTGTAAAACAAAACGATCATAAGATAGAAAAGAATCGTAATATAACACGATTATAAGAAAAGGTCACAACGTGATCTGGTGAGGTCATAAAAAGGATAAAGGATCAATCTATTGATTAAAAACTTTATAGCAGAATTGTTGTACGAAAGTTGTACTATGAAATTGTACTATGTAAACTCATGAAAGGGTGATTAATTTTGATATACGAATTAAATGAAATTCGTATTGAGTAAAGGGAAAGTTAGAATTAGGTGAGATTTCAATGGAGGACTCATGTTAGTGGCTGAGTTGTACAATTCCTTGTATGGACGAGGAATTTGTGCTTGGTTTGACAACCACTTAGCTTCCTATATTGATAATCATTGAAATATTGGTGTTGCACTATCGATATACGTATGACGAGAAGGTGATTCTTTTCTCATATATATATATTTGATAATTAGAGAATATTAAGATTAGGTGCGAGTTCTTTAAACTCATACGTATGGTAAGTTCGTGACTCATAATCGTATGGTGGAACCCCTCAGCGAATGAACGATTTTGGTCTGACTAGGATAAGTTCCGAAACCCATATGATTGTGGTAAGTTCCTAAACTCATAACGTGTGGTATGTTTGATGAACTATAATGGAGTATAGAAATGTTGTGGATGAAGAACTGAGGATTTTTAGTATAATAAGCTTTAAGGATAATAGAAATAGATAGAATTATTAAGCAATGGATCATTAAAGAAATTGAAGTTAATGGTGGAAGCATAGGTATTCCAAATCTTCTAGCTATGCTAGACTTCGAATTTTTGACATCAAGCTAAATTCGCACTAATGTGCCTTTAAAAATAAAAATAAAATTTTTGTTATCCTCAAAACAGAGTGACGAGTGTGTAGAAGTGGGCTTCGAACCACTAACGCATCGTTACTTGTTGCGGCATGATAACACCAAAAATAATTTTTTGGTTTTGAATTGTTTAAAGAAAAGTCTACGCTATTTGTTTCGGCTAGACAAAAATGATTTAAAATATCAAAATATATTTTTAAATAGTCATCAATGCATCACGTAACCTGGTGTAGAATGACAGATGATGGAGTCATCAATGCAGATTAACCTAGTGTTGTATGTGATCTAAGGATCGTCAGCTCACTACGGTATTATGTAGTATGACAAAGTCACAAAATGACGGAATCCTCAACGGACTGTAAACACAGTGCGGTATCATGACGTCATAAAATGATTTTTAGAACTTTAAAGATAATGTATTGCCACTTGAATTTGGCCAGACACATGTTTCGATTAATGTTCGAATTATTGGTATATGTCTAAGCTAACTGATTTAGCTAGACAAATGTTTATGAAAATTCAAGTAATCCCTTTGAGAATTTATCCCAAACCAAATTGTTTTGGTATGGACTCTTATGCTAAGTCTGAGGTGAATAACCCCGGTTGGATAAAATAATCCAATCTATGCGCGCATATAGTCGCTATGTAAAATTGATACGTTGTGCACGACGTAAGGGTACGATAGGCTAATCACCTAGCGTACTTGCAGAGGTAGTTTACCTTCTTCGTGATTGTAAACATACCTAATAAATTACCATTTTGCGGTGTCACTACTGTTAAAACTATGTGTTCATGGTCTATATGACCCCTCAGCATGATATTCAAAATTATTTTAACTCTTTAAAGAGAGGTTATGGTAGAATGTGATGATGGAAGAGATCCTCATAGAAGGAAATAACATGTACTCATTAAATTGAGAATGTAATCAGATGTGATCAGATAAAGGTTAAGTTGAAAACCTAGTTTAGATGAATATACTTTTAGTGTAATAGTGATTCCGGAGACGGAATCCTTATAAGGGGGAAGAATGTGACAGCCCAAAAATTTAGAAATCTTAAATGATTAAAATAAAGGTTAAGGAATAAAACCTAGATAGGAATTTGTGGATTTATTTAAAATTTCTAAGAAAAACCTATATGGTTTACTCTTTGAAAGAGAATAGAGAAAATACGGGTTACAAAATTTTAAAACCCTAGGAATGGATTTATATGTACTTGAATGAATATTAAGGATAAGGTAATTATAATACCTATAAATACCTAGTGTTGTATGTGATCTAAGGATCGTCAGCTCACTACGGTATTATGTAGTATGACAAAGTCACAAAATGACGGAATCCTCAACGGACTATAAACACAGTGCGGTATCATGACGTCATAAAATGATTTTCAGAACTTTAAAGATAATGTATTGCCACTTGAATTTGGCCAGACACATGTTTCGATTAATGTTCGAATTATTGGTATATGTCTAAGCTAATTGATTCAGCTAAATAAATGTTTATGAAAATTCAAGTAATCTCTTTGAGAATTTATCCCAACCCAAATTGTTTTGGTATGGACTCTTATGCTAAGTCTGAGGTGAATAACCCCAGTTGGATAAAATAATCCAATCTATGCGCGCATATAGTCGCTATGTAAAATTGATACGTTGTGCACGACGTAAGGGTACGATAGGCTAATCACCTAGCGTACTTGCAGAGGTAGTTTACCTTCTTCGTGATTGTAAACATACCTAATAAATTACCATTTTGCAGTGTCACTACTGTTAAAACTATGTGTTCATGGTCTATATGACCCCTCAGCATGATATGAAAAATTATTTTAACTCCTTAAAGAGAGGTTATGGTAGAATGTGATGATGGAAGAGATCTTCTGTAATGTCCGAGAATTTTTTAAACATTGTATTGATTTATTTTAATATATGAAATTCATTTTATTTAATGAATTTAATTGGACCCATGTAGGTATTATTAATTAATTATCTAAATATATGGTCCAATAATTTTCTCGCATTAAAAGGACTCATTAAAAGTTAAATAATTGGTGAGTTAACCCTAAGAATTTAATTGCAAGAAAATTTGGAAAGAAGATTAATAAATAAATTCTTTTAAATAAAGAATTATGGTTAAAAATAAATATCTTAAATAAATAATTAATTGGGTTAGCTATTTAATTTAAAATATTAGGAATACAATGCGGTTAAATTAATTTAGCCCACTTCTCTTTTATTTAGATTGGCCATTGCTTTTAATTATTTCTGGAGTCGGACCCAAATTTTAACTAAGCCCAATTTCCTTTTTAGTTCCTATTGGGCCGTTTCTATTAAATTCGTCCGACCCAACCCCTTTGGGTCGAGTCCAATCTCATGCTGGGTTAAACCATGTTACAATTGGGTTTGGGGGAAACAAAATTGACCGGCATATCAATTGGGGATAACCGAGAGAAAACCAAAATCCTCAAGCCCTCAAATCAAACAGCCAAGCAAGGGAAGATCGAAGCAATCCATCAGCCAATCAATCAGTCGAAGCAGACGAGCGCGCGACGGGGGAAAGAAAAGGAGCTGTCAACCATGCGCCGGCAGTAGCAAGAGGACCGGCGGACTGACCAACGATCGAGGCGGATAATCGACGCAACCAAGCGCCATCGTTCGGAACAAAGGTTCGAAACAGTGGGCGATTGGACCGGTGGGGGTTCGACACTCGAGGATTTGCCGGCGAAGTTCAGGCGACGTGATGGGAACGGTCGAACGCCTACTCCCTTCCTACCGCTAGTTTTTGGAAAAACAATTAAGGTAATACCCAGCCATTTTGGGTAAAGATTTTCCTATAAATTAGCCCCCAAAAGCTGCCGATTCTCCTTTGCTTTGCGAGACTCAAGTTAGAAAGGAATTAGGGGGTTCAGAAATTAATAGAGAGAGGGAGCAGGGGGTAACCGATCGGAGGTTGTGAGTTCCATTGGAGTGAATGACCCAAAGCTTTATCACCTATTTCGGTAGAAGGAGAAGGTCGGCAAATCGATCGAGTCCAAGGTATAGCTATGAATCTGTCAAGCCACTGTGATGGTTTCTTGTTGGTTTTTTTTTAAAAAAAAAATTTCCCCCTGTGATTTAATGGGTTATACATTGTACTAAACAATTGTTTTGGGAAACTGATTAGGTTCTAGCAGTAGATAAAATTAGCTTATACTATACATTTGGTTGGGATTATACTGTATGGTGTTGGGTTATTTTGATTAAGAAATCTGGGTTGCTGTTTTTGTTTCCCTTCCTCTGTATTGGAGTATTTGTTTCTCTGTATTGGATTTGATTGTTTTTGGTATTGCTTGGGTTATACTACTTGGTTGAGATACTGTATGATTAAGGAACCATAAGGTTCGACAGCCTGACTTTGCCTAGGAACTAAGCCAACGTCGACCCTTGGTACGCTCACAAGGTGTTCGACGAAATGTCTAAAAGGCTCTGTTGTTAAAATCCTTTTCTTATTTGTGCTAAGCAGTGATGAGACCAAGCTTGAATAAACTGCAGAAATTAGCTATAGCATGTGTTCATGTGTTGTTGTGGTTGTGGCATAACTGTAAAGTGTTAAGTTTCGTCTGCACACTGGTTATTGTATCAAAGCTGTGTCATGAGTCCTTGTATGAGTTTTGTGTATATAGGTTTCAAGCTTGGAATGTGGGTGTGTATGCATCATGTGCAGAAAACTCAGCATAAGTTGTCCAACCACTAAATTACTATAATCGAGTGACTTAGTTACCCAATAAACCTTGTAATACTTGAAATATTTTTCCAAGGTTGGTTGTCTAATTCATTTGTTATCCAGTAAGGAAATAATTATTATTTAACGACAAATAATAAACAAAGAAAATAAGAATATAATTATTGTTCAATGTATAAATGAATACAATTTATAAAATAGTTATTTATTTATTTATTTATAAAGATAATAACTATTGTCTAGTTAGTACTAAATAATAAATAAGTACGAATATAAATTATAAATAATTATTTATTATTTAGCAATAAATAATAAATAAAGATAATAAATATTTAATTATAATGAATAAGGTTAATAAAATAAATTTTTATTATTTGAAACTAAATATTTGATTATTCGTAAATAATGATCAAGAATGAGTAAAGTTAATAAAATTAATTATTCGTTATTTATCATTAAATAATAAATAAAGACAATAAATATTTAATTATTATTTAATACTAGATAATAATTAAGTACGAATATAAGTAATAAATAATTATTTATTATTTAACATTCAATAATAAATAAAGATAATAAATATTTAGTGGTTATTTAATTAATATTAGATAATAATTAAGTATGAATAAGTTAACAAGGCAATTATTTATTATTTATCAATAAATAATAAATAAAGATAATGAATATTTGCTTATTATTTAATATAATAATAAAATATGAGTATTATTATAAGCAAATATGATAATACCTATTGATTATTTAATTAATATGTGAATTAATTCATTAAGTATCTAATTAATGTTGAATGAGAAACAAGATTGATAATTACTTAATTACCCTTAAGGTGAATAGTAAGCATGAATAAAATTAAATAAGTAACCAACTATTATTTAGTTATTATTAAATCATGCTAAATTTATTATTTATTTTATAAATAATAAATAAGAACTATTAACCCACATTTAGAGACAAATAAGGGTAATAGCTGAGTACTCGAATGGTAGGTAACCATGATTAACTATTATTTATTTTTAAATAATAGCTAGAGGCCATTAAATAAATTTCTGTTTAGCTGATGACTAGATAGTAATTAAAGATATATGGTGAACTGTCTACCTGCTAACTAAATGGCATAAGAAAGTGGATTGATATACAGTATGCAATGCTAATGGATAAACTGACTTTATCAACTGATAGGTTATCCAAGGTCAATTAATTAAAGCCAAGATTTAATTGTAGCTGAGCAAACAGGCAAGTTCCCTAACTTCATTCTTTCAGTATATTGAATGCAAGTTCTATCTTACTCAACTTTTACATTGAGCAATATTTCTAAACCTTATGCATTATTTTTAATTCGTGCAAAAGGTATATATTATTGCAAGTTATTCTTTAAGCGTGAATCTTATCTCCAAGCATGTCTTAAGTGGTCTAATTACTTTTAAAATTATTCCACATCTATGTATTCATTGGCATTCACACTTGTGCATTTGAATTCGTATAATTATTTAAGTTCTGAAATTCACGAACTATTCATGATTAAGTCTGAACCCTTGTCTCGGTCAGGCACGTATGTAAGAATTTATAAAAGCTATCCGAACCAATCAATGGTAAGGATTCTTAGACTGAATGAACACCCCTTTTATTATAGGGGAGTACCCAGGTACCGTATATAAGGTACAACTAGCAGAATTAAATGTTATGCATACACATAGCGTACGCGAGGCTGATCCCCTCAAGTACTCATTCTGTAGCCAGTAACCAGAGGGTCAACCAACTATTGACTCCTTTGGAAGTTATTGTTCAAAGTCTATTTGACTATCTCTTGTTCTAAAAGCATTTATTATTATTGTTTCTGATAATTCTGTTGTTGAAATCTCTTTCTATATCCCTTCCGTCATGATATACCCTTATTGTTGTACTTTAAACTTGCTGAGCAAACTCGTTGCTCATCCTTGCTATATCATGACTTCATTGCAGCTAAACCCGAGACGTCAGGGAAGAACAAAGGGAAAGAAAAGATGAAGTAATAGACTTCATGTAGCAGATTTTAAATTTACGTGTAGTTAATTACTGTTAATGTAATTTAAACCCTGACTTTTATTTAGGGTATGGATTTGTGTAAGTGTTTAAGGTTTTTTGTATTCTTGGGGACTAGTAACACCTTTGTAATGAACAACGTATGTTTATTATATTCCGCATTTTAGTTACCATATGTTGTTAGAGGTGAATGTTTGTATTGGATCGTGATGACCGGATCCGGGTATTTGGAGACCCGAATTTGGGGGCGCCACAGGTTGGTATCAAAGCTGTAGGTTATAAACTTTAGGATCGCGAAACCTAGGTTATGACCTTAGTTTTTTTTAAACTCGTATTGAGTACGTTAGGATTCGAATCAGGGAAATTCGAATAATAGCCTGGTCTGGGGGTGGATTGTGGAAATCTGCCAAGCCGAGTTGTACATGATAAAATATCTTTTCATTTTATCAATGAATGTATTTTATTATGATACTGATATTTGTTATCTCTGTCTGTAGTTGTAGGATGGCTGACAGGGCATGGACTAGTGGGACCCAGGAGGAGGAGATATTCATAGATATCCCAGTAGTTGCTGAGCAGCTGGTGGGGTATGCTCCTATTGCCCCAGGGGTACTGCTAGAGGAGTCCGAGCCAGAGGAGGACTACCAGAGGGAGCTACCAGAGCCGGTTGTAGGTAGAGTTATGAGGTCTGGCAGTCAGGACCTAGATGCTGAGGAGGAAGACCCCGAGACCGAGGGAGAGGAGCCACCTGCTTACGTGGATGGCATGGGGTCCACTGCCGACGATATTATAGAGGGGCTGACCAGCAGGAATGAGGAACTGGAGGGCCAGGTAGCTCACCTGGAGGAGCAGAACCAGACCCACCAGATTAGAGAGGACCAGTATAGGGACCTGGCTTACCAGCTCGAGCATGACCTGGGAGTAGCAAAGATACAGCTGCAGGGTTACGAGTCCTCAGCGCAGCAGATCGGACCACTGCTACATCAGCTAGTGGCCCGGAACGCTGAGTTGAGAGAGAGGCTGGAGCAGAAGGATATGCAGATCGCCCACCTGAAGGCCAAGCAGGAGGCCATGAGGTTCGATATTGGGCTAGAGGTTGCTGAGAATGTCCGAGTGAGGGACGCCTGGGTCAGAGCAGCAAGTAGAGTTGACCTACTGGAGGACCGGTTAGAGGCCGGGGCGGTGAGGATTGAGACCTTGGGATTTGCTCTGGATGTAGCCTACCGGAGGCCCCGGACTGAGGTGGGGGAGTCTAGCCGCTCTGTTCATCGTAGGGTTGGGGGTGGAGCATTCTCTTCTGGTCAGTAGGCACGGATCCGTCACGATGTGCAGGGACTTGATAGGGCAGTTGATTTGTCTTTAGTACAGTCAGTCCCACTTTTTATTATATTAGGGACGTATTCATGTTTGTCTTGTGAAACTTTATATTTGTATTTATGCTTGGGGTAGCAGTTAAACCCCAACTTTTGTGGTCTTGAGGGATGAAAGGTTAGGATTCCCCACATTTGTCTCAGGGGAATGATTGATAGGGCACACAGTGGCGCATTTATAGAAGTATGCCACAGGTTTAGTCTTTGTAACAAACAGTGGTATATAAATATAAATGCAGATATTTCACTTAAATCAAATGTGTTTGATAAATGTTTCTACCCTTGGTTGCTGATTTTTAATGACATATTGTGTAAAATATAAAACTATAGGTAAAAGTCAGCGGATTTCCCTTATCCAATCATGTCGCTGAGAGGAAGACCACGTAACCGACAGGTTGAAGAGTCAGAAAGTGAGGTTGGAAACCAAACCAATCCAATGAGGATGTTCGCGGAGATGCTGGCGGAAGCCATGCAATCAAGACCGCCACCTGGAGGAACCTAACCAGTAACCGAGCCAACGCATCATTTGGCCAATTTTAAAGATTTTAAAATGGTTGGACCACCCGAGTTCAAGGGAACTCTTAACCCAATCGAAGCGCAGACCTGGATCGAGGAGATAGAAAAGGTCTTCGAGGTAGCACGGGTGGCAGAGGAACAGAAAACAAGTTTTGCTACATTCATGTTAAAGGGCGAGGCAAACTACTAGTGGAAGGCTAACAGGGGCCGAGTGGAAGGAGGGATTGTCGCATCGGAACGCTTTAAGGAGATGTTCTTGGAAAATTACTTTCCAGAGAGCATGAAGCAAGAGATGGAGATCAAGTTCCTGGAACTAAAACAAGGAAGCATGTCTGTAGCTGAGTACGCGGCTAGGTTTAATGAGTTGGCACAGTTTGCAACTCACCAAGTCGACACAGAGGAAAGGAAAGCTCGTAGGTTTGAGCAAGGGTTGAAACCATGGTTATACCGTTCTGTTGCGGTATTGAAAATCAAGACATTTGTAGAATTATTGGAGAGGGCAATCATTGCAGAGGGTGGCAGTGAGGCCCTGACTAAGTACAATCAGGAAAAGAAGAAGGGTCATGAGGGCCAGAAGGCAGGAAGCAGCGGGGGCAGTAACCCCAACAAACGGAAATGGGTCGAGAGTCAGTCCTCCGGGGGAAACAAATCTGGAGGGGAGGCGAAGAAGCCAGGCAGGTGCAACAATTATGGCAAGAACCACACGGGGGAATGCATGAAAGGCAAAAGCGTGTGTTACCGTAGTGGACAACCTGGGCACATGGCCCCACAGTGCCCTAATAAGCCGAAAGGAGGTTGTTTCTCCTGTGGATCACCTGACCACCAAATCAAGGATTGCCCGAAGAGGAAGGCTGACGCCGGGAGTGGGAGTGGCACCCGAAGCAATAACAACAGTGGGAATAACAACCGGCTGAACTACGGGGCACCAGCCAGTCAAGCCAACAGGCCGATGGCACGCACGTTCAACATGACTGTTCAGGATGTAATGGAATCCAGAGACGTGGTGTCAGGTATCATCCCAATCAATGATATAAATGCATATGTGTTATTTGATTCGGGTGCTACTTGCTCTTTTGTTTCCGAAGAATTTGCTAGCCAGTTAAATTTACCTCGTGAAAAGTTAGAACACCCTATGAACGTAGAAGTAGCAAACAAGGAAATTATTCCCGTAGACTACATTCATAAGAATTGTTGTGCTGAATTGCGAGGATTCAAGCTCAATGTGGATTTGATACCAATTCGGCTGGGAGAGTTTGGTGTAATCCTGGGAATGGATTGGCTATCAATTCACGGAGCAGTTATTGATTGTAAGAAGAAATGTGTACACCTGAAGACTCCTAATAAGTCGAAGGTGGTATTTTACGGTAGTAAGTCACCAAGACAATCTTGTTGTTTGACTATGATGCAAACCAAGAAACTGCTTAAGAAAGGTTGCGTGTGTTATTTGGCACATGTAATTGACACTCGTCAGGTCGGGGATGAGATGAGTCAAATACCAATCGTGAGGGATTTCGCTGATGTCTTCCCCGATGAACTTTCGGGACTGCCGCCGGACAGGGAAACCGAGTTCGTTATCGATTTGGCATCGGGAACCGCACCAATATTAAAGTCGCCGTATCGAATGGCACCTGTAGAAATGAAAGAGTTGATGGTGCAACTGCAGGAACTACTAGACAAGGGTTATATCAGACCGAGTGTGTCCCCGTGGGGAGCGCCAGTTCTATTTGTAAAGAAGAAAGATGGTTCTATGCGACTTTGTATCGACTACCGGGAGTTGAACAAAGTTACGATTAAGAATAGGTATCCGCTTCCTAGGATTGACGATCTGTTTGATCAACTTAAGGGAGCGAAATACTTTTCAAAAATCGACCTAAGAACAGGCTATCATCAGCTGAAAGTGAGGCAGGAAGATATCCCAAAGACTGCATTCAGGACTCGTTATGGGCACTTCGAGTTTTTGGTAATGTCATTTGGGTTAACGAATGCACCAGCAGCATTCATGGATATGATGAATAGAGTATTCAAGCAATACTTGGACAAGTTCGTAGTCGTATTCATTGATGATATCTTAGTGTATTCGGAGACAGAGGGGGAGCATGCTGAACATTTAAAGATTGTATTAAAAGCTCTCAGGAGGGAGAAGTTATACGCGAAGTTTTCTAAGTGTGAGTTTTGGTTGCAGAGGGTACAATTTCTGGGTCACGTCATCGACAAAAATGGTGTTTCGGTGGACCTAGCAAAAGTAGAAGCGGTTATCAATTGGGAGCAACCGAAGACCCCAACAGAGATCAGGAGTTTCTTGGGATTAGCGGGATACTATCGAAGATTCATACAAGATTTTTCAAAGATAGCATCGCCATTGACTAACCTCACCAGGAAAACAGTTAAGTTCGTTTGGTCGGAGAAATGTGAGGAAAGTTTTATGGAGCTGAAGAAGAGAATTAGTCAAGCACCGGTGTTGACCTTACCCGACAACACTGGGAGTTTCGTAGTGTATAGCGATGCGTCACAGAAGGGTCTTGGCTGTGTGCTGATGCAACACGACAAGGTAGTGGCGTACGCATCACATCAGCTGAAGGACTACGAGAAGGGTTACCCGACTCATGACTTGGAGTTAGCAGCGGTAGTTTTCGCCTTAAAGATTTGGAGGCACTACCTATACGGGGAGAAGTGCGAGATATATACAGATCACAAAAGTCTGAAATATATCTTCACTCAAAAGGAGCTGAACATGAGGCAGCGCCGATGGTTAGAATTGATCAAGGACTACGACTGTGAAATTCTGTACCATCCGGGCAAAGCGAATGTAGTGGCTGATGCCTTAAGTAGGAAAGGCAAGGTGAAATTGATGCAGCTGACAGTTCAAGAGGAATTGATAAAGGACTTCGAACGTCTGGAACTGGAGGTTAAGTATCCAATAAAGGCGGACGAAAAAGTGTTCACCGTGACAGTAGGTCCGACTCTACTGGATAAGATACAAGAGGCTCAAGAATTTGATGAAGAATGCATTGACATTAACAAACAATTATCAGAGGGAAAAGCATTGAAGTACAAGGTTGACAGCGCAGGATTGCTGAGATTCGAAGGAAGGATATGGATACCCTACGTACCGGACCTAAGGGAAGAGATTTTGCAGGAGGCCCATAATACGAGATTTTCGGTACATCCGGGTAGCACCAAGATGTATCAAGATCTTCGTCAACATTATTGGTGGCCGCATTTGAAGGGGGAAGTTGCAGAATTCGTCAGTCGATGCTTAACTTGTCAAAGGATCAAGGCAGAGCACCAACGGCCGAGTGGATTGTTGCAACCCTTAGAGATTCCCGAGTGGAAGTGGGAGCACATTACTATGGATTTTGTGGTAGGATTCTCGACAACCCAAAAGGGTCTAGACGCCATCTGGGTGATCGTAGATCAGTTGACCAAGTCTGCCCACTTTCTACCGATCAAGATCAGGTACAAATTGGAACAGTTGGCGAAACTTTATGTGAAGGAGATAGTATCACGACATGGAGTGCCGGTATCTATTGTGTCTGACAGAGATCCGCGTTTCACATCAAATTTTTGGAGAAGTCTACAGGAGAGACTGGGAACACAGTTAAGAATGAGTACGACGTATCATCCTCAGACTGATGGTCAGAGCGAGCGGACAATTCAGACCCTGGAAGACATGCTTCGAGCATTCATGATGGATTTAAGTGGTAGCTGGGACGATCACTTACCACTGGTAGAGTTTGCCTACAACAACAGTTATCACGCTAGCATCGGCATGCCACCATACGAAGCGTTATATGGAAGGAAGTGTCGAACGCCGTTATGTTGGGATGAGGTTGGTGAACGGAGACTGTTGGGACCAGAATTGGTACAACAAACCGTGGAAATCGTTAAAGTAATAAGACAATGGTTAGTAGCAGCCCAGGATCGCCAGAAGAAGTACGCCGACTTACATCGCCAAAAACTAGACTTTGAAGTTGGTAGCTTTGTGTTTCTGAAGGTATCACCCTGGAAAGGAAAGATCCGTTTTGGGAAGAAGGGTAAATTGAGCCCTAGGTTCATAGGACCGTTCGAAATTTTGAGGCGGATCGACGAAGTGGCGTACGAGGTAGCATTACCTCCTGAACTTGAGCACATTCACAACGTGTTTCATGTATCAGTGTTGCGTCCGTATAAGCCAGATTATAAACATGTTATTTTCTATAAGCCAATTCAAGTCGAAAAGGACTTATCGTACGAGGAGATTCCGGTTCAAATCCTAGATAGGAAGGAACAGACACTGAGGAATAAAACCATTCATTCTGTTAAAGTTCTCTGGAGAAATCACGCGGTGGAAGAAGCCACGTGGGAACTCGAAGAGAAAATGAGAGCGAATTACCCCCAGTTATTCGAGTAACCTTAGATTGAAATTCCGAGGACGAAATTTTTATAAGGGGGAGAGGATGTAATGTCCGAGAATTTTTTTAAACATTGTATTGATTTATTTTAATATATGAAATTCATTTTATTTAATGAATTTAATTGGACCCATGTAGGTATTATTAATTAATTATCTAAATATATGGTCCAATAATTTTCTCGCATTAAAGGGACTCATTAAAAGTTAAATAATTGGTGAGTTAACCCTAAGAATTTAATTGCAAGAAAATTTGGAAAGAAGATTAATAAATAAATTCTTTTAAATAAAGAATTATGGTTAAAAATAAATATCTTAAATAAATAATTAATTGGGTTAGCTATTTAATTTAAAATATTAGGAATACAATGCGGTTAAATTAATTTAGCCCACTTTTCTTTTATTTAGATTGGCCATTGCTTTTAATTATTTCTGGAATCGGACCCAAATTTTAACTAAGCCCAATTTCCTTTTTAGTTCCTATTGGGTCGTTTCTATTAAATTCGTCCGACCCAACCCCTTTGGGTCGAGTCCAATCTCATGCTGGGTTAAACCATGTTACAATCGAGTTTGGGGGAAACAAAATTGACCGGCATATCAATTTGGGATAACCGAGAGAAAAGCAAAATCCTCAAGCCCTCAAATCAAACAGCCAAGCAAGGGAAGATCGAAGCAATCCATCAGCCAATCAATCAGTCGAAGCGGACGAGCGCGCGACGGGGGAAAGAAAAGGAGCTGTCAACCATGCGCCGGCAGTAGCAAGAGGACCGGCGGACTGACCAACGATCGAGGCGGATAATCGACGCAACCGAGCGCCATCGTTCAGACCAAAGGTTCGAAACAGTGGGCGATTGGACCGGTGGGGGTTCGACACTCGAGGATTTGCCGGCGAAGTTCAGGCGACGTGATGGGAACGGTCGAACGCCTACTCCCTTCCTACCGCTAGTTTTTGGCAAAACAATTAAGGTAATACCCAGCCATTTTGGGTAAAGATTTTCCTATAAATTAGCCCCCAAAAGCTGCCGATTCTCCTTTGCTTTGCGAGACTCAAGTTAGAAAGGAATTAGGGGGTTCAGAAATTAACAGAGAGAGGGAGCAGGGGGTAACCGATCGGAGGTTGTGAGTTCCATTGGAGTGAATGACCCAAAGCTTTATCACCTATTTCGGTAGAAGGAGAAGGTCGGCAAATCTATCGAGTCCAAGGTATAGCTATGAATCTGTCAAGCCACTGTGATGGTTTCTTGTTGGTTTTTTTTAAAAAAAAAATTTTCCCCTGTGATTTAATGGGTTATACATTGTACTAAACAATTGTTTTGGGAAACTGATTAGGTTCTAGCAGTAGATAAAATTAGCTTATACTATACATTTGGTTGGGATTATACTGTATGGTGTTGGGTTATTTTGATTAAGAAATCTGGGTTGCTGTTTTTGTTTCCCTTCCTCTGTATTGGAGTATTTGTTTCTCTGTATTGGATTTGATTGTTTTTGGTATTGCTTGGGTTATACTACTTGGTTGAGATACTGTATGATTAAGGAACCATAAGGTTCGACAGCCTGACTTTGCCTAGGAACTAAGCCAACGTCGACCCTTGGTACACTCACAAGGTGTTCGACGAAATGTCTAAAAGGCTCTGTTGTTAAAATCCTTTTCTTATTTGTGTTGAGCAGTGATGAGACCAAGCTTGAATAAACTGCAGAAATTAGCTATAGCATGTGTTCATGTGTTGTTGTGGTTGTGGCATAATTGTAAAGTGTTAAGTTTTGTCTGCACACTGGTTATTGTATCAAAGCTGTGTCATGAGTCCTTGTATGAGTTTTGTGTATATAGGTTTCAAGCTTGGAATGTGGGTGTGTATGCATCATGTGCAGAAAACTCAGCATAAGTTGGCCAACCACTAAATTACTATAATCGAGTGACTTAGTTACCCAATAAACCTTGTAATACTTGAAATATTTTTCCAAGGTTGGTTGTCTAATTCATTTGTTATCCAGTAAGGAAAAATTTATTATTTAACGACAAATAATAAACAAAGAAAATAAGAATATAATTATTGTTCAATGTATAAATGAAGACAATTTATAAAATAGTTATTTATTTATTTATTTATAAAGATAATAACTATTGTCTAGTTAGTACTAAATAATAAATAAGTACGAATATAAATTATAAATAATTATTTATTATTTAGCAATAAATAATAAATAAAGATAATAAATATTTAATTATAATGAATAAGGTTAATAAAATAAATTTTTATTATTTGAAACTAAATATTTGATTATTCGTAAATAATGATCAAGAATGAGTAAAGTTAATAAAATTAATTATTCGTTATTTATCATTAAATAATAAATAAAGACAATAAATATTTAATTATTATTTAATACTAGATAATAATTAAGTACGAATATAAGTAATAAATAATTATTTATTATTTAACATTCAATAATAAATAAAGATAATAAATATTTAATGGATATTTAATTAATATTAGATAATAATTAAGTATGAATAAGTTAACAAGGCAATTATTTATTATTTATCAATAAATAATAAATAAAGATAATGAATATTTGCTTATTATTTAATATAATAATAAAATATGAGTATTATTATAAGCAAATATGATAATACCTATTGATTATTTAATTAATATGTGAATTAATTCATTAAGTATCTAATTAATGTTGAATGAGAAACAAGATTGATAATTACTTAATTACCCTTAAGGTGAATAGTAAGCATGAATAAAATTAAATAAGTAACCAACTATTATTTAGTTATTATTAAATCATGCTAAATTTATTATTTATTTTATAAATAATAAATAAGAACTATTAACCCACATTTAGAGACAAATAAGGGTAATAGCTGAGTACTCGAATGGTAGGTAACCATGATTAACTATTATTTATTTTTAAATAATAGCTAGAGGCTATTAAATAAATTTCTGTTTAGCTGATGACTAGATAGTAATTAAAGATATATGGTGAACTGTCTACCTGCTAACTAAATGGCATAAGAAAGTGGATTGATATACAGTATGCAATGCTAATGGATAAACTGACTTTATCAACTGATAGGTTATCCAAGGTCAATTAATTAAAGCCAAGATTTAATTGTAGCTGAGCAAACAGGCAAGTTCCCTAACTTCATTCTTTCAGTATATTGAATGCAAGTTCTATCTTACTCAACTTTTACATTGAGCAATATTTCTAAACCTTATGCATTATTTTTAATTCGTGCAAAAGGTATATATTATTGCAAGTTATTCTTTAAGCGTGAATCTTATCTCCAAGCATGTCTTAAGTGGTCTAATTACTTTTAAAATTATTCCACATCTATGTATTCATTGGCATTCACACTTGTGCATTTGAATTCGTATAATTATTTAAGTTCTGAAATTCACGAACTATTCATGATTAAGTCTGAAACCCTTGTCTCGGTCAGGCACGTATGTAAGAATTTATAAAAGCTATCCGAACCAATCAATGGTAAGGATTCTTAGACTGAATGAACACCCCTTTTATTATAGGGGAGTACCCAGGTACCGTATATAAGGTACAACTAGCAGAATTAAATGTTATGCATACACATAGCGTACGCGAGGCTGATCCCCTCAAGTACTCATTCTGTAGCCAGTAACCAGAGGGTCAACCAACTATTGACTCCTTTGGAAGTTATTGTTCAAAGTCTATTTGACTATCTCTTGTTCTAAAAGCATTTATTATTATTGTTTCTGATAATTCTGTTGTTGAAATCTCTTTCTATATCCCTTCCGTCATGATATACCCTTATTGTTGTACTTTAAACTTGCTGAGCAAACTCGTTGCTCATCCTTGCTATATCATGACTTCATTGCAGCTAAACCCGAGACGTCAGGGAAGAACAAAGGGAAAGAAAAGATGAAGTAATAGACTTCATGTAGCAGATTTTAAATTTACGTGTAGTTAATTACTGTTAATGTAATTTAAACCCTGACTTTTATTTAGGGTATGGATTTGTGTAAGTGTTTAAGGTTTTTTGTATTCTGGGACTAGTAACACCTTTGTAATGAACAACGTATGTTTATTATATTCCGCATTTTAGTTACCATATGTTGTTAGAGGTGAATGTTTGTATTGGATCGTGATGACCGGATCCGGGTATTTGGAGACCCGAATTTGGGGGCGCCACAGGTTGGTATCAAAGCTGTAGGTTATAAACTTTAGGATCGCGAAACCTAGGTTATGACCTTAGTTTTTTTTAAACTCGTATTGAGTACGTTAAGATTCGAATCAGGGAAATTCGAATAATAGCCTGGTCTGGGGGTGGATTGTGGAAATCTGCCAAGCCGAGTTGTACATGATAAAATATCTTTTCATTTTATCAATGAATGTATTTTATTATGATACTGATATTTGTTATCTCTGTCTGTAGTTGTAGGATGGCTGACAGGGCATGGACTAGTGGGACCCAGGAGGAGGAGATATTCATAGATATCCCAGTAGTTGCTGAGCAGCTGGTGGGGTATGCTCCTATTGCCCCAGGGGTACCGCTAGAGGAGTCCGAGCCAGAGGAGGACTACCAGAGGGAGCTACCAGAGCCGGTTGTAGGTAGAGTTATGAGGTCTGGCAGTCAGGACCTAGATGCTGAGGAGGAGGACCCCGAGACCGAGGGAGAGGAGCCACCTGCTTACGTGGATGGCATGGGGTCCACTGCCGACGATATTATAGAGGGGCTGACCAGCAGGAATGAGGAACTGGAGGGCCGGGTAGCTCACCTGGAGGAGCAGAACCAGACCCACCAGATTAGAGAGGACCAGTATAGGGACCTGGCTTACCAGCTCGAGCATGACCTGGGAGTAGCAAAGATACAGCTGCAGGGTTACGAGTCCTCAGCGCAGCAGATCGGACCACTGCTACATCAGCTAGTGGCCCGGAACGCTGAGTTGAGAGAGAGGCTGGAGCAGAAGGATATGCAGATCGCCCACCTGAAGGCCAAGCAGGAGGCCATGAGGTTCGAGATTGGGCTAGAGGTTGCTGAGAATGTCCGAGTGAGGGACGCCTGGGTCAGAGCAGCAAGTAGAGTTGACCTACTGGAGGACCGGTTAGAGGCCGGGGCGGTGAGGATTGAGACCTTGGGATTTTCTCTGGATGTAGCCTACCGGAGGTCCCGGACTGAGGTGGGGGAGTCTAGCCGCTCTGTTCATCGTAGGGTTGGGGGTGGAGCATTCTCTTCTGGTCAGCAGGCACGGATCCGTCACGATGTGCAGGGACTTGATAGGGCAGTTGATTTGTCTTTAGTACAGTCAGTCCCACTTTTTATTATATTAGGGACGTATTCATGTTTGTCTTGTGAAACTTTATATTTGTATTTATGCTTGGGGTAGCAGTTAAACCCCAACTTTTGTGGTCTTGAGGGATGAAAGGTTAGGATTCCCCACATTTGTCTCAGGGGGAATGATTGATAGGGCACACAGTGGCGCATTTATAGAAGTATGCCACAGGTTTAGTCTTTGTAACAAACAGTGGTATATAAATATAAATGCAGATATTTCACTTAAATCAAATGTGTTTGATAAATGTTTCTACCCTTGGTTGCTGATTTTTAATGACATATTGTGTAAAATATAAAACTATAGGTAAAAGTCAGCGGATTTCCCTTATCCAATCATGTCACCGAGAGGAAGACCACGTAACCGACAGGTTGAAGAGTCAGAAAGTGAGGTTGGAAACCAAACCAATCCAATGAGGATGTTCGCGGAGATGCTGGCGGAAGCCATGCAATCAAGACCGCCACCTGGAGGAACCTAACCAGTAACCGAGCCAACGCATCATTTGGCCAATTTTAAAGATTTCAAAATGGTTGGACCACCCGAGTTCAAGGGAACTCTTAACCCAATCGAAGCGCAGACCTGGATCGAGGAGATAGAAAAGGTCTTCGAGGTAGCACGGGTGGCAGAGGAACAGAAAACAAGTTTTGCTACATTCATGTTAAAGGGCGAGGCAAACTACTAGTGGAAGGCCAACAGGGGCCGAGTGGAAGGAGGGATTGTCGCATCGGAACGCTTTAAGGAGATGTTCTTGGAAAATTACTTTCCAGAGAGCATGAAGCAAGAGATGGAGATCAAGTTCCTGGAACTAAAACAAGGAAGCATGTCCGTAGCTGAGTACGCGGCTAGGTTTAATGAGTTGGCACAGTTTGCAACTCACCAAGTCGACACAGAGGAAAGGAAAGCTCGTAGGTTTGAGCAAGGGTTGAAACCATGGTTATACCGTTCTGTTGCGGTATTGAAAATCAAGACATTTGTAGAATTGTTGGAGAGGGCGATCATTGCAGAGGGTGGCAGTGAGGCCCTGACTAAGTACAATCAGGAAAAGAAGAAGGGTCATGAGGGCCAGAAGGCAGGAAGCAGCGGGGGCAGTAACCCCAACAAACGGAAATGGGTCGAGAGTCAGTCCTCCGGGGGAAACAAATCTGGAGGGGAGGCGAAGAAGCCAGGCAGGTGCAACAATTGTGGCAAGAACCACACGGGGGAATGCATGAAAGGCAAAAGCGTGTGTTACCGTTGTGGACAACCTGGGCACATGGCCCCACAGTGCCCTAATAAGCCGAAAGGAGGTTGTTTCTCCTGTGGATCACCTGACCACCAAATCAAGGATTGCCCGAAGAGGAAGGCTGACGCCGGGAGTGGCAACCGAAGCAATAACAACAGTGGGAATAACAACCGGCTGAACTACGGGGCACCAGCCAGTCAAGCCAACAGGCCGATGGCACGCACGTTCAACATGACTGTTCAGGATGTAATGGAATCCAGAGACGTGGTGTCAGGTATCATCCCAATCAATGATATAAATGCATATGTGTTATTTGATTCGGGTGCTACTTGCTCTTTTGTTTCCGAAGAATTTGCTAGCCAGTTAAATTTACCTCGTGAAAAGTTAGAACACCCTATGAACGTAGAAGTAGCAAACAAGGAAATTATTCCCGTAGACTACATTCATAAGAATTGTTGTGCTGAATTGCGAGGATTCAAGCTCAATGTGGATTTGATACCAATTCGGCTGGGAGAGTTTGGTGTAATCTTGGGAATGGATTGGCTATCAATTCACGGAGCAGTTATTGATTGTAAGAAGAAATGTGTACACCTGAAGACTCCTAATAAGTCGAAGGTGGTATTTTACGGTAGTAAGTCACCAAGACAATCTTGTTGTTTGACTATGATGCAAACCAAGAAACTGCTTAAGAAAGGTTGCGTGTGTTATTTGGCACATGTAATTGACACTCGTCAGGTCGGGGATGAGATGAGTCAAATACCAATCGTGAGGGATTTCGCTGATGTCTTCCCCGATGAACTTCCGGGACTGCCGCCGGACAGGGAAACCGAGTTCGTTATCGATTTGGCACCGGGAACCGCACCAATATTAAAGTCGCCGTATCGAATGGCACCTGTAGAAATGAAAGAGTTGATGGTGCAACTGCAGGAACTACTAGACAAGGGTTATATCAGACCGAGTGTGTCCCCGTGGGGAGCGCCAGTTCTATTTGTAAAGAAGAAAGATGGTTCTATGCGACTTTGTATCGACTACCGGGAGTTGAACAAAGTTACGATTAAGAATAGGTATCCGCTTCCTAGGATTGACGATCTGTTTGATCAACTTAAGGGAGCGAAATACTTTTTCAAAAAATCGACCTAAGAACAGGCTATCATCAGCTGAAAGTGAGGCAGGAAGATATCCCAAAGACTGCATTCAGGACTCGTTATGGGCACTTCGAGTTTTTGGTAATGTCATTTGGGTTAACGAATGCACCAGCAGCATTCATGGATATGATGAATAGAGTATTCAAGCAATACTTGGACAAGTTCGTAGTCGTATTCATTGATGATATCTTAGTGTATTCGGAGACAGAGGGGGAGCATGCTGAACATTTAAAGATTGTATTAAAAGCTCTCAGGAGGGAGAAGTTATACGCGAAGTTTTCTAAGTGTGAGTTTTGGTTGCAGAGGGTACAATTTCTGGGTCACGTCATCGACAAAAATGGTGTTTCGGTGGACCCAGCAAAAGTAGAAGCGGTTATCAATTGGGAGCAACCGAAGACCCTAACAGAGATCAGGAGTTTCTTGGGATTAGCGGGATACTATCGAAGATTCATACAAGATTTTCAAAGATAGCATCGCCATTGACTAACCTCACCAGGAAAACAGTTAAGTTCGTTTGGTCGGAGAAATGTGAGGAAAGTTTTATGGAGCTGAAGAAGAGAATTAGTCAAGCACCGGTGTTGACCTTACCCGACAACACTGAGAGTTTCGTAGTGTATAGCGATGCGTCACAGAAGGGTCTTGGCTGTGTGCTGATGCAACACGGCAAGGTAGTGGCGTACGCATCACATCAGCTGAAGGACTACGAGAAGGGTTACCCGACTCATGACTTGGAGTTAGCAGCGGTAGTTTTCGCCTTAAAGATTTGGAGGCACTACCTATACGGGGAGAAGTGCGAGATATATACAGATCACAAAAGTCTGAAATATATCTTCACTCAAAAGGAGCTGAACATGAGGCAGCGCCGATGGTTAGAATTGATCAAGGACTACGACTGTGAAATTCTGTACCATCCGGGCAAAGCGAATGTAGTGGCTGATGCCTTAAGTAGGAAAGGCAAGGTGAAATTGATGCAGCTGACAGTTCAAGAGGAATTGATAAAGGACTTCGAACGTCTGGAACTGGAGGTTAAGTATCCAATAAAGGCGGACGAAAAAGTGTTCACCGTGACAGTAGGTCCGACTCTACTGGATAAGATACAAGAGGCTCAAGAATTTGATGAAGAATGCATTGACATTAACAAACAATTATCAGAGGGAAAAGCATTGAAGTACAAGGTTGACAGCGCAGGATTGCTGAGATTCGAAGGAAGGATATGGATACCCTACGTACCGGACCTAAGGGAAGAGATTTTGCAGGAGGCCCATAATACGAGATTTTCTGGTACATCCGGTGGTAGCACCAAGATGTATCAAGATCTTCGTCAACATTATTGGTGGCCGCATTTGAAGGGGGAAGTTGCAGAATTCGTCAGTCGATGCTTAACTTGTCAAAGGATCAAGGCAGAGCACCAACGGCCGAGTGGATTGTTGCAACCCTTAGAGATTCCCGAGTGGAAGTGGGAGCACATTACTATGGATTTTGTGGTAGGATTCCCGACAACCCAAAAGGGTCTAGACGCCATCTGGGTGATCGTAGATCGGTTGACCAAGTCTGCCCACTTTCTACCGATCAAGATCAGGTACAAATTGGAACAGTTGGCGAAACTTTATGTGAAGGAGATAGTATCACGACATGGAGTGCCGGTATCTATTGTGTCTGACAGAGATCCGCGTTTCACATCAAATTTTTGGAGAAGTCTACAGGAGAGACTGGGAACACAGTTAAGAATGAGTACGACGTATCATCCTCAGACTGATGGTCAGAGCGAGCGGACAATTCAGACCCTGGAAGACATGCTTCGAGCATTCATGATGGATTTAAGTGGTAGCTGGGACGATCACTTACCACTGGTAGAGTTTGCCTACAACAACAGTTATCACGCTAGCATCGGCATGCCACCATACGAAGCGTTATATGGAAGGAAGTGTCGAACGCCGTTATGTTGGGATGAGGTTGGTGAACGGAGACTGTTGGGACCAGAATTGGTACAACAAACCGTGGAAATCGTTAAAGTAATAAGACAATGGTTAGTAGCAGCCCAGGATCGCCAGAAGAAGTACGCCGACTTACATCGCCAAAAACGAGACTTTGAAGTTGGTAGCTTTGTGTTTCTGAAGGTATCACCCTGGAAAGGGAAGATCCGTTTTGGGAAGAAGGGTAAATTGAGCCCTAGGTTCATAGGACCGTTCGAAATTTTGAGGCGGATCGACGAAGTGGCGTACGAGGTAGCATTACCTCCTGAACTTGAGCACATTCACAACGTGTTTCATGTATCAGTGTTGCGTCCGTATAAGCCAGATTATAAACATGTTATTTCCTATAAGCCAATTCAAGTCGAAAAGGACTTATCGTACGAGGAGATTCCTGTTCAAATCCTAGATAGGAAGGAACAGACACTGAGGAATAAAACCATTCATTCTGTTAAAGTTCTTTGGAGAAATCACGCGGTGGAAGAAGCCACGTGGGAACTCGAAGAGAAAATGAGAGCGAATTACCCCCAGTTATTCGAGTAACCTTAGATTGAAATTCCGAGGACGGAATTTTTATAAGGGGGAGAGGATGTAATGTCCGAGAATTTTTTTAAACATTGTATTGATTTATTTTAATATATGAAATTCATTTTATTTAATGAATTTAATTGGACCCATGTAGGTATTATTAATTAATTATCTAAATATATGGTCCAATAATTTTCTCGCATTAAAGGGACTCATTAAAAGTTAAATAATTGGTGAGTTAACCCTAAGAATTTAATTGCAAGAAAATTTGGAAAGAAGATTAATAAATAAATTCTTTTAAATAAAGAATTATGGTTAAAAATAAATATCTTAAATAAATAATTAATTGGGTTAGCTATTTAATTTAAAATATTAGGAATACAATGCGGTTAAATTAATTTAGCCCACTTTTCTTTTATTTAGATTGGCCATTGCTTTTAATTATTTCTGGAATCGGACCCAAATTTTAACTAAGCCCAATTTCCTTTTTAGTTCCTATTGGGTCGTTTCTATTAAATTCGTCCCACCCAACCCCTTTGGGTCGAGTCCAATCTCATGCTGGGTTAAACCATGTTACAATCGAGTTTGGGGGAAACAAAATTGACCGGCATATCAATTGGGGATAACCGAGAGAAAAGCAAAATCCTCAAGCCCTCAAATCAAACAGCCAAGCAAGGGAAGATCGAAGCAATCCATCAGCCAATCAATCAGTCGAAGCGGACGAGCGCGCGACGGGGGAAAGAAAAGGAGCTGTCAACCATGCGCCGGCAGTAGCAAGAGGACCGGCGGACTGACCAACGATCGAGGCGGATAATCGACGCAACCGAGCGCCATCGTTCAGACCAAAGGTTCGAAACAGTGGGCGATTGGACCGGTGGGGGTTCGACACTCGAGGATTTGCCGGCGAAGTTCAGGCGACGTGATGGGAACGGTCGAACGCCTACTCCCTTCCTACCGCTAGTTTTTGGCAAAACAATTAAGGTAATACCCAGCCATTTTGGGTAAAGATTTTCCTATAAATTAGCCCCCAAAAGCTGCCGATTCTCCTTTGCTTTGCGAGACTCAAGTTAGAAAGGAATTAGGGGGTTCAGAAATTAACAGAGAGAGGGAGCAGGGGGTAACCGATCGGAGGTTGTGAGTTCCATTGGAGTGAATGACCCAAAGCTTTATCACCTATTTCGGTAGAAGGAGAAGGTCGGCAAATCTATCGAGTCCAAGGTATAGCTATGAATCTGTCAAGCCACTGTGATGGTTTCTTGTTGGTTTTTTTTTAAAAAAAATTTTCCCCCTGTGATTTAATGGGTTATACATTGTACTAAACAATTGTTTTGGGAAACTGATTAGGTTCTAGCAGTAGATAAAATTAGCTTATACTATACATTTGGTTGGGATTATACTGTATGGTGTTGGGTTATTTTGATTAAGAAATCTGGGTTGCTGTTTTTGTTTCCCTTCCTCTGTATTGGAGTATTTGTTTCTCTGTATTGGATTTGATTGTTTTTGGTATTGCTTGGGTTATACTACTTGGTTGAGATACTGTATGATTAAGGAACCATAAGGTTCGACAGCCTGACTTTGCCTAGGAACTAAGCCAACGTCGACCCTTGGTACGCTCACAAGGTGTTCGACGAAATGTCTAAAAGGCTTTGTTGTTAAAATCCTTTTCTTATTTGTGTTGAGCAGTGATGAGACCAAGCTTGAATAAACTGCAGAAATTAGCTATAGCATGTGTTCATGTGTTGTTGTGGTTGTGGCATAACTGTAAAGTGTTAAGTTTTGTCTGCACACTGGTTATTGTATCAAAGCTGTGTCATGAGTCCTTGTATGAGTTTTGTGTATATAGGTTTCAAGCTTGGAATGTGGGTGTGTATGCATCATGTGCAGAAAACTCAGCATAAGTTGGCCAACCACTAAATTACTATAATCGAGTGACTTAGTTACCCAATAAACCTTGTAATACTTGAAATATTTTTCCAAGGTTGGTTGTCTAATTCATTTGTTATCCCAGTAAGGAAAAAATTATTATTTAACGACAAAATAATAAACAAAGAAAATAAGAATATAATTATTGTTCAATGTATAAATGAAGACAATTTATAAAATAGTTATTTATTTATTTATTTATAAAGATAATAACTATTGTCTAGTTAGTACTAAATAATAAATAAGTACGAATATAAATTATAAATAATTATTTATTATTTAGCAATAAATAATAAATAAAGATAATAAATATTTTAATTATAATGAATAAGGTTAATAAAATAAATTTTTATTATTTGAAACTAAATATTTGATTATTCGTAAATAATGATCAAGAATGAGTAAAGTTAATAAAATTAATTATTCGTTATTTATCATTAAATAATAAATAAAGACAATAAATATTTAATTATTATTTAATACTAGATAATAATTAAGTATTAAATATAAGTAATAAATAATTATTTATTATTTAACATTAAATAATAAATAAAGATAATAAATATTTAATGGTTATTTAATTAATATTAGATAATAATTAAGTATGAATAAGTTAACAAGGCAATTATTTATTATTTATCAATAAATAATAAATAAAGATAATGAATATTTGCTTATTATTTAATATAATAATAAAATATGAGTATTATTATAAGCAAAAATGATAATACCTATTGATTATTTAATTAATACTTAAGTGTGTGTGAATTAATTCATTAAGTATCTAATTAATGTTGAACGAGAAACAAGATTGATAATTACTTAATTACCCTTAAGGTGAATAGTAAGTAAGCATGAATAAAATTAAATAAGTAACCAACTATTATTTAGTTATTATTAAATCATGCTAAATTTATTATTTATTTTATAAATAATAAATAAGAACTATTAACCCACATTTAGAGACAAATAAGGGTAATAGCTGAGTACTCGAATGGTAGGTAACCATGATTAAATATTATTTATTTTTAAATAATAGCTAAAGGCCATTAAATAAATTTCTGTTTAGCTGATGACTAGATAGTAATTAAAGGTATATGGTGAACTGTCTACCTGCTAACTAAATGGCATAAGAAAGTGGATTGATATACAGTATGCAATACTAATGGATAAACCGACTTTATCAACTGATAGGTTATCCAAGGTCAATTAATTAAAGCTAAGATTTAATTGTAGCTGAGCAAACAGGCAAGTTCCCTAACTTCATTATTTCAGTATATTGAATGCAAGTTCTATCTTACTCAACTTTTACATTGAGCAATATTTCTAAACCTTATGCATTATTTTTAATTCGTGCAAAAGGTATATATTATTGCAAGTTATTCTTTAAGCGTGAATCTTATCTCCAAGCATGTCTTAAGTGGTCTAATTACTTTTAAAATTATTCCACATCTATGTATTCATTGGCATTCGCACTTGTGCATTTGAATTCGTATAATTATTTAAGTTCTGAAATTCACGAACTATTCATGATTAAGTCTGAACCCTTATCTCGGTCAGGCACGTATGTAAGAATTTATAAAAGTTATCCGAACCAATCAATGGTAAGGATTCTTAGACTGAATGAACACCCCTTTTATTATAGGGGAGTACCCCAGGTAAATGTTATGCATACACATAGCGTACGCGAGGCTGATCCCCTCAAGTACTCATTCTGTAGCCAGTAACCAAAGGGTCAACCAGCTATTGACTCCTTTGGAAGTTATTGTTCAAAGTCTATTTGACTATCTCTTGTTCTAAAAGCATTTATTATTATTGTTTCTGATAATTCTGTTGTTGAAATCTCTTTCTATATCCCTTCCGTCATGATATACCCTTATTGTTATACTTTAAACTTGCTAAGCAAACTCGTTGCTCATCCTTGCTATATCATGACTTAATTGCAGCTAAACCCGAGACGTCAGGGAAGAACAAAGGGAAGGAAAATGTAACGACCGAGAATTCTGAAATTTCCTTGTAATTCAAATTTTTGAATATTAATGATTATGTTATATTTTTATTAATATTATATTTGTGTTACGTGTTTAAAGGTTGTGTGACAATCTAGGTTATGTGAATGTATGAAATTTTACGTGTTATAGTTTTGTTTAAGTGAATAATTGATTTCGCTTAGCGTCGCTAAATCACTATTCACGGGGCACGTTTCCCGAGGCACTATTCACGCCATAATATTTTTGTGTCTTTTTCGATGTTAATAAATTTCATAAATACGTGTATGCGTACGAATAATTTTTCCAAGTGTCGGAAATTTTATTTGAGCTGATACGTGATTTTATCCGTATCCGAAATGTATTAAATGGGTGTTCCGAATATTTGGACAAATCCCATAATAATTATTTTTACCCATCCTAATATTTAGGGTAATACCCATTTTAATTTTGGGTAGAGTTATTTGCCAGTTTTGGTACAAAAGTGGGAGTTTTCGGATATATTTTTGGTATTTTCGGGTATCTAATTTGGCTTATTGCTCCAAGTGGGAACCACCAAACCACTTTCAACCAATCAAAATGCTAAGGAGTGAGAGAGTGGGGGGGGGGGTGCCGGCGCCACCTTGAGTTCCAAACCCATTTCCTCCCTAAATTCCTCCACTTCTTCAATAATCATTCATTCAACTCTCAATCCATTCCATTCTATTCCAAGTTGCTCAGCTGATAGAGAGAGAGAGTGAGAGAGAGAGAGCTGCTGATAGAGAGAAGGAAGAAGGAAGAAGGAGGAAGGAAGAAGAAGAAGAAGTCTAGAGAGAGAGAGGTGGTGCACGGGTGAAGAAGAGAAGGAAGCCAAAGCAAGCAAGAAGGACTCAAAGCAAAGCCTAGCAGTCTTCTTAACCTCTAGAAGAGATTTGTAGAGGTAAACCATCAACCAAAACTGATTTCATTTGATTTTGTGAAGATTTTCGAGTTTTGAAGGTTTTTTGGAGCTTTTTAGCTCATGGATGATCTTTGCTGCGATTCTTGTTGTTTTTGTTTGTGTTGGATGTTTGTAAATGTTGTTAAGAGGTTAGATAAGACATTAATAACATCAAAGTGGAACAAAAATGCAAGAAATCCGTACCTTGGCTTAATGGAGCAAGAACAATGGACAAAACATGGACTTTGGACTGTTGGACGATTTAGAGGACCTTGTAGCTATGATTTCGTGTTTGTTTGATTTGTTTGTTGTTATGATGTTGTACTTCCATGGGTTATGAGTTTAACCCAGTTGGAATGGAGTAAAAAGGGATTAAAACAAAGATTTGGTGATGATTTTTGTAAAGAACACGAAGAACACGAAGAACACGAAGAACACGAAAATATAGCATGAGTTGATACTTTGGCCTAAGATTTGGCCATGTTAATGTTAATGAATAACTCTAAATTTTCGATATGTTGTAGCCCTATGTCCTAGGAGTCCATAGAGTCCGGAATGGACCAATTTGAACTTGTATAGAAGGAGTTATGAGGTTTGGAGTGAATGAGGGTCAAAATCGCGATGCTGGGCAAACGAGCACCATAACCTGCTGCATACCAAAGCCGGGGCTTTGGTATTAAGCTTAGTTTGGACGCCGGGGCTTTGGGCCTCAGGTGGTAAAAGTCAGTTTTGACCTCCTGTAGTAAAATGACCATAACTTTCTCATACGAACTCGGATTAGGACGATTCAAGATGATCCGGAAAGCTTAGAGATAGACCTACAACATCCATTAATTAGAATTGAAATTTATTACCTGGAACAATTTTGAAATTAACCGTTTTTAGGGCTATTGCGCAAACGGTAGGTATCCGGGCATGCACGTAAGCAACATGTAATGCTCCCGACAATGTAAAGTGATGTTCTAACTTTCATGATGTGGTTTTTATGATTTATAATGATACTTAGCATTAACCAATGAGTATTAGATGAATCGAATGGGCGTGTTAGGTGTACACAATTACGTGTCGCTTGGGCATTCGAATAGGCAAGTTGGGCGTATAGACGTGCAAGCGTCGTAACGCCGTAACTAGTGGGTATAACCTTGTTTAATATGTTTGTTTCTTATTTGAATGGGAGATTATAGATTTCTGTAATAGAATATTTGGTATTCCGTATGTAACTAATTGTTATGTGAATATGTACCTAATTGTGTAGGATATTAAGGAGCGTGTGTTGTAATATTGTAGCAGCGCTTCAGGCAAGTTTCCTAACGCTTGTCTAACCCTTGTGTTGGGCAAGTTCCCTAACTTCATTCTTTTTATATATTGAATGCAAGCTTCCTTACCCTAGCTCAAATTAACATTCGGGCAGGTTTTCATATTTTATACAGGTGTTGTATATTATTGCAAGTTTCATGACTCAAATGGAGTTATTACTTTTGAATCATATTAGTGGATTAATTATTGTCAATTACTCCACCTCCAAGATAATTATTGATATTCGCAGCTTATGCATTTGAATTCATTATTTGTTGTTGGATTGTGAAACGTTTAAGTTCTTCATTCATGAACTGTTTAGGGAAATACTCTATGCCATTCGTTTCGGCTAGACATGTACAGGTTATTATTTTAAAAGCTATCCAAACCGATTGTCGGTGCGGATTCTTGGACTGAGAGAGCAACCCTTATTAGGGGACTATAATGTGTCGGTTATTCGATGCAGTCAGAGTTAAATGTTATGCATATACATGGTGTATGAGAGGCTGATCCCCTCGAGTACAACTGACGGGGCCAGGTTTTAAAAGAGTTAGTCAAATGATCGACTCTTTGGCCAAAAGTTCAGGGTCGGTTGGACCACTCAGCAGTAAATAGTCATTATTCATTGTTTAATTTGAACCTTGATTATGTCATTTCAGCTATTTCATCAATGTTCATAAATTGTTGATCTATGCAGCTATTATTCTTATTCATTCATGATATATCTTCATTCTTGCTTTTAAACTTGCTGAGCAAAGTAGTTGCTCACCCTTGCTATATCATGAACCTATTGCAGTTAAGCCGGAGAGTTCCAAAGCGGGCAAAGGCAAAGGAAAGCTTAAGGGATAGTTATATGTACTATCCGATATGTAATCGTGGAATAGTTTTGTATTATTAATTTATTCTGCGATGTATTTATTTAAGGTTATAGACCTTGGGACCGTAGTGAACCTTTTTGTAATGAACAACATATGTTTATTTATTCCGCATTAGTTGATTTATGTTGTTTAGAGGCGTATGGATGTATTTTATCGTGAGCACCAAATTCGAGGTATTGGTACCTGAATTTGGGGGTGTCACAGGTTGGTATCAGAGCTTTAGGTTATAAACTTTAGGATTTGCGAAACCTAGGTTATAACCTTAGTATTAAACTCGTATTGAGTACGCTAGGTGATGGATCGAGGAGATTAATTTGATAGTCATGTCTGGAGGTGGATTGTGGAAATCCATCGAGCCGAGTTGTGCATGATAAAATATCATTTCATTTTATCAATGAATATATTTTATTGTGGCACTGACATCTTGCTGTCTATTTGTTTCTGTTTGTTGCTGTAGGATGTCTGAGGTGGGAGAGTACAGTCCTGCTGGAGAGGTAGAGTTCACAGACATTCATGTGGACGCAGGGCAGTTAGTGGAGGTGCAGCCGAGTGAGCCAGAGATGATGGACACTAGGGCTGAGTCTGAGGCCGAGTATGGTTCTGATGAGGACCCCGAGGAGGACCCGGTGACGGAGGATGAGGAGCCACCTGAGTATGCAGATGGCATGGGCACTACTGCTAGTGACATCATAGAAGAGCTAACAAATAAGAACGAAGAGCTCGAGAATCGAGTATCTCACTTAGAGGAGCAGAACCAGGAGCACCAAGACCGAGAAGAGCAGTACAGGTCATTGGCATATCAGACTTTGGGGGAAAAGACTGAGTTGACCCAGAAGTTGCAGGAAAAGGACCAGAGGATTGCCGAGCTAGAGGCAGAGGTTCACGGTCAGCGTGGGGTTTCTGTTCAGTTTGGTGTGTTGGTTTATGACCTCCTAGAGAGGAATGTGATGCTGGTAGGACAGATAGAGCGGGTAGAGGATCAGCTGGAGACTACTCGTCTGGACCGAGATGAGGCTGAGGAGCAGTTGGCAGCCCGGACTATAGAGATTGATTCCCTCCGTTTAGGCTTAACCACTTCCATCGGCAGACTAAGGGACAGGGTGAGGAGGTACCCCAGGGATGAGGGGAGTAGCAGGCGCGTGATTAGGCGCCGAGTAGTCGACAGGCTGGCTCGACGGGAGCTCAGGGTTGCAATTCGCCGCAGTAGGCGGTGATGTGTTATTTTAGCATTATGTTTGCAGTAGGTCCCACTTTTGTTGTATTAGGGGCTTACTTATGTTGTAAATCCCTATGCTTGTAGCGTGCATGGGATAGTAGTTGAACCCCAATTTTGCTTCTAGTATAGGGGTGGAAGGTTATTATTCCCCACTTTTGTGTGTTAGGGGATAGTTAATGGTTGGCAGGCTATGTCATTTAGCATTTGTAGAAGTATGCCACATGTTGAATCTGATTGTATTAAGACAGTGACATATGGTTATAAATGCAGTTGTTTTATTTAAATCAAACGTGTTTGATAGATGCTTTTACTTTTTATTGTTGACTTAAATGATTTCTGCACATGGAATAAATCTATTAGTAAACGCCGACGATTTTCTTTAGCAGATCATGGCACCAAGAGGACGACCGCGTAACCAAAGGGTGGAAGAGTCGGTGAATAACGAGGGGGGTCAGGCAGACCCTATGAGGACTTTTGTGAACTTGTTAGCTGAAGCAATGCAGGGCAGACAAGCCGCTGCGGTTGATCAGCCAGGAAGTCACATGACGAACTTTAAGGACTTCAAATTGGTAGGACCGCCAGAGTTTCGCGGGACTACAGACCCTATAGAAGCCCAGACATGGGTAGAAGAAATGGAAAAGGTGTTCGAGGTCGCAAGGGTGGCCGAAGAACAGAAGACATCGTTTGCCACTTTCATGATGAAAGGAGAGGCAAATTACTGGTGGAAGGCGAACAAGGGTCGAGCTGGGGAAGGCACGATTGCATGGGCTCGTTTCAAGGAGCTGTTTTTCGAAAATTACTTTCCCGCAAGCATGCAGGCAAGCATGGAGATAAAGTTCTTGGAACTAAAGCAAGGAGGCATGTCAGTTACGGAGTATGCCGCAAAATTTAACGAATTAGCTAGGTTTGCTCCACATCAGGTGGACACTGAGGCTAGGCGAGCAAAGAGATTTGAACAAGGATTGAAACCTTGGGTGTATAGTAAGGTTGCGGTTTTGCAGATCAACACATTTTCTACGTTACTTGAGAAAGCAATCATTGCTGAGGGAGGAAATGAAGCTTTGGCAAGGCACAACCAAGATCAGAAAAAGAAGAAGAGCCATGATGGTCATAAGGAAGGTAGCAGTGGGGGAAGTAACCCAAATAAAAGGAAATGGAACGACAGTCAGATGACAGGAAGCAAATCCGGAGGGGATGCAAAGAAGGGTAATAAATGCGAGAAAATGTGGAAGGAATCACTTTGGAGAATGCATGAAAGGAAAAGGAGTTTGTTTCAACTGTGGTCAACCGGGGCACCTTTCCCCACAATGCCCAAAGGCGAAGGCAGGAAGTTGTTTTTCTTGTGGCGCTTCAGATCATCAGAAGAAGGATTGCCCAAAGAGGAAGAGTGATGCAGGTAGTGCTAACCAAGGGAACAACAGTAAGGTGACTATCGGAGGACCAACACAGCAGAACAGACCAGTAGCACGCACCTTCAACATGACAGTGCAGGATGCGATGGAATCAAAGGATGTGGTGTCAGGTATTATTTCGATCAATAATATTAATGCATATGTATTATTTGATTCGGGAGCTACCTGTTCATTTGTGTCGGATGAATTTGCTAAACGGCTCTAAAACTTACCTCGTGAGAAATTAGAGAATCCAATGAATGTGGAAGTAGCTAATAAAGAAGTTATTCCTGTGGAATATATTCATAGAAATTGTTGTGCTGGGATAAACGGGTATAAACTGAGCGTAGATTTGATTCCGATACGACTAGGAGAATTTGATGTAATTCTTGGGATGGATTGGTTGTCTAGTCACGGGGCTATGATTGATTGTCAGAAGAAAAGTATACACCTAAAGACTCCGAATAAGTCGAAGGTCGTATTTTACGGTAGTAAATCGCCGAGACAATCTTATTGTCTGACGATGATGCAAGCGAAGAAATTACTACGGAAAGGTTGTATAGGTTATTTGGCTCACGTGGTTGATACCCGAAGAGTAGAGGGTGAACTAGGTCAGATACCTGTAGTAAGGGAATTCCCAGATGTTTTCCCAGATGAGATACCGGGGTTGCCGCCGGATAGAGAAGTGGAATTTGTGATCGACTTAGTACCGAGAACCGCACCGATCTCAAAGGCACCGTATAGGATGGCACCGGTAGAGATGAAAGAACTAATGGTTCAACTGCAGGAGCTGCTAGATAAAGGATATATTCGTCCGAGTGTATCTCCGTGGGGAGCGCCAGTACTGTTCGTAAAGAAGAAAGATGGATCGCTTAGGCTTTGCATTGATTATCGAGAGTTGAACAAAGTCACGATTAAGAACAAGTACCCGTTGCCCAGAATTGATGATTTGTTCGATCAATTGAAGGGAGCGAAATACTTTTCGAAGATTGACTTGAGGACGGGATATCACCAACTGAAAGTGAGGCAAGAGGATATTCCAAAGACAGCATTCAGAACTCGATATGGACACTTTGAGTTTTTGGTGATGTCGTTTGGGCTGACGAACGCGCCAGCAGCATTTATGGACATGATGAACAGAGTATTCAAGCAATACCTAGATAAATTTGTTGTCGTTTTCATAGATGACATTTTAGTCTACTCGAAGACGGAGGAGGAACATGTCGAGCATTTGAGAATAGCCCTGGAAACACTAAGAAGGGAGAAACTATATGCGAAGTTTTCCAAGTGTGAATTTTGGCTACAAAGGGTGCAGTTTTTGGGGCACGTAATTGACAAGGATGGTGTATCGGTGGATCCTGCCAAGGTAGAAGCAATAATAAACTGGGAGCAGCCAAGGACGCCGACAGAAGTTCGAAGTTTCTTGGGATTAGCGGGTTACTATCGGAGGTTTATTCAGAATTTTTCAAAGATAGCGACACCGTTGACAAATTTGACAAGGAAGACTGTGAAGTTTGCATGGACGGACAAGTGCGAAGAGTGTTTCTTGGAGTTGAAGAAGAAACTTAGTGAAGCACCTGTGTTATCACTGCCAGATAATACAGGGGGATTTGTGGTTTATAGTGATGCGTCACACAAAGGCCTTGGGTGCGTACTGATGCAACATGGGAAGGTTATTGCATACGCGTCACGGCAGCTGAAGGATTATGAGAAGGGATATCCGACTCATGACCTGGAACTAGCAGCAGTGGTGTTTGCTCTAAAGATTTGGAGGCACTATCTGTATGGGGAGAAGTGTGAAATATACACAGACCACAAAAAGTTTTGAAGTATATTTTCACTCAAAAGGAACTAAACATGAGGCAGAGGCGATGGTTGGAGTTGATCAAGGACTACGATTGTGAGATCCTATACCATCCCGGTAAGGCCAATGTAGTAGCCGATGCTCTAAGTAGGAAGGGCAGAGATAAGTTGATGATGTTGACAGCTCAAGAGGAACTGATCAAGGATATGGAAAGACTGGAGTTGGAAGTCAAGTATCAGACAAATGCAGACGAGAAACTGTTCGCACGGTAGAGGCGAGTCCGACTTTATTAGACAAGATAAAAGAGGCTCAAGAAATGGATGATGAATGTGTCGCCATAAAGAAGCGAATCTCAGAAGAAGAGGAATTAAAGTACAAGTCTGATAGCACGGGATTGCTAAGATTTGAGGGAAGGATCTGGATACCAATGGTTCCGGAGTTGAGAGAAGAGATTCTGCAAGAAGCTCATTCTACAAAGTATTCGATACACCCTGGTAGTACCAAGATGTATCAGGATTTGCGCCAACACTTCTGGTGGCCGAACATGAAGAGGGAGGTCGCAGAATGTGTTGGGCGATGTTTGACATGTCAAAGGGTAAAAGCAGAACATCAGAAACCAGGTGGACTGCTACAACCACTGGAGATTCCGGAGTGGAAGTGGGAGCATATCACGATGGATTTTGTGACGGGGCTTCCACCAACTCAGAAAGGTTACGACGCGATTTGGGTGATCGTGGACCGTTTAACTAAATCTGCACATTTTCTACCGATCAAGATAAGATACAATCTAGAGCAGCTAGCAAAATTATATGTGAAAGAGATTGTGTCGCGACATGGGGTGCCGGTATCTATTGTATCTGACAGAGATCCGCGCTTCACGTCGAATTTTTGGAAGAGCTTACAAGAAAAGATTGGGAACTCAGTTGAGGTTGAGTACGGCATATCATCCTCAGACGGATGGGCAAAGCGAACGAACGATTCAGACGCTTGAGGACATGCTTAGGGCATGTGTGATGGATTTTAAAGGCAGCTGGGACGATCATCTACCACTGGTGGAGTTTGCCTACAATAACAGTTATCATGCGAGCATTGGCATGCCGCCATATGAAGCATTATACGGAAGAAAGTGTCGAACACCTCTGTGTTGGGACGAAGTCGGTGAACGGAGACTGTTGGGACCTGAAATGGTGCAGCAGACCGTGGATGTCGTCAAAGTGATAAGAGCTCGATTGGTAGCGGCTCAGGACCGACAGAAGAAATAACGCCGATTTGCATCGACAGAAGCGAGACTTTGAAGTTGGGAGCTTTGTATTTTTGAAAGTATCTCCCTGGAAGGGGAAGATCAGATTTGGAAAGAAGGGAAAATTGAGTCCCAGGTTCGTAGGACCCTTTGAAGTTTTAAAGAGGGTAGGTGAAGTGGCGTACGAGGTAGCTCTACCTCCTGAACTTGAGCATATTCATAATGTGTTCCACGTTTCGGTGTTGCGGCCATATAAACCCGACTACAAGCATGTGATATCCTATGAACCAATTCAAGTTGAGAAAGACTTGTCATATGAAGAGATTCCTGTCCAGATATTAGATAGGAAAGAGCAGACGTTAAGAAATAAAGTCATCCATTCGGTCAAAGTACTTTGGAGGAACCACGCAGCTGAGGAAGCTACGTGGGAGCTAGAAGAGAAGATGAGGAAGAATTATCCGCATCTTTTTGAGTGAACCCGTTAAGTTTTCCGTACCTAGACTGTAATTCTGGGGACAGAATTCTTATAAGGGGGGGGAGGATGTAACGACCGAGAATTCTGAAATTTCCTTGTAATTCAAATTTTTGAATATTAATGATTATGTTATATTTTTATTAATATTATATTTGTGTTACGTGTTTAAAGGTTGTGTGACAATCTAGGTTATGTGAATGTATGAAATTTTACGTGTTATAGTTTTGTTTAAGTGAATAATTGATTTCGCTTAGCGTCGCTAAATCACTATTCACGGGGCACGTTTCCCGAGGCACTATTCACGCCATAATATTTTTGTGTCTTTTTCGATGTTAATAAATTTCATAAATACGTGTATGCGTACGAATAATTTTTCCAAGTGTCGGAAATTTTATTTGAGCTGATACGTGATTTTATCCGTATCCGAAATGTATTAAATGGGTGTTCCGAATATTTGGACAAATCCCATAATAATTATTTTTACCCATCCTAATATTTAGGGTAATACCCATTTTAATTTTGGGTAGAGTTATTTGCCAGTTTTGGTACAAAAGTGGGAGTTTTCGGATATATTTTTTTGGGTATTTTTCGGGTATCTAATTTGGCTTATTGCTCCAAGTGGGAACCACCAAACCACTTTCAACCAATCAAAATGCTAAGGAGTGAGAGAGTGGGGGGGGGGTGCCGGCGCCACCTTGAGTTCCAAACCCATTTCCTCCCTAAATTCCTCCACTTCTCCAATAATCATTCATTCAACTCTCAATCCATTCCATTCTATTCCAAGTTGCTCAGCTGATAGAGAGAGAGAGTGAGAGAGAGAGAGCTGCTGATAGAGAGAAGGAAGAAGGAAGAAGGAGGAAGGAAGAAGAAGAAGAAGTCTAGAGAGAGAGAGGTGGTGCACGGGTGAAGAAGAGAAGGAAGCCAAAGCAAGCAAGAAGGACTCAAAGCAAAGCCTAGCAGTCTTCTTAACCTCTAGAAGAGATTTGTAGAGGTAAACCATCAACCAAAACTGATTTCATTTGATTTTGTGAAGATTTTCGAGTTTTGAAGGTTTTTGGAGCTTTTTAGCTCATGGATGATCTTTGCTGCGATTCTTGTTGTTTTTGTTTGTGTTGGATTGTTTGTAAATGTTGTTAAGAGGTTATATAAGACATTAATAACATCAAAGTGGAACAAAAATGCAAGAAATCCGTACCTTGGCTTAATGGAGCAAGAACAATGGACAAAACATGGACTTTGGACTGTTGGACGATTTAGAGGACCTTGTAGCTATGATTTCGTGTTTGTTTGATTTGTTTGTTGTTATGATGTTGTACTTCCATGGGTTATGAGTTTAACCCAGTTGGAATGGAGTAAAAAGGGATTAAAACAAAGATTTGGTGATGATTTTTGTAAAGAACACGAAGAAACACGAAGAACACGAAGAACACGAAAATATAGCATGAGTTGATACTTTGGCCTAAGATTTGGCCATGTTAATGTTAATGAATAACTCTAAATTTTCGATATGTTGTAGCCCTATGTCCTAGGAGTCCATAGAGTCCGGAATGGACCAATTTGAACTTGTATAGAAGGAGTTATGAGGTTTGGAGTGAATGAGGGTCAAAATCGCGATGCTGGGCAAACGAGCACCATAACCTGCTGCATACCAAAGCCGGGGCTTTGGTATTAAGCTTAGTTTGGACGCCGGGGCTTTGGGCCTCAGGTGGTAAAAGTCAGTTTTGACCTCCTGTAGTAAAATGACCATAACTTTCTCATACGAACTCGGATTAGGACGATTCAAGATGATCCGGAAAGCTTAGAGATAGACCTACAACATCCATTAATTAGAATTGAAATTTATTACCTGGAACAATTTTGAAATTAACCGTTTTTAGGGCTATTGCGCAAAACGGTAGGTGTCGGGCATGCACGTAAGCACATGTAATGCTCCCGACAATGTAAAGTGATGTTCTAACTTTCATGATGTGGTTTTTATGATTTATAATTATACTTAGCATTAACCAATGAGTATTAGATGAATCGAAATGGGCGTGTTAGGTGTACACAATTACGTGTCGCTTGGGCATTCGAATAGGCAAGTTGGGCGTATAGACGTGCAAGCGTCGTAACGCCGTAACTAGTGGGTATAACCTTGTTTAATATTTTGTTTCTTATTTGAATGGGGACATTATAGAGTTGTGTAAGCGAATATTTGGTATTCCGTATGTGGACTAATTGTATGTGAATATGTACCTAATTGTGTAGGATATTAAGGAGCGTGTGTTGTAATATTGTAGCAGCGCTTCAGGCAAGTTTCCTAACGCTTGTCTAACCCTTGTGTTGGGCAAGTTCCCTAACTTCATTCTTTTTATATATATTGAATGCAAGCTTCCTTACCCTAGCTCAAATTAACATTCGGGCAGGTTTCATATTTTATACAGGTGTTGTATATTATTGCAAGTTTCATGACTCAAATGGAGTTATTACTTTTTGAATCATATTAGTGGATTAATTATTGTCAATTACTCCACCTCCAAGATAATTATTGATATTCGCAGCTTATGCATTTGAATTCATTAATTTGTTGTTGGATTGTGAAACGTTTAAGTTCTTCATTCATGAACTGTTTAGGGAAATACTCTATGCCATTCGTTTCGGCTAGACATGTACAGGTTATTATTTTAAAAGCTATCCAAACCGATTGTCGGTGCGGATTCTTGGACTGAGAGAGCAACCCTTATTAGGGGACTATAATGTGTCGGTTATTCGATGCAGTCAGAGTTAAATGTTATGCATATACATGGTGTATGAGAGGCTGATCCCCTCGAGTACAACTGACGGGGCCCAGGTTTTAAAAGAGTTAGTCAAATGATCGACTCTTTGGCCAAAAGTTCAGGGTCGGTTGGACCACCACTCAGCAGTAAATAGTCATTATTCATTGTTTAATTTGAACCTTGATTATGTCATTTCAGCTATTTCATCAATGTTCATAAATTGTTGATCTATGCAGCTATTATTCTTATTCATTCATGATATATCTTCATTCTTGCTTTTAAACTTGCTGAGCAAAGTAGTTGCTCACCCTTGCTATATCATGAACCTATTGCAGTTAAGCCGGAGAGTTCCAAAGCGGGCAAAGGCAAAGGAAAGCTTAAGGGATAGTTATATGTACTATCCGATATGTAATCGTGGAATAGTTTTGTATTATTAATTTATTCTGCGATGTATTTATTTAAGGTTATAGACCTTGGGACCGTAGTGAACCTTTTTGTAATGAACAACATATGTTTATTTATTCCGCATTAGTTGATTTATGTTGTTTAGAGGCGTATGGATGTATTTTATCGTGAGCACCAAATTCGAGGTATTGGTACCTGAATTTGGGGGTGTCACAGAAAAGATGAAGTAATAGACTTCATGTAGCAGATTTTAAATTTACGTATAGTTAATTACTGTTAATGTAATTTAAACCCTGACTTTTATTTAGGGTATGGATTTATGTAAGAGTTTAAGGTTTTTTGTATTCTGGGACTAGTAACACCTTTGTAATGAACAACGTATGTTTATTATATTCCGCATTTTAGTTACCATATGTTGTTAGAGGTGAATGTTTGTATTGGATCGTGATGACCGGATCCGGGTATTTGGAGACCCGAATTTGGGGGCGTCACATCCTCATAGAAGGAAATAACATGTACTCATTAAATTGAGAATGTAATCAGATGTGATCAGATAAAGGTTAAGTTGAAAACCTAGTTTAGATGAATATACTTTTAGTGTAATAGTGATTCCGGAGACGGAATCCTTATAAGGGGGAAGAATGTGACAACCCAAAAATTTAGAAATCTTAAATGATTGAAATAAAGGTTAAAGAATAAAACCTAGATAGGAATTTATGGATTTATTTAAAATTTCTAGGAAAAACCTATATGGTTTACTCTTTGAAAGAGAATAGAGAAAATACGGGTTACAAAATTTCAAAACCCTAGGAATGGATTTATATGTACTTGAATGAATATTAAAGATAAGGTAATTATAATACCTATAAATACCTAGTGTTGTATGTGATCTAAGGATCGTCAGCTCACTACGGTATTATGCAGTATGACAAAGTCACAAAATGACGGAATCCTCAACGGACTGTAAACACGGTGCGGTATCATGACGTCATAAAATAATTTTTAGAACTTTAAAGATAATGTATTGCCACTTGAATTTGGCCAGACACATGTTTCGATTAATGTTCGAATTATTGGTATATGTCTAAGCTAATTGATTCAGCTAGACAAATGTTTATGAAAATTCAAGTAATCTCTTTGAGAATTTATCCCAAACCAAATTATTTTGGTATGGACTCTTATGCTAAGTCTGAGGTGAATAACCCCGGTTGGATAAAATAATCCAATCTATGCGCGCATATAGTCGCTATGTAAAATTGATACGTTGTGCACGACGTAAGGGTACGATAGGCTAATCACCTAGCGTACTTGCAGAGGTAGTTTACCCTCTTCGTGATTGTAAACATACCTAATAAATTACCATTTTGCGGTGTCACTACTGTTAAAACTATGTGTTCATGGTCTATATGACCCCTCTGCATGATATGAAAAATTATTTTAACTCCTTAAAGAGAGGTTATGGTAGAATGTGATGATGGAAGAGATCCTCATAGAAGGAAATAATATGTACTCATTAAATTGAGAATGTAATCAGATGTGATCAGATAAAGGTTAAGTTGAAAACCTAGTTTAGATGAATACATTTTTAGTGTAATAATGATTCCGGAGACGGAATCCTTATAAGGGGGAAGAATGTGACAACCCAAAAATTTAGAAATCTTAAATGATTAAAATAAAGGTTAAAGAATAAAACCTAGATAGGAATTTGTGGATTTATTTAAAATTTCTAAGAAAAACCTATATGGTTTACTCTTTGAAAGAGAATAGAGAAAATACGGGTTACAAAATTTCAAAACCCTAGGAATGGATTTATATGTACTTGAATGAATATTAAGGATAAGGTAATTATAATATCTATAAATTTGAGGTAAACAAAAGGATTATTGTTAATTAGTGGTCTCAGTATTTTAATTATATACTAATGACTTAATTTAAGAGATTTATTTTAGTATCTCAATTTATTAAATTAGTTGGTGTGAATATGTGAGTAAATGAATATGAATCTTATGTGTTTGTTTATATTTGTTATTTATATAAACAAATAAAGGAAGGTCTTGTAACCTAATTATAAATTAGGTATAAAAATTAAAGTAACCAAGGGTTATAATATTGGAGAATTTTAATATCAAACAATTGATAAGATAATAAGATAATTAAATATTCAATTAAAGTGAATATAGTAAGTAAATACATTTTGTACATTGATTAATATGTGTATTAATTAATGAGAGATATATGATATATGAATGATTAATTTTAATAGTCCAGTAGGAAATAAATACTAATGGACTAGCCCATTGGATTAACTAACCAAGCCACTAATTTAATTATTCATGGACTTGGATAATTAATGTGTGGACTTATTAAATTAGCCAAACACTTAATAAATTAGTAACCAATCATGGATTAAATAATCTTGGCAACTAGTAGCCCAAAGCATTTAAAAGTGAGCCCAAAATGATTTAAAATGAAGTCCAATTGTTAGCCCAATTGGGGAGCCCTTTTAGCAACTTGTTTAATTTAATAAAGCAATAAAAGAAGACTAAAGAAATGGGACAAAAAGAGGAAGGGGCTGCCGGCAAGGGGAGGAGCCCAAATGGGTGATGTGTTGCCTTATTAAAGCTTGCTTGCATGGATGAATAACTAGTACAATTAGTAATAATGATAGCCATCACCAACTTGTCAAATGGGTGTACTAGCTAATAATGGCAAAATAGATAGATAAACTCTATGTATCTATTGATTATGCAAGTAACTAATTAGATTTAATAAAGCAAAACTTGTTCATCTTCATTTCTTCCAAGTTAGAGAGAGAAAGAAAATAAAAATTAAAAATCTACTTTCTTCTCTTTCATCCATTCTTCTTTCCAAAATAAAATCTAGAGAAAGAGAAGAGAAGAGGGGTTGTCGTGAGCCATGGAGGAGGAAAAAGGAGGGAGTTTTGGTGTGTTAAAGTTCCATAAACAAACCTTAGAAAGAAGAAGGAAAAAAATCAAGCAAAGGTATAACAAAACCCTAACTATTTCTTTTGTTTGATTTGATTTTTTTTATGATGTGAAGTTATGATCTTAGGGTATAAAACTCTTAATCTATATACTAGATGATGTTTTATACTTGGTTGTGCTCAACTTGGGTATTGATGTGTTTGGATGGTTAAGAAAAGAAAAGAAACAAAACTATGTTTGGAAAAACAATTAGAAAACCCTAATTTTTTAGCACTTTGTAAGTTTATAACTTGAGATCTATAAACTCTTTTTGCGATCCGTCAAAGAGGTGCTAGATGTATAATTAACTACTAAATCGAAGTGGTAGAAGTGAAAAATAATGTGTACAAAATTCGTAGGGACCGTTTTTACCAAAACAGTTCAGGTGGTTCAAAGGGGAAAAATGGCTGCTACAGGGTAGTCCCATCCAGAGGCATTTTCGTTAACTTTTTATGCTCTAAAAATTCTATAAAACTTTGGAATGATAATAGGGGATGCTATATAAGTCCTGTATAAATTTGAGAATTTTTGGTTATGTAGAATGAAAGTTATGGAGTTTATGGCGAAGGACCTCAAATTGGGGAATGGGACCAAACCCGCTGACCCCTTGCTTATGTGTATTGTTTTGACCCCTTAAAAAGTGCAATAAATTCAGAACTTTTTACCACTAAAAATGCAGGGAGTTAGGTAGCTCCTGTCCAAAAATCGCCACATTCCGACTTGTAACGAAGAATCTACGACTAAAATAAAAACGTAGAGTTTTTCGACGAAAATGGCTAAATTTGGAGATCTATAATTCCGATGGCCACGAAATTTTAACTGGAACCTCGTGTTAATATGTATAAGATCCTATCAAAAATTTGGAGTCATCGGAGTTGTGCAAGATAGTGATCATTTTTCTTAGTTTTGAAAGTTAAAACGGACGTTTCAAAAATGTTAAAGAAAATTGAAAACTTTCATAAGGAAAGTATTTGTGAGTATGGAATATGTACATATGTGTGGCCAGATTTGAAGAAAATAAAAATTGATGATTAAAAGAGGTTAAGTCATTTTAAGAATGCAGCTTCCAATACGGTTTGCTGTATTCATATTTCGGCTTGCTGAATTGATTAATCCGGCTTGCTGAATTGGTGAATATCGTTTGCTGAATTAATGAATATAATTTGCTGAATTAATGAATATAGTTTGTTGAATTAATGAATATAGTTTACTGAATTAGTGAATCTAGCTTGCTGAATTGTAGGATAGTTTGAATCTAGGGTGCTGGATTGAATGCTAGTTTCAATCTAGGTTACTGGATTAGTATGTTTAGATAATCCAACTTGCTGGATTAGATATTCAGGCTTAATGGATTATAAAGAAGAACTTATAAAATGAAAGACTTAGTCTTAAGTCATAAGATTTATGATAAAGTAGTGGTACAGTCGTGCTCTTTAATAGTTGACGTATAGTAGCTGGGCTAAACAATTCCTTCAGAGAGCGGAGGTATATACGAACTAGCAACCGATCTAACTCACTGTGAAAATAGTGTAGACGAGACAGAAACTAGTTTGTTGGTTGTTTGTGGGAAACTACTCGGCATACTATATTGAACACTGTTAAAAGACTCGATGTGTGCTAGTTTTAGAATTATGAACGTGTATGATGCTAAGGTGCTATCTAATATTTACTTATGTGCTTAAATATTAGAAGTAGTGTTATGAGGTATATGTGTTGCTAATTGAAAGATCAATCTTATAACTTATAGGTCTTTCATAAGAGATTAAGTTAAATTGCGTAGCAGTAATCGACGGTATATGCAAGTTTCCTTAACCTTACTCAAGTTTATATTGAGCAAGTTCCTCTTAACTCAAACCTGAGTTGTTATGTTTTAAGCATGCTAGTGGTTTAATTCTCTATAATTATTCCACCTCCTTAAAATTATTGATTCGCACATAGTGCATGTTGCATATGTCTATCAGGTATGAAAGGCTGATCACCTTCATTACCTTAAAGTTCAGTTAAATTTGTTCATGGTCATTATTGACACCCTGTATTATTGCATTCAGTCATTCAATTATTGAAATGCTGATTCATGCTCTTTCACAATTATTATATTGTTAAAAATTCAAAAGTTTATTCATTCTTTCAATCGTGATATATCTCTATTGTAATTAAACTTGCTGAGCAAAGTAGTTGCTCACCCTTGCTATATCATAATAACAAATTTTAGATTTAAGTCGAACGTTCGAGGAAAGACAGTACAAAAGCAAAGGATAAGATTATAGTGTTATGCATGATAACTAAATTAGGTATTTGATATAAGTTAATTGTGTAAACTTTTTGTGAATTTAAAGGTAAATATGTATTAAAATAAAGGTTATAGACCTTGGGATATGTAGCAGAGATTATTGTATAAACAATTTATGTTCATATCTTTCGCAGTAGTTGTAAATAGGATGTATCGTGATGCACCAGGTCCGAGGTTCAAGGGACCCGGGTTTGGGGGCGTTTACAATTTATGTCACAAAACATGCATGCATATACATTAACCATAATTATTAGTTTATACAAACTATAATATTTTATTCTCATCTTAGAATCATCTTTGGTTTCTTTGAAAACTTTGTCTGTTTCAACCTTTTATGCTTAATAAGGTTCCCTCACGACTTTAATATATAAAAAAAATACTTCATATCTTGAAGCATTAACTATGGATATCCCAGTTTTTTTTTAAAAAATATCTTTTGCCTTTATTTGCAAAATTCAGAATTATATGGTTTATATATAGCTTTTATAGTATAAACACGGCTTACTATATTATTTCTTTAATTTTTATGCTTTTTCGATAGTTCATGATTTAAATCATGCCATCGCCTCGTACGCGAATGCTTTACTTCATTAGTAACTTAGCTTCACATGTCATCTCACGAATAATTTACATTCTTACTTTGCATATGTTTTAAATTCATACATATGTCATTACGTAATTCCGTGTTCAAAATCTTTGTTTCGAACTCCGAAAACCCTTCGTTTTTACATTTCTAGGTTCAATATAATTTAAAACGGGTTTGCACATTTCATTATGCTACATAACCGTTTTACTTATCATTTCCCGAATTACGCTTGCATAGTTTTGAAAACTAACGGTTACATTACATTTCTATCGTTTTCTTTACGTTTGGAATGAGTTTTCGTGATATATAAACATTATATAATATCTATACATCTCTCTCGGTGTTTTGTTATGTATTAAACCGCCATAAAACCACCCAAACGTGTTGCGGGTAGTTCGCACACTAAACAACCCATGGTTGCTGCTATCTGCTGCTGCCATAGGGCAACAGCTCCTCATCCCTTGACACTCATTTCGTGGATTTTTAATTTACAATCCACAAATTCAATCCCGTTGTATTTTGAATATGTTATAGGTGGCATATCCACCTATTTTTAGAAAATATAAACGATGCATTTTGAGTAAACCACACGAACCGGGACTGAGCCAAAACTGGGCAGCCGAACTGCTGCACAGCGCAGCCATGTGGCTGCCGCTGCTGCTGGCAGCCAGCCCCTTAGCGGCACAGCTACTTTGAAATTTTTTCATTCTTAGCTCGCATGATGGATCGCATTCATTTTCAAATATGTTACACATGGCTCATCATAACTAGGTTTTCATACTAACCTTTACATTCATACTTTTCTCTAAGAAGCTCATACCTTCTTATCATTCAATTCTCATGACTCTACATTTTTCCTTCTGTTAGGTTTGTATATAACGCAAGCATGCAATCAAATTACATAAATAGAGCGGAAGCGCGATAAAACGGATTTTAAAATTTTACTACAAACCATCACCATGATCTATCCTTCTGTTCAATTATCAATTATACGAAAGAGAAAGAGAATAAGAATTATACCCTCGTAGATCAAAGTTTTCTCGGGTACAAGTTCAACTCCTAGTCCTTCATGTTCTCCTCGAATTCCACCGATGAGATTCCTTTCTTTGATCAACGTTAGCCACGCAAGTGTTTGGCCTCTATAGGTGATCCACCAAGGAAGAATAGGTATTCAAGAAGTTGGGTGTTGGCAAAACCCTAGTTTCTATCTCTATAGAAATTGCAAGTACTCTCCACAATCTAATGCAAGAGTGTGTAATCCTAATCTATGATAATACTCCTCTTATTTATAAATGTAGAAATAACCCTTCCCTAAACTATTTAGGATTAGGGTTTCTATTATAATTAAACTCCTTTAATTAATTATGCTCCTAATCCAATTAGGAATTCATGAGAGAGTACTTCTATTAATTAATTCTCAATCCCTATTAGGACTTAAATAATAGTAATAGCAATAATAATAATAAGACTCCTCTTATTAATTTATATTTAATATTTTTAAAATATTAAATAATAAATACTAAACTATTTAATTTATTTTATCTCCATAGACTAAATTAAATACACATAACTTATTATTACAATCATGTCATTTACTTCTTAAATAAATATTTTCCTGTTGCGGTGTGACCCTTTAGGTTCTTCATATTAAACCGGTTGTGAATAAATCAATTAGAACAATTCTAATTATATTTAAATAAATTAATTAAACTATTTAATTCATTTAAATAAATAATATTTATTCTACAATAAGGGTAAGCCCCTTAGCGATCAACGACTTTCCAGATAATATAGATTTCAACATTAATTACAAAAGAACCTTTCAATGCATAGTTACTGTATAATTCAATCCTTCTACCATACAATGTCCTAATTAAATATAAGACATGGAATTACTGTCAAGTCTTATTTTATTTAATTATATGTATTTCGATTCCTAAATGCACAACTCTAAATAATGCAAATTAGAAACTTCTTTCTAATTTCATTCTGCCTTGGCCAAGGACTACTGATTTGTCATTTATCGAATCACATAGGACATTCACATCTTTTACTAGACGTGGTAGATTCTTTGTTGATCATTCATCTATCTCCATCTCCAACTAATTATACTCAATCATACCCTTTGTTATACCCTAAAGGTCTTAAGGGACATGTCAAAGTATAACTCATCATACACAAGATACTATGATGATCTCAAGTCTAAGGATCACTTGTACTACTATCACTAGAGGAATTCCTATTGACAGGCGAGTAAAACTCCATTAGGTATTCCTTAGCGAGCCACGTTCAGTGAACTTATTCTCTAATAAGCACCTACATACTTGCTTTAGTGTCTCCACACAAATATATATGAGATCAATCATCCTCTTCCTAAGAGCAAGCAACGTATGTACTAATCTATCTGGATTCACTAATCTCCTTTTTAGTAATCCAATGATTAGGAACGATTTTAGTTTGTGAGCTATCTAGAATTTAGATCTCATTAGCATGATCATCATCATGATTCTAAAAGCATTGCTCAAAACTATGGGTTTATCACATTTAATATAGCAGCACCATGTAGATAATGTAAAATGCCTTTTAAGAAAATCAATTCTTTTATTAATAAATGAATAAGATTACAAAGTATATGCTACATCATATCAAATATGATTGGCTTGTGTGCATACTACTTTCAATCTCCCACATGCACTAAAGCCAATCGCTATGGTATCTAATACCCATCTTCTCTAAGTGACGATTAAACTGCTGTTGTGTTAAAGCTTTAGTAAATGGATCTACAATGTTGTCTTGAGAGTCCACACACTCCAGGGTGACATCTCCTCTTTCAATGATCTCTCTAATCAAATGAAACCGCTGCAACACGTGTTTGGATTTCTGATGAGACCTGGATTCCATAGCCTGCGCAACAGCTCCGGTGTTGTCACAGAATAAAGGTTCGACTCCTCTACTGCTAGGAACCACTCCAAGTTCAGTTATGAACTTCTTTATCCAAACAGCTTCCTTTGCAGCTTCACTTGCAGCTATGTACTCTGCCTCTGTCACTAAATTAGCAACTGTTTGCTGCTTGGAACTTTTCCAACTCACTGCGCCACCGTTTAAGGTAAATACGTACCCTGAAACGGATTTACTTTCATCTTGGTCCGTTTGAAAACTCGAGTCTGTATAGTCCTCTAGTTTCAATTCAGACCCACCGTAGACAAGAAATACATCTTTAGTTCTTCTTAAGTACTTTAGGATATTTTTCACTGCCTTCTAGTGCTCTTCTCCTGGATTCGACTAATATCTGCTTGTTACACTAAGTGCATGAGCGACATCTGGTCTAGTACATATCATACCGTACATGATAGATCCTATTGCTGATGCATAAGGAATCTTACTCATACGGTCTCTCTCCTCAGGTGTCTTTGGGGCCTGTTTCTTAGAGAGATGTATTCCATGGCTCATCGGCATGAGACCTCTCTTGGAATCTTCCATGCTAAACCTCTTTAGCATCGAGTCAATGTACTTTCCTTGGGTCAAGCCCAGCATCTTTTTAGATCTATCTCTATAGATCTTTATCCCCAAAATATAGGACGCCTCACCCAAGTCCTTCATGGAAAAATGTTTAGATAACCATATTTTGATCGACTATAGCATAGGAACATCATTCCCTATCAGTAATATATCATCAACATATAATACAAGGAATGAAACAACGCTCTCACTAACCTTCTTGTACACACAAGGTTCATCCTTTTTTTTGATAAAATCAAACCTTTTGATTATCTCATCAAAACGGATGTTCCATCTTCGAGAAGCTTGCTTCAATCCATAAATGGATCGTTGTAGCTTACAGACTTGGTTTGTTCTAACCGTTGAAATAAAACCCGTTGGTTGTATCATATATACATTTTCCTCAAGCTCTCCATTGAGGAAGGTTGTTTTCACGTCTATTTGCCAGATCTCGTTGTTATAATAAGCTGTAATTGCAAGCAAAATTCGAATGGACTTGAGCATAGCTACTGGTGAGAAGGTTTCATCATAGTCAACTCCTTGTCTTTGTTTGAAACCTTTTGCAACCAGTCCGGCCTTATAGGTCTCTACCTTGCCGTCCGCTCCAGTCTTTCTCTTAAAGACCCATTTGCACCCAATAGGCTTAATACCCTCAGGTGGTGAAGCCAAAGTCCATACTTGGTTTTCATACATGGAGTCCATCTCGGATTTCATGGCTTCTAGCCATTTCTCTGAGTCTTTACTACTCATAGCCTCTTCGTAAGTCAATGGATCATCATCATCTATGATGCGTACCTCATCATCATCCTCTATGATAAATCCATACCTATCAGGTATCTTCGGTACTCTTCCATATTTACGAATAGGTAGGGGTACAGTAGGTTCTTTTACTTGGTCAGGTACTTGACTTTGATCCGTAGTATTTTGTGGTTCTTAAACTTCTTCAAGATATATCTTACTCCCACTGACCCCTTCAAGGATAAACTCCTTTTCCAATAAGGCAGCGTGTTTCGCAACAAACACCTTTTGATTAGTAGGATGATAGAAATAATACCCTGCAGTTTCTTTAGGGTATCCCACAAATCTACACTTGTCAGATCTAGTCTCTAGCTTATCATGCTCAAACCTTTTGACATAAGCTGGACAACCCCAAGTCTTAACATACTTAAGATTTGGTTTCCTCCCTATCCATAATTCATATGGGGTCTTTGGGACGGATTTGGTAAGTACCTTATTAAGTAGATATGTAGCCGTTTCTAGAGCATAACCCCAGAAGGATATTGGAAGGTTGGTAAAACTCATCATGGAATGAACCATGTCAAACAATGTTCGATTTCTCCTTTCATATACACCATTTAACTGTGGCGTCCCTGGTGGAGTCCATTTTGAGATTATACCATTTTCTTTGAGACAATTTAGAAACTCATTGGTTAAGTATTCCCCTCCTCGATCCGATCGAAGAATCTTAATACTCTTACCAGTTTGCTTCTCTACTTCACTTCTGAATTCTTTGAACCTTTCAAACGATTCAAATTTGTATTTCATTAAATACACATATCCAAATCTAGAATGATCATCAGTGAAAGTAATAAAATAAGAATACCATCCTCGTGCATTCGTTGTCATAGGTCCACATACGTCTATGTGTACCAACGCTAATAACTCTGTAACTCTTTCTCCTTTTCCACTAAAAGGGGATTTAGTCATCTTACCCATGAGACAAGATTCACAAGTTGGATATGATTCGTAATCAGATAGCTCTAAAAGCCCATCTTTATGCAACTTGATTAATCTTTTTTCATTGATATGACCGAGTCTACACTGCCACATAAAGGTATAATTAACATCATCTTTTTTTTCTTAGTTTGTTCAATTTGAAGTATATTTTCATGCAAGTCAAGTATGTAAAGTCCATTCAGTAAATTGCCAACACCATATAAAACATTTTTATTATAAATAGAACAATTGTTGTTCTTTAATTATAATATCAAAACCATCCATATCTAATACAGAAATTAAAATAATGTTTCTAATGAGTGTTGGAACATAATAACAATTATTTAAACTAATGGACTTGCCCATAGGCAGTGCTAAACAATACGTTTCTACAGCTAATGCAGCAACCTTTGCTCCATTTCTCACTTGTAGGACGACTTCATCCTTGTTCAGCTTTTTATTTCTGCTTAGTCCCTGCATATTATTACATATGTGAGAACTACAGCCGGTATCCAATACCCAAGTAGAATTTTGATTTTCAGAAAAATTAATTTCAATCATGAACAAACCTAGATCGGAAGTCGAAGCTTCTCCAAGCTTCTTTTGGTCCGCAAGATACTCCTTGCAGTTCCTCTTCCAGTGTCCCGGCTTATTGCAATGGTAGCAAATTCCTTTGCTATCTGAATTAGGTTTCTTTTTATCCTTTCTCTTCGCCTTGCCCATAGCCTTCTTGTTTTTCTTCTTTTTAGAAGATACCTTGGTCCTCTTCCTTTTCTTGGAAGAATCATCCACTAGTAAGACTTGGTTCTTGTTAGATGAGAAGTGACCTTCAGCAGTTTTTAGCATGTTAAGTAACTCAGGCAAGCTGACGTCCAACTTATTCATGTGAAAATTCACAACAAATTGTGAGAAGGTGTCCGGGAGTGACTACAAGATCAAATCTTGACTTAACTCCCCATCCATCACGAACCCAAGCTGTCCAAGTTGTTCAATTAGATTGATCATCTTAAGGACATGAGTCTCAATGGCAGTCCCTCGGTCATACGAGATCGGAAGAGCTCCTTAGATATCTGATATCTAGCAGTTCTACTTTGCTTACCATACAACTCTTCAAGGTGCAACAATATAGTAGGAGCATACATAGTTTCATGCTGACGCTGAAGCTCGTTACTCATGGATGCGAGCATGATGCATTGAGCCAAGATTGCATCATCTTGCCACTTTCTGAAAGTAACAATCTCTTTCTCGGAGACTATTTCTGCAACATTTGCAGGGACTGGCGAATTTAGGACATAAGAAATCTTTTCAGCAGTGAGAACAATTCTCAGATTCCTTAACCAGTCCGTGTAATTCAGTCCGGTCAGTTTGTTAGCATCAAGTATACTACGCAGTGATAGTGAGTTTGACATTTTTAAATTCTGCATGTGAAATAGACAACATTTTAGCATACATTTATTTAATTAATTACCAAAATAAATTAGGTCTTTATTTTTTAAATTGGTATCTCTCACTTTTCCATCAAACTATATTACCCTCAATATATAGTTCGACAAATCTAATTAAAGATTTTCTAGTGAGAATAAGGATCCCATTTCAAATGTATATAGCCTTGTGTGACAAAACAAACTATATATAAATAAATAGGTAGACAACTATTGTCAATTACATCACTATGTAACTCCTTGTATTTTGCCTCTTAGATTATTTTAATCAAGTGTGACACATCCGAATCAAAATTATTCAAGTTAAGTCCAACCTAGCACTTCCATATATTCGAAAGAAAAACACTGTCTGTGAGCGCCCCCAAACCCGGGTCCCTTGAACCTCAGACCTGGTGCGTCACGATACATCATATTTACAACTATTGCAGAAGATATAAACATAAATTGTTTATACAATAATCTCTGCTACATATCCCAAGGTCTATAACCTTTATTTTAATACATATTTACCTTTAGAGTCACAAAAGGTTTACACAATTAACTTACATCAAATAACTAATTTAGTTATCATGCATAACAATATAATCTTGTCATTTGCTTCTGTCTTTTATTTTCCTCGAACATTCGCCTTAAATCTGAAATTTGTTCTCATGATATAGCAAGGGTGAGCAACTACTTTGCTCAGTAAGTTTAAATACAATAAGGATATATCATGATTGAAAGAATGAGTAAGCTTTAGAGTTTTTCAATAATATAATAATTGTGAAAGAGCATGAATCAAAATTTCAATGATTAAATGACTGAATTCAATAACGCAGGGTGTCAATAATGACCATGGACCAATTTAACTGAACCTTAAGGTAATAAAGGTGATCAGCCTTTCATACCTGATGAACATATGCAACATGCACTAAGTGCGAATCAATAAATATAGATGTGGAATAATTCTCAATAATTAATCCACTAGCATGCTTGAAACATAATAACTCGAGTTTGAGTTAAGGAAGATACATTTCGATATGAAAATGAAGTTAAGATACTTGCACAAGGATAAGAAACTTGCTCAATATAAAAGTTGAGTAAGATGGAACTTGCTTAATATAAACTTGAGTAAGGTGAAGGAAACTTGCACAAGAATAGGAAACTTGCCTGTACTGTCGATTACTTCTACGGAATTTAACTTAATCTCTTATGAAAGACCTATCAGTTATAAGATTGATCTTTCAATTAGCATATCATATATCACCTTATAATATCATTTCTTTATAAATAAATTATCTAACATTTAACCACATAACTAAATATTAGATAACATTTTAGCACCATACGCATTCATAATTCTAAAGCTAGCACACATCGAGTCTTTAACAGTGTTCAATATAATATGCTGAGTGGTTTCCCATAAACAACCAATAAACTAGTTTTCGTCTCGTCTACACTGTTTTCACAGTGAGTTAGATCGGTTGCTAGTTCGTATATACCTCCGCTCCCTGAAGGAATTGTTTAGCCCAGCTACTATACATCAACTATTAAAGAACACGACTGTACTACTACTTTATCATAAATCTTATGACTTAACACTAAGACTTTCCTTTTATAAGTTCTTCTTTATAATCCATTAAGCCTGAATACCTAAACCAGCAAGTTGGATTATCTACACATACTAATCCAGTAACCCGGATTCAAACTAGCATCCAATCCAGCACCCTGGATTCAAACTATCCTATAATCCAGCAACCTGGATTCATTAATTCAACAAACTGTTTTTTAATCCAGCACATTGGATTCAAACTAACCTACAATTCAGTAAGTTAGATTCACTAATTCAGCAAACCATATTCATTAATTCAGCAAACTATATTCATTAATTCAGCAAACTATATTCACCAATTCAGCAAGCCGAATACCACAATCCAGCAAGCCGAAATATGAATATAGCAAACCGTATTAGAAGCTGCATTCAAAAAAATGACTTAACCTCACTTAAAAATCGATTTTTATTTTCTTCAAATCTTTCCACACATATGTACATATATTCCATATACAAAAATACTTTCCTTATGAAAGTTTTCAATTTCCTTTAACATTTTTCAAACGTCCGTTTTAACTTTCAAAATTAAGAAAAATGATCACTATCTTGCACAACTCCGATGATACCAAATTTTTGATAACATCTTATACATATTAACAAGTACTCCCAGTTAAAATTTTGTGGCCATCGGAGTTATAGAACTTCAATTTTAGCCGTTTTCGTCAAAAAACTCTACGTTTTTATTTTTCCGTAGATTCTTCGTCACATGTCGGAATGCGGCTATTTTTGGCCAGAAGCTACCTAACTCCCTATAATTTCAGTGGTAAAAAAGCCCTGAATTTATTGCACTTGTTAAGTGGTCAAAATAGTGCACACAAGCAAGGGGTTAGCGGGTTTTGGTCCCGTTTTCCGACTTGAGGTCCTTCGCCATAAAATCTATAACTTTCATTCTACAAGGCCAAAAAATCTCAAATTTTTACAAAATTCATATAACTTATCATATTATCACTCCAAATGTTTCCGAAATTTTTAGAGAATAAATATTGGATGAAAATACCCCTGGATGGGACTGCCCTGTAGCAGCCCCTTTTTCCCCTTTGATCCACCTGGACTGTTTTCGTAAAACCAGTCTCTACGAATTTTGTACACATTATTTTTGACTTCTACCACTTGGGTTTAACACTTAACTTATATATATAGCACTATTCTTTAACGGATCGCAAAAAGAGCGAATAGATTTCAAATGGTACTCATATAAGGTGAACAAAAGTTAGGGTTTTCCAACCCTTTTTAAAACAAATAAGTACTCTTTTCTTTTCTTTTGAACAAATCAACACCCAACATGCAAGATCTACACATAATATACTTATTCACATATAGATCAAGGGTTTTAGACCACAAGATCATAAATTTTTATATCACCAAAATCAAACAAAACTTAAAAGGAATTAACTAGTTATGGTTTAAAGGTTTTTATACCTTTCTTCCTTCTTGGTTCTTTTTTCTTCTTTCTCTTTTCTCCTTCCATGGCTTCCATGGCTACTCCTCCTTCTCTTCTCCTCTCTCATGGTCGGCATCCCCCTTTCTATTTCTCTCTCTTTCTTTAGTTTGCTACCTTGGGAAGTGAGAGAAATAAAAATAAAATAAAGTAAAATGTTTTAATTATTATTAGCCTATATCTATACATTATCTCCCAACAAATCTTTTCTCTCTATCTTATCTTATCACATCTTATCTTTAGCACACTAGCAATCTTTGATAAGAATATGGTGGTCCACTAATAAAGGGACACATGGCTAGTTGGTACAAAAAATTAAAGTAAAGAAATCATTACATACAATCCCCTTTTCTTCCTCTTATTGCCGGCAGCCTCCTTGCTTTATTTTGCTTCACTTTTGCTTTCCTTTTATTATTTTATAATATTAATTAAGTTGCTAAGAGTGCTCCCCAATTAGGCTAACAATTGGACTTCATTTTAAATCATTTTGGGCTCACTTTTAATCTATTTGAGCTACTAGTTTGCCAAGATTATTAATCCAAATTTTTTACTAATTTAATAAGTGTTGGGCTAATTTAATTAGTCTACACATTAATTATCCAAGTCCATGATTAATTAAATGAGTGAGATTGGTTAGTAAACTAATTAGGCTAGTCCACTAGTTTTCCTTACTAATTATACTATTAAAATAAATTATTCATATAATACATAATTCTCATTAATTAATACTCATATTAATTAATGTACAAAATTTATTCACTTACTATATTCACTTTAATTGAATATTTAATTATCTTATTATCTTATCAATGGTTTGATATAAAAAATCCTTAGGTTAGTCCACTAAATTAAATTACTATTAGTGGGACCTCCTTTAATTAACAATAATTTGGGCCATGTAAATTAGTATGGTTTACCACTTTTAATCTTTTATACCTAATATATAATTAGGTTACAAGACCTTCCTTTATTTGTTTATATAAATAACAAATATAAACAAACACATAATATCCATATTCATTTACTCACATATTAACACCAACTAATTTAATAAATTGAGATATTAAAATAAATCTCTTAAATTAAGTCATTAGTATATAATTAAAATACTATGACCACAAATTAACAATAATCCTTTTGTTCACATCAAATTTATAGGTATTGTAATACCTTATCCATAATATTCATTCAAGTACATATAAATTCATTTCTAGGGTTTTGAAATTTTGTAACCCATATTTTCTTTATTCTCTTTCAAATAGTAAACCATATACTTTTTTCTTAGAAATTTTAAATAAATCCACAAATTCCTATCTAGGTTTTATTCTTTAACCTTTATTTAATCCTTCAAGATTTTATTAATAAATCTTATGAATTTTTGGGTTGTCACATTCTTCCCCCTTATAAGGATTCCGTTCCCGGAATCACTATTACATCAAAAGTACATATAAAATTTCATTACTACCTTTATCAAAAGTAGAATCTTATACATTTACATATTTGGCAAGTGTCGATTTGGCACTGCTTTTGACCCTCTCCGGAGTCTAATTTCTTTACAATTTGTATCTATCCATTTTTGTTATTACCTATATCTTACTTTCGATATCCCATATGCCGGTTCTTACTATCATAACACCGCCTGTGTTTATTTTTAACATCATCTATGTTTATCTTATCTTGACATCACCATTGTCTACTTTACTCTAGTCCCACCCATGACTAGCTTCTTATGACACATAATCCATGTTCCTTTTATGACACATCACCAGTGTCTGTTTTATTTTATTATGATACATCACCAGTGTCTAGCTTCTTATGACATATAACTAATGTCTATGACACAACACCAGTGTCTATTCCATTATGACACAACACCAGTGTCTATTTTATTATGACACAACACCAGTGTCTATTTTACTATGACACAACACCAGTGTCTATTTTACTATGACACAACACCAGTGTCTGTTTTACTATGACACACACCAGTGCCTGTTTTATTATAACACAACACCAGTGTCTGTTTTATTATGACACAACACCAGTGTCTGTTTTATTATGACACAACACCAGTGTCTATTCCATTATGACACAACACCAGTGTCTATTTTATTATGCCACAACACCAGTGTCTATTTTACTATGACACAACACCAGTGTCTATTTTACTATGACACAACACCAGTGTCTGTTTTACTATGACACACACTAGTGCCTGTTTTATTATAACACAACACCAGTGTCTGTTTTATTATGACACAACACCAGTGTCTGTTTTATTATGACACAACACCAGTGTCTGTTTTATTATGACATAACACCAGTATCTACTTTGTTTTAACACATCACCAGTGTCTGGCTTTTTATGACACAACACCAGTGTCTAATAATTTATGACACAACACCAGTGTCTATTTTATTATGACACAACACCAGTGTCTATTTTATTATGACACAACACCAGTGTCTGTTTTATTATGACACAACACCAGTGTCTGTTTTGTTTTGACACATCACCAGTGTCTGGCTTTTTATGACACAACACTAGTGTCTAATAATTTATGACACAACACCATCGTCTATTTTATTATTCTAACATCCACTATATCGAATTTAGTAAATCATTACAACATTTGTCTAGCTGAGTCAAATAGCTTAGACATATACCAATAATTCGAATATCAATCGAAACACGTGTCTGGACAATTTTAATTGGCAATACATTATCTTTAAAATTCTGAAAATCATTTTATGACGTCATGATACCGCACTGTATATACAGTCCGTTGAGAATTCTGTCATTTTGTGACTTTGTCATACTACATCATAGCATAGTGGGCTGACGATCCGTAGATCACATCCAACACTAGGTTAATCTACATTGATGACTCCATCATCTGTCATTCTACACCAAGTTACATGATGCATTGATGACTATTTAAAAATACATTTTGATATTTTAAATTATTTTTGTCTAGCCGAAACAAATAGCGTAGACTCTTCTTTAAACAGTTCAAAACCATTGAAAAATCATTTTTGGTGTTATCATACCGCAACAGGTAACGATGTGTTAGTGGTTCGAAGCCCACTTCTACACACTCATTACTTCGTTTTGAGGATAACAAAAATTTCATTTTTATTTTTAAAGGCACATTAGTGCGAATTTAGCTTGATGTCAAAAATCTCGAAGTCTAGCATAGCTAGAAGATTTGAAATACCTATGCTTCCACCATCAACTTCAATTCTTCTAATGATCCGTTGCCTAATAATTCTATCTATTTCTATCATCCTTAAAACTTACTATACTAGAATCCTTAATTCTTCATCCACAATCTTTCTATACTCCAGTACAGTTCATCAAACATACCACACGTTAGGAGTTTAGGAACTTACCACAATCTTATGGGTTTAGGAACTTATCCTAGTCAGACCAAAATCGTCCATTCGCTGAGGGGTTCCACCATACGATTATGAGTCATGAACTTACCATACGTATGAGTTTAAAGAACTCGCACCTAATCTTAATATTTTCTAACTATCAAATATAAATAGGAGAAAAGAATCACCTTTTTCGTCATACGTATATCGATAGCGCGACACCAATATTTCAATGATTATCAATATAGAAAGCTAAGTGGTTATCGAACCAACTCGACCACTAATCAATATAGGAAGCTGAGCGGTTGTTAAACTATGGACAAATCCCGTCCCATACCAGGACTTGTTCAACTCAACCACTATATTAATATAGGAAGCTAAGTGATTTTCAAACTAAGCACAAATTCCCGTCCTATACCAGGAATCGTACAACTCAGCCACTAACATGAGTCCTCAATTGAAATTTCACATAATTCTAACTTTCCCTTTACTCAATACAAATTTCATTTAATTCGTATAACAACATTAATTACTCTTTCATGAGTTTACATAGTACCATTTCATAGTACAACTTTCGTATAACAATTCTACTATAAAATTTTCAATCATTCGATTGATCATCTATCATTCCATGTCTTAATCAGATCACGTTGTGATCTTTTCTTATAATCGTATTGTATTACGTTTCTTTTCTATCTTATGATCGTTTTGTTTTACGATCTTCTTATTTTTCCCTTTAATCATGTTTTATGATTTTATTTAAGCTTTTCATCTTTACTATTGGAGTCAGGTAACCCCAGATTCTTATCTTTATAACTTTTCAAGATTCTTCTTTGAATCTTATTTATCCTTTTCTTTACTTAATAATGAATTTTCAAAAATTCATCTTTTAGCACTTAAACTCTATTTGAGTTTATTCCTTATCCTCATCTCTGTGGTTATAGTCTAAGGTACCCCTACCTAAGGTTTATAACCTACAGCTCTGATACCAACCTGTGAGCGCCCCCAAACCCGGGTCCCTTGAATCTCGGACCTGGTGCGTCACGATACATCATATTTATAACTATTGCGGAAGATATAAACATAAATTGTTTATACAATAATCTCTGCTACATATCCCAAGGTCTATAACCTTTATTTTAATACATATTTACCTTTAGATTCACAAAAGGTTTACAAAATTAACTTACATTAAATAACTAATTTAGTTATCATGCATAACAATATAATCTTGTCCTTTGTTTCTGTCTTTGTCTTTCCTCGAACATTCGCCTTAAATCTGAAATTTGTTATCATGATATAGCAAGGGTGAGCAACTACTTTGCTCAGCAAGTTTAAATACAATAAGGATATATCATGATTGAAAGAATGAGTAAGCTTTAGAGTTTTTCAACAATATAATAATTGTGAAAGAGCATGAATCAAAATTTCAATGATTAAATAACTGAATTCAATAACGCAGGGTGTCAATAATGACCATGAACCAATTTAACTGAACCTTAAGGTAATGAAGGTGATCAGTCTTTCATACCTGATGAACATATGCAACATGCACTAACTGCGAATTAATAAATATGGATGTGGAATAATTCTCAATAATTAATGCATTAGCATGCTTGAAACATAATAACTCGAGTTTGAGTTAAGGAACTTGCATTTCGATATGAAAATGAAGATAAGATACTTGCACAAGGATAAGAAACTTGCTCAATATAAAAGTTGAGTAAGATGGAACTTGCTTAATATAAACTTCAGTAAGGTTAAGGAAACTTGCACAAGAATAGGAAACTTGCCTGTATTGTCGATTACTGCTACGCAATTTAACTTAATCTCTTATGAAAGACCTATCAGTTATAAGATTGATCTTTCAATTAGCATATCATATATCACCTTATAATATCACTTCTTTATAAATAAATTATCTAACATTTAACCACATAACTAAATATTAGATAACACCTTAGCACCATACGCATTCATAATTCTAAAGCTAGCACACATCGAGTCTTTAACAGTGTTCAATATAGTATGCTGAGTGGTTTCCCACAAACAACCAACAAACTAGTTTCCGTCTCGTCTACACTGTTTTCACAGTGAGTTAGATCGGTTGCTAGTTCGTATATACCTCCGCTCCCTGAAGGAATTGTTTAGCCCAGCTACTATACCTCAACTATTAAAGAACACGACTGTACTACTATTTTATCATAAATCTTATGACTTAACACTAAGACTTTCCTTTTATAAGTTATTCTTTATAATCCATTAAGCCTGAATACCTAAACCAGCAAGTTGGATTATCTACACATACTAATCCAATAACCTGAATTCAAACTAGCATCCAATCCAGCACCCTGGATTCAAACTATCCTACAATCCAGCAACCTGGATTCATTAATTCAACAAACTGTTTTCTAATCCAGCATATTGGATTCAAACTAACCTATAATTCAGTAAGCTAAATTCACTAATTCAGCAAACCATATTCATTAATTCAGCAAACTATATTCATTAATTCAGCAAACTATATTCACCAATTCAGCATGCCGAATACCACAATCCAGCAAGCCGAAATATGAATACAACAAACCGTATTGGAAGCTGCATTCAAAAAAATGACTTAACCTCTCTTTAAAATCGATTTTTATTTTCTTCAAATCTTTCCACACATATGTACATATATTCCATACACAAAAATACTTTCCTTATGAAAGTTTTCAATTTCCTTTAACATTTTTCAAACGTCCGTTTTAACTTTCAAAACAAAGAAAAATGATCACTATCTTGTACAACTCCGATGATACTAAATTTTTGATAACATCTTATACATATTAACAAGTACTCCCAGTTAAAAGTTCCTGGCTATCGGAGTTATAGAACTCCAATTTTAGCCGTTTTGTCGAAAAACTCTACGTTTTTATTTTAGCTGTAGATTCTTCGTTACAAGTCGGAATGCGGCGAGTTTTAGCCAGGAGCTACCTAACTCCCTATAGTTTCAGTAGTAAAAAAGCCCTGAATTTATTGCACTTGTTAAGTGGTCAAAACAGTGCACACAAGCAAGGGGTTAGCGGGTTTTGGTTCCGTTTTCTGACTTGAGGTCTTTCGCCATAAAATCCATAACTTTCATTCTATAAGGCCAAAAAATCTCAAATTTTTACACGACACATATACTTATCATATTATCACTCTAAAGTTTTCCAGAATTTTTAGAGCATAAATATTAGACGAAAATACCCCTAGCAGCCCCTTTTTCCCCTTTGAACCACCTGGACTATTTTTGTAAAAACAGTCCCTACGAATTTTGTACACATTATTTTTGACCTCTACTACTTGAGTTTAACACTTAACTTATATATATAGCACAATTCTTTGACGGATCGCAAAAAGAGCGAATACATTTCAAGTGGTACTCATATAAAGTGAACAAAAGTTAGGGTTTTCTAACCCTTTTTAAAACAAACAAGTTCTCTTTTTTTTTTCTTTTGAACAAATCAACACCCAACATGCAAGATCTATACATAATATACTTATTCACATATAGATCAACAGTTTTAGACCACAAGATCATAAAATTTTATATCACCAAAATCAAACAAAACTTAAAAGGAATTAACTAGTTAGGTTTTAAAGTTTTTATACCTTTCTTCCTTCTTGGTTCTTTCTTCTTCTTTCTCTTTTTTCCTTCCATGGCTTCCATGGCTACTCCTCCCTCTCTTCTCTCTCATGGTCGGCATCCCCCTTTCTATTTCTCTCTCTTTCTTTAGTTTACTACCTTGGGAAGTGAGAGAAATAAAAATAAAATAAAGTAAAGTGTTTTAATTATTGTTAGTAAACATGTATACATATAATACCTATATCTATACATCATCTCCCAACAAATCTTCTCTCTCTATCTTATCTTATCACATCTTATCTTTAGCACACTAGCAATCTTGGATAAGAATATGGTGGTCCACTAATAAAGGGACACATGGCTAGTTGGTACGAAAAATTAAAGTAAAGAAATCATTACATACAATCCCCTTTTCTTCCTCTTATTGCCGGCAGCCTCCTTGCTTTATTTTTCTTCACTTTTGCTTTCCTTTTATTGTTTTATAATATTAATTAAGTTGCTAAGAGTGCTCCCCAATTGGGCTAACAATTGGACTTCATTTTAAATTATTTTGGGCTCACTTTTAATCTATTTGGGCTACTAGTTTGCCAAGATTATTAATCCAAATTTGGTTACTAATTTAATAAGTGTTGGGCTAATTTAATTAGTCCACACATTAATTATCTAAGTCCATGATTAATTAAATGAGTGGGCTTGGTTAGTAAACTAATTAGGCTAGTCCACTAGTTTTCCTTACTAATTGGACTATTAAAATAAATTATCCATATAACACATAATTCTCATTAATTAATACCAATATTAATTAATGTACAAAATTTATTCACTTATTATATTCACTTTAATTGAATATTTAATTATCTTATTATCTTATCAATGGTTTGATATAAAAAATCCTTAGGTTAGTTCACTAAATTAAATTACTATTAGTGGGACCTCCTTTAATTAACAATAATTTGGGCCATGTAAATTAGCATGGTTCACCACTTTTAATCTTTTATACCTAATATATAATTAGGTTACAAGACCTTCCTTTATTTGTTTATATAAATAACAAATATAAGCAAACACATAATATCCATATTCATTTACTCACATATTAACACCAACTAATTTAATAAATTGAGATATTAAAATAAATCTCTTAAATTAAGTCATTAGTATATAATTAAAATACTATGACCACTAATTAACAATAATCCTTTTGTTCACATGAAATTTATAGGTATTGTAATACCTTATCCATAATATTCATTCAAGTACATATAAATTCATTTCTAGGGTTTTGAAATTTTGTAACCCATATTTTCTTTATTCTCTTTCAAATGGTAAACCATATAGGTTTTTCTTAGAAATTTTAAATAAATCCACAAAGAATCTAGGTTTTATTCGTTAACCTTTATTTAATCCTTCAAGATTTTATTAATAAATCTTATGAATTTTTGGGTCGTCACACTGTCCTTGTGTGACACAACAAAATAACATCGTTCAGTCAATTTATAAGCATCAAATGTGATAAAACAACAATCTTAAATATTTAATACTTGCCTTGTGTGACACAACAAACTCATATTAAATATTTAATACTCTATCGCTTTACAATGCTAGAAGGCGACGTTCGATATTCTGAATATCTTTGAACGCTTAGGACTTAATATAATTTCTTTGAGAGGTTTGTAATTTTTAGTCTCATCTTGTTTTGCGCGCATGCACATATATATATATATATATAAAATACGCGTCATATTATTTAACATACAAAACATGTTGTATAATATATATATATATATATATATATATATATATATAGTAAACATGCACATATAGAATACTATATTCTACCCGGATTGATTATGGACTTTTATTCTAGTTTGGTTCACTAGAGCCACCAAGTGAACCAAAAGGTCAAACCTAGGGTGCAAGAATTAAATTTAAATATAACTATTACATTTAAACCTGGGCTCCATTACAAATGGGTCTTCAAACGCTCCTTGCTCCGTTGTCTCCAATTCTTCAAAATTAATTCTAACTAGTCCTATTACATAAACTATTTACAATAAATAGAAACCTTGATCAGCAGTCAACGGGAAGTACATAGGAGGGAGATAGAATTCATATTGAGAAAAATTAGAGAAGACGAGATACGCATACCCCATTTATAAAAAAACCCATACATTCAAGTATCCTCTAAAATAATTTCAATCACACATTGGTCAATAGTCCATAATCAATCCCTATTTATTATCATACATATCTCCATATGCATCAATAAATAACATTCATCTCATGAATAATAAAACCATTCCATATATGCATTGATATCAATTAATGGGCAAAAGTTTTGCTAATATTTAGTTTTGAAACAAAATAAACTCTTTTATTTTAATCAAAAACCAAATTCAAATTAAACTCCTTTAATTTTAGCAATCTGAAATTCCATTCCAGATAAAATAAACATCTTTATTTTAAACTTTTATCAATAAAATAAACCATTTTTTTTAATTGAAGAAAAAAATAATTTTTCAAAACCTGCAGACCGGCGCGGCCGCGCTGCACCCCCAGAAACGTTTTCTAAGTTCAGGCGCGACCGCGCTCCAGAATGAACTGGAAGCGGCGCGGCCGCGCCGCGATACAGATTCAGGAAAAGAATTTTGCCCAAAAATCCGATCGTATCTTATATCAATTCATACATGGAATCATCAAAATCAATAATTAACACAAGGATAAGGCTCTGATACCACTGTTAGGTTTGTATATAACACAAGCATGCAATCAAATTACATAAATAGGGCAGAAACGCGATAAAACGGATTTTAAAATTTTAATACAAACCATCACCATGATTTATCCTTGTGTTCAATTATCAATTATATGAAAGAGAAAGAGAAAGAGAATAAAAATTATACCCTCGTAGATCAAAGCTTCTTCGGGTACAAGTTCAACTCCTAGTCCTTCGTGTTCTTCTCGAATTCCACCGATGAGATTCCTTCCTTTGATCAACGTTAGCCACCCAAGTGTTTGGCCTCTAGAGGTGATCCACTAAGGAAGAATATGTATTCAAGAAGCTGGGTGTTGGCAAATATAGACACCCAAATTTTGCACTTCCTATACTAACCCTGACAGGAGGGCAAAATCGTCAAATTGACCCAGCACACGAGAATAAAAGGTGGACATAAAGACGAACACTCAAAGCCACCACTACGGGACGAGATCGAAGCCGACACGACAACAAGCGAATGTCGGGAGTCGGTTAATGATCATTGCGCTTACCCAGATGTCATGGCACGTTTCCCGGCGGTTCCCGGACTGCAGAATGCAAGCCCTTCAGCGGAAACCAATGGTACGACACGAAAATCGAGACGAGGTACGGAAAACAAGAAAGTCAGCACAATCAGCCGCAGATCAATCCGTAGCCAAGGACGGAACTCGAGACGACACGGGACTCGAGCGCACGGGACTCGAGCACGGCTGGGGGGAGAACCAAGGGCCAACCGCAGATCAATCTGCGGCCTGCGGCTGCCCTTGGCAGTGCCTTATCAGGCCATTTTGCATACAGAAACAAAAAAGGATCCAGCAGCAGCAGCAGTTCGGGAGAAGGAGAAAAAACAGCAAGAAAACAGTAAAAATTAAGAGAGAAAAGAGTGAGAAATAGTGAGAAATTGTACCCATTTTGTGAGATTACACCTCATATTTTCTACTCTACTCAATACACAAATTCATACATATTGTCGGGATTATTTGCAAGGTGAAAAGTCCTTTGTTTTAGCATTTTGTTATACCATTTTTGCTAAGCTTTTTGTCATCCAAATTATCTTGAATGTAGCTTTCTTACATGTTATTGTGAAACCATGGATTAGGGACTATTAGTGAGGGTTTCATCGGAATGAAATTCCCCCTAATAGCCCGATGATGTCCGTTTCGTGCAAGTTTAGCTATTACGGTAATGTGTCATTCGTAGTGTATTTCAATTGTTATTGTAAGATATCCTAGAGCATTAGGCATCCCACGGTTGTTTATTTATGTTGTATCCATTTTGCGGTTGTGCAACAAGTTCGGATGTGAGCCTAGGAACGCGATCCCGTGGTCCAAATCCTATGATGGACATTTTTGGATGTATGTAATCGGGTAGATGCATTCGTCATTATAAATATGTAATCGTCGGGCCTTAAAACGATACCAAGTCGGAGGTCGGGTTTAAGGCCCCGAAATAGTGAAACTTGTGATTGTAGGCGTTTGGGGTTATTTTGATGGCTTACATGCCCATGAATAGCCCCGACGCGTGTTTATGCTTGATTGGATTTTGTGACACGAAAAAATGATTTAAAAGATTAAACGATGAAGGTTTTTCATTAAAATCAAGTAAACTAGGGGGTTAGCATCACGTAGCAAAAAAATTGGAAGTGTTAATGAATGTCGATTCCTATTAAACGAGAAGGCTAAAGAAGGTCGTTTTCAAATGTCACGAAAATGGTTTTATAAAATAAAACAACGTTTTTATTAAATCTTGGTGCGTAGGGTGAAAGATATCCTAGAAGTTGCCCATCATTTTATGAAAGCAATGTATAGATTTCGATTCCTATTTTGACGAAGGTTTAAAAGACTCTTGTTTTGCCAAAACGACACCTAATAAAAATCTCATGGCTTTTGACAAATAAAATCAAACCTTTTTCATAAATAAAGGAGCTCTCTCGTACAAGCGGAAACGACGTTCTAAAACATTCCTAAAATAAAACATGATTTCTCATAAAAGCCAAATGTTTCATCTCTTGTGAAAAAAAACTCACCACAACATTCACATAAGCACACACACACTCACACACACGCCCACACACACACATTTCATGAATCAAAGGATAGGAAAGCATCAAGATTGCGGTAACCGTATTTTCACGGAAGTCGGGGGGTGCTTAACACCTTCCCCTCGCTTAAGCAAGCCCCCGAACTCTATGAATCTCGGTTCGCAGACCAATTAATTCAGAGTCACATATGAGCCAGCGATTTGCAAAAAAACGGAAACTCGGATGAGTTGGTACATCCATTTCAAATATACCAATTGGCGACTCTGGTTAAATTGGCTCATCATAAAAAACGATCTTTCAAAACCCCGTCGACACTCGTGCCGACCTTTCCCAAAAATCATCTAATGAAAAAGCTAAAATTGGAAAGGGTAACAATCACTAAAGAGAGCGATTCCTCCAGGCGTCGACAACTGGCGATTCTGCTGGGGATATTAGAGGGTGTTGGTCGATTTCGCAACCGAAAAATACGCGCAAGTATACGGGGTCAACAAGTAATAAAGTGATAAGAGAGTTGTCGAACCCACAGGGAATTGTTCTAGTGTATCCCAAGTACCAACTATATATCTTCTCGATTTTATTTAGACAATTGATGATTTGATGTTTTTGTTCTTTGATAATAATTAGGAGATATGAAAAGCATTAAAATAATTAAACTCTAATATTAACAGGTCTAAGATTGCAATTTCCCCCAACACTTCATTTGAATATCCTAACTCTCTCATTTGAACTAATTAACAACATGGAAATGTCAACCGAGAAATCAAAGCTACTTATAAGCCTCTGTCGATGGTCAAATTCAAATCTTCCTAATGCGGCATGTAGGTATATGTCTATCCTACACACTATCAAGAGACTAATTTCAAGAACAATAACAAGACACGTGTCACTAAATCTCATTAACGTCCTTTCAATTACCAACTTTCACATAGGAAGTCATTAAGAATAGATTCTCCGTTGGTTGCACACGGTATCTAGGTATATATCTATCCTAAATACTATCAAGTTACCTATCATTGAGGATAATCAACAAGACACATGTCACTAAATCTCAATTAATAACCCACAACAATCTTTAACTTTCGCATGATATCATAACAAGGTCTAAACACTATAATCCGTTCGTCAAGTTCATATAGGTTCCCACGGTAATTACTAGCTAGGCAATTAATATATGAAGCATAAATTATGACATACAATTCACAAATGAGTAATTAATAACAAAGAGAGAGAAATCAATTCAAACTATGTGTTGGGTTCCATTGAAATCTTAGAAATAAAGGTCTAGTTCATGGTAGCTAAGCGAAACATCAAACACATGGTGTTCATCATAAATTAGAATTACAAATTCAAAGGAAAGAAAGAGATGATAAAACCCATTTACAAGATATTCATATGTTGTTTGCATGGTTGATGACAATCTCTAGCTTTTCCTCTTCCTTTGGCATTCTTTTCTCTTTTTGCTCCATAGCTTGTTGCTGGAAATTTCCTTGAATTGTAGCCCCCAAGCTCTTCTTGATGAAGTATGTGTAGCCTCCCAAGGTCTAAATATCTCTTTGACAAGCCTTTCCTTCTTGGTTCTTTGGCTTTTGTTGAATTTTCCTTGTATTGCAGCACTTTTGCTCTCTATTTTGATGTTTTAGTCTAGCCTCCCAATCCGTAGATATGAAATATGAAGCCCCAATGAGATATTATATAGTGCCTCCATGAAAAACCCTAGTCAAACATCAGATTTTGGGTCAAAAGTGAGCTGGAATCGCACTAGGAGCTCAAAAGATCGCACTCAGCACGCCCAGATGCGCCCGCACGCCGCCTGGTGCGCCCGCACGCTGCCCCCTGGCCATGCCGCACGCCCATGGCACGCCCACGCCGCGCGCGCGCGCGCGCTGGCTGCCTGGTGCCAGGCGTCGTGCGCCCGCACCCAATCCCGCGCGCCCGCACCAAAACCGCTGTATCCCGACTCAACTTTGACTTCTGATGGTAAAATGGCCATAACGTCTTTGTCCAACTCGGATTTAGGCGTGTAAATAGACTATGGAAAGCTAAGAAAGAGCTCTACAACTTTCATAACTGGAGCTTGACGAGAAAATTTCCGGAGAAAGGCTCAAATTGAGCCCGAAGCAACTGTTGTGTAAAATACATGCCAAATCCGATGGTAAAATAGCCACAACTCTCTCATACGAACTTCAAATTAGATGATTCCGGATGCTCCCGAAAGCTGAGATTAATATCTACAACTTTCGTTCTTTGAGTTTTGAGAGATTCGGATTGGATCATGGGTGAAATTGGGAAACAAGCAGCTACAGTACCGAAAAGCAAGTTATTGGTATTGATTCCAAGGAGCTTTTATTTCCATTCCTACAAAACAACATGAAAAACATATAAAAGCGTACAAAAACATATAAAACCAATATAAAACTACATTACATGACAATAAGATAAAAACACATAAAACCAACCGAAATGACTTAGGATTTACAAATTATCAAGCTCAAAAGCACCTAATTTGTGTATATAAAACACACTCATCAGAGGGCTTAAGCCGCGTTCAAATCTTGATGCTATCCTATCCTTTAAAAATTCATGAATATGTGTGTGCATGCGATTTTTTTAATGTTTTACTTATTGTTGTGTGAATGTGTGTTTTGTCCAATGAATGATTGATTGAATGGAATGGCTTTACTTTAAAGAAATCATTTGCATGCGGTGAGGACGATGAATGTGAGTGTATGTTGAGAGAGTACCTCCTCCTGAGGCGAACCTGTCGGTTGCTTATTACTGGACTCGAAGGGGCTGCTCCCCGGAGATGGCTCAGGAAACGCACAACCCAAATCCACTCCAATCGAAAGGATTCAGACGAGTAGATTGCGAAGATTTGGGGACCTTCATGCCAAAAAGCCCGTGAGAGTAACCCTAGGATAGGTCAGCCTCAGATTAACCCAGCGCAGGAAAAGTCTCTTCATGCCCTTTTACGTTCGCGCATATAAATGTCATGATTCCATTCAATATTCATATATGCCTCCCCTGTTGACAAAAGAGATTACTAACCTCTATGTTTTGCAGGGAACAGCTGGGGAAGCATAATAAGTCGTGCTAGTATTTATTATTGCAATAAGAGAATACTAACATTCTGTCTTGCAGAGAAAGATTAAAAAACCCAAAAACACAAAAGTTACAGCTTTAGCATGCATCCACATTTTTCATTCCTCAGGACTAAACTTCGAACCATTGTTTCTGTAGGATTGCTCCTCAAACGCGTTTGTAGTCGAAAAGGGCCCAAAACTCTACATCTGAAATGGCTGATCTCCCACCTACTAATCCTGGTTCCATATCTAGGGAGGAATTTGATGACTTTAAGAAACAGATGTTGGAAATGGGCATGATGCTGAGGGAACAATTGCTACCTAGACAGGATCCACCTAAAGAGGATCCACCCCAACCTAAGGGCGAGCCAATCGTCCCAAAGGTCATTCCCGTATCGAACAAGACAGTGATTACTATCCCGGAGGAGGGAGATACTGATGACCTGCGAAAGAAAATGAAACAAATGGAGGAAACTATCCAAACTATGAAGGGCATAGGGTCCCTAGGCAGGGTGAACTATTCAGATCTTTGTGTCTTCCCCGGAACCAGATATCCGGAGAAATTTAAAATCCCCGAATTTGAGAAATACAATGGGAAGGGGGATCCTTATACACATCTGAAAATCTACATTGGGGAGTTGGGGTCTTATGCAGAAGACGAGGGTCTAAGAATGCAATTATTCCAAAAGAGTCTGACGGGAGAAGCGAGAATCTGGTATACCCGTCTTGATAATGCCTGGATCCACAATTGGGAAGAGTTGGCCCACACCTTCTTAACACAGTATAGCTTCCAAGCACAAATGGCCCCTGATAGATATCAAATGACGAAAATCAAGAAGCAACCAAGGGAATCTTTCAGGGATTATGCGCAGCGATGGAGGGGTATGGCCGCACAGGTGAATCCCTCAATGAGCGAGTCGGAGATGGTAATGACCTTCGTGGATATTCAAGAGGCTCCTTACTATGAGCGGGTTATATCAGGGATTGGAAGACCCTTTGCTGAGATGATTAAACACGGAGAAATGGTGGACATGGGGTTGAAATCTGGCAAAATCCGGGATTTCACGGCTTTGGAAACAGCTGCAGCACAAATACAGAGTGGAAACTGTGGCAGCACTTCCCGTATGGTCCAAAAGAAGAAGGAAGAAGATGTTTCCCTCATCCTGCAAGGATCGGCTAGGAAGGCAGAGAACAATCCTCCAGTACAGGTGCAGAGAGTGGGGCCATCCCGACAGCCTAACTTCACAGATCAAAGGACGGATGGGCGAAGGAGATTCGAGGCCTCGAAAAATCGAGTATTCACCCCCCTCGGGGATCCTCTTGAGCAGGTGTTGGCAGTATTGATGGCCCAGAGGAAAATAGTCGATTTGGCACCCCCGAGTGACCCAAAGGGAAGAAGGTTTGACCCAAGCAAGCGATGCGCATACCACTCGGGTTCCCCTGGTCATGATACGCAGGATTGTTGGACGTTGAAGCACAGAATCCAGAACTTGATTGATAGTGGAGAAATTGTGGTGGAACAGCCAGACTCCCCGAATGTCAAAGTCAATCCCCTGCCGAGGCATGATGGAGGAGGGGTCAATGTGGCGGAAGCCAATGAAGCCGAGGGGCCGTAAAGGCTAAATTATGTAAAGAAAATCGATGAAATGATCAACATGATAAGTGATCACGGGAATACACGGGGAGCGCCAATTAGACTGGCAGGGGTAAGCAGAAATATCATGGAGGGGCCTGTCAAATTAGCAGCTCCGAAACCCCTCATCCTTGCAGCGAGGCCGCAAATCCCTGTCAGCAGTCTAAAGACGGTACCATGGAATTATGGGGGGGTGTCAGAGGAAGCGGCCAGTTGTGCTTCTGTGACAACAAGGGGGAATCCTTTGTATCTCCCTGGACGAGTCCTCGAGGACAAAGCAAACAAAAAGGAAGAGATCTCCGAGGAGAAAGCCATAGAATTCTTGAAGAGGATGGATCATCCGGAAGCAAGAGGGATCCAGATATTAAGCGAGGAGTCGACCTTGGCATCAATCATGGATTTGGTGTTATCGTCCAGTGATCATTGCAAAATTCTGGCAAAAGTCTTGGAGGAGGCATATGTTCCTAAGGAGATCAGCAAAGAAAGTTTCAGCCATCTGGTCGACCATCTGTTGGAAAGTAATGTAATATCATTTACCGACGACGATATCCCTAAGGAGGGAAGGGGGCATCGAAAACCGTTACATATTGCGGTGATCTCCTCGGGTTATATTATGAATGGGGTGATGATTGATGGGGGATCGACGTTGAATATCTGTCCCCTTAGTACATTACAGAAGATGAACAACAATCCTAAGCGCCTACGGGATAGTCATGTAGTGGTGCGAGCCTTCGATGGTTCCCGGAGGGATACAATTGGAGAGATTGAATTGCCGGTGGAAATAGGTCCTTGTACTTTTGTCATATCTTTCCAAGTCCTAGACATTGCTACAAGTTATAATCTGTTATTGGGGAGGCCATGGATACACATGGCAGAGGCAGTTCCTTCCACGCTACATCAACAAATCAAATTTAATTCGTGTTGCTCACCCTTGCTATATCATTGACATCATCCAGGTTATAAAATAGCCTTTAAACACGTCACATAAAAATAATATTTAATCCGTTAATACTATTAATAAACCCAAATTACAAGGGTATTCACGATTCGCGATCGCTACTCTTTCCGATTAACTCCCCATAATCATATACATCAACGTACATATATCTCACCCATATTTTGGGTTAGCGTCTTTACAATAAATAACTCGTCCAATAATATTATCCTTTAACTATTTATTTAATCCAATAAATAGCACTCTAGCGATAATGCTCGAAACCGCCAAATTAGCTTGTACGAAAACTTTCATACATACTAATCATCGTCTACACATAATCTAGGTCATAATATAACCTTTAAACACTTACCACATAATATTATCAATAAAAGTCTATTTTATTCAATAATATTCATAAGCTCGAATTATCAAGCTACCCATGACTCGCGATCGTTGCAATAATTAACTATTAACTCATTCATTTCGAATCTATGTATATATTTCACATTTATATATATACCTATTAAGCTCATCTATTTAATCACATAAATATATATAACACATATATATTCAAACGCGACTCATAATAAGAATTATTCTATATTAAATTCTTATTATAATTATTCTCAAAAATCCGAGTTGTCACATCAACACTTATGGAGATCAAGAATCAAAGTCGAAAGCTTGGAGATTGAAGATTGTGATCCGTAGTGACAGCCGGATGTCAAAACATAGTTTTTCTTCTCTAAACTCTTCTTTTATTTTTGTATTCTATTATTGTTGAATATCTTGTAAATTATATTTTGTATATTTGCTATGAACTCTTCTCATTTCTTTTATTTAGTTCCAATGAGATGTTGAACTTTATTTACGGCTAATGGTTCCTTCTTACGTGAAGTTCATTCTTGATAATCCGTTTTCACTAATTGCATGCTATTTGATTTGGTTGATTTAATGTGGCCAGTTAGATTAATCTAATTAATATCATCAGCTAGATTAAGGTATAATATGAAGCAAACGATATTATATATGATCATAAGTAGCAGTTAGTAATTCATGATTGTAGTCAAGCTTTTGAGTATTACTATGATTATCGGAAGACATGTTAAATAATCCCTAATAGTGTGATTGTTGTTTGGAATAACCTAATCTCTATTTCATAATGCTTCTGTTATATTAAATCTAGACTGATAGTTCTGGGATATATAATAGTTATGATCTAGTGGGGGCGATTGTCACATTAGATTTAAAATCTAAGGAGGATTTTGGATAATTAGCGATTGCAGTTATATAGGGTTATTAATTTCATTGAAGGATAAATATTGCTATGATAAGGTGATATTGAACGGAAGAACTAAAGTCTTTATTTTATTCTTATTACTTTAATTCTGTTTAAGTTAATTAGTTAAATAAAATTACAAACCCCCCTTTTGGTAAACATAGTATAAATTTAGACTAATCATTCTCTGTGGGATTGACTCTTACTTGCACTACTACATTAATATCTTTTGCAGTAAGGTTTAATTTTTGGTTACTTGCGACAACACACCAACGGTCATGTTGAACGTGCGTGTCGTCGGTCTGTTTGCTTGATTAGCTGGCCCTCCAATTGTCAGCTTGCTGTTGTTGCCCTTGTTGCTATTGGCAGCATCACTTTTCTTCTTTGGGCAGTCCTTGATCTGGTGATCCGATGCACCACATGAAAAACACCCTCCTTTCTTACCTTTCGGACACTGAGGGGCAATGTGCCCTTGCTGTCCACAACTATAGCAAACACCTTTACTTTTCATACACTCCCAGAGTGATTCCTCCCGCACTTGCCGCATGTGTCTCTTTTCTTAGCTTCTCCTCCAGACTTACTGCCTCATGAAGCCTGGCTGTCATTCCATTTTCTCTTGTTTTGGTTACTTCCACCACTGCTTTCTCCTCTACTTCCCTCGTGGCTCTACTTCTTTTTATCCTGATTATATTTTACCAACGCCTCACTTCCTCCTTCGGCTATGATTGCCCTCTCCAGCAGCGTTGAAAACTTGCCAATTTGCATAACCACAACCCTGCTGTATACCCATGGTTTTAGTCCTTGCTCAAATCTCCGTGCCTTCCTGGTCTCAGAATCCACCTGGTGTGGGACAAATCTAGCCAACTCATTAAATTTTGCCGCGTATTCTGCGACTGACATACTCCCTTGCGTATGAGTTTAATAAATCACGATTATGGATACAATGATCTTTAGAAAGGAAGTCTATGGGTTAAAGAAAGGAAAAAGGTGATATAAAACCTAAAAGAATTGTAAGTTGAAGTTATTCAACGATAAAGCTACGAGGTAAAGTAGACTTAAATCGAGTACGAAAGGTTCGGTGTTGTGATTCCGGAGACGGAATCCTTATAAGATGGGAAGAATGTGATGGCTCAGATTTTCAGAAAATATTAAAATAAGAATTTAATAAATAAATTCTTTGGTGATATGACATGGGATATTGTATTGCATAAGTGAATACGTGCAATATGTGATTTCTGTGACTAATAAATATATTATTATTATATATTTATTAGTTTATGTAAATAAATTATAGAATCAATTTATTATGAAGAAATGAGATGGGAAAAATTTATGATGAAGGAAATTATTAAAATAATTTATAATATTAAATTATTTTAATATAGTAAATTGGTGGTATTAAATATATGTAATGACCTCCATTTTAATTGAAAGAATTTTTGTAATGATATTACATTGTTGAGTGTAATGTATGCAAGTTTTAATATAGTGAATATATTAATATATATTTACCATAGTTAATTAAATTGTGAGAAAGCAATTTATAAAAAGAAAAGAAAATAATTGAAAATATTATTATATGTTTGTATTGGAAATAAATTGTGCGAATTAATTTATTTAAAGAAAGGGATAACTTTAAGGATACAAAACTTTTGTATCTATTAATAAGCAAATTAAAATAATTTATAACATTAAATTATTTTAATAGGAGTATAATGTAAATAAATGGCTAGAAATAATTTGCAAGATAAAAAGAAAATGGAAAAGAATTATTTAAGTATACAAATTTTATTGTATACACTAAATAAAGTGTATTTAAATCATTTATGAAGCTAAATTATTTAAATATAGAGAAATTGTATATTAACTATATTAGTTATTGAATGGTTTCCTTTTGGATGAAAAAGGAAATAATTAAAGTTATGAATACCAAATTAGTGTATTCATTAAAATAAGGGAATTAAAATAATTTATGGTAGTAATTTATTTTAATATGGACCAAAGAGCAATATAAGATTTGATAAGAATAAGGTGAGATTTCAATTGAGGACTCATGTAATAGCTGAGTTGTACAAACTTTTGTATGGGCAGGGGTTTTGTGCTTGGTTTAACGACCACTTAGTTTATCACATTGATAATCGTTGAAATGTTCGTGTTGCGCTATCGGTATATATATGGTGAGAAGGTGATTATTTTCTCATATGTATATTCGATAGATAGAAAATATAAGATTAGGGGCGAGTTCTTAAAACTCATGTTTATGACAAGTTTGTGACTCATAATCTTATGGTATGCTTTTGAGCTCCTAAGCATATGGACAGTCCCTGATTGGTTCTTGGACTACGTATTGCTAGGATGAGTTCCTAAACTCATATTTTATGGCAAGTTCCTAAACACATAACGTGTGATAAGTTTGATGAACTATACTAGGGTATAGGAATATTATAGATTAAGAGCTAATTATTTTTAGTATATTGAGTATTGATGGTGCTAGAGATGGATAGAATTATTTCATAGTGAGGCAATGGAGCAAGTTGAAATTAAAGAGGAAATGAATATTCCAAATCTTCTAGCTATGCTAGATTTCGAAGTTTATTAAAATCGTGCTGATATTTGTGTCTTCCAAAAATATTGGGTCATGTTATTGAACCAATAAATGTTTGAAACTTCTATTAGATCCTAAGTCTATGCTACTCGCCTCAGCTAGACAAATTTGATTTGAAATTATCAAAATGTATTTTGAAATCGTCAACGCACCATTGAAAGCATGGTGTGGATATGAAAAATGATGGAATCATCAACGCACGGTAACAAGGGTGTGGATGTGGACTTGGAGCTACTAACACATCGTTACCTGACGCGGTATGAGAAAGTCATAAAAGGATTTTCAGTTTACATGAACTGTCTTACGAAGTATGTATATGCTAATTGTTTTGGCTAGATAAGATTTGTTTTGAAAACTTCAAAATGTATTTATGAAATCATCACGTGCCATTAAAGCCATGGTGTTGAGATGATAAAATGATGACATCCTAACACACTGTTGCAACAGTGCAGTATTATGACCTCTTAAAAATGAATTTCAGTTAGGCAAATTGTTTCGGCTAAACGGATATTGAGATGTTGTTGTCCAACTAAATTGATTTGGTATGGACTCCAAATTGGATATGAACATCCCTGAATTGGGAAAAATGTTTTATGTGTCAAAGGTAGATGATGAACGCAAATGTCGTTCCTGTAAGCTAGTGTTGATCAACATAGGGCAACCCTGAATTGAGAAATTCTGTTTGTGCGAAATAGCGGCAAAGATAACATCGATCAACACAGGGCATAAACAGGCTGATCACCTACGTGCCCATAAGCCAGACGGTTTACAGATGAATTTCTGTTAAAATCTTTTTAGAAACATGAAAAAGAAAGTTGTCTTTATGACCCTTTGCATAATACAGAAAGCTCTTCCTAAGCGAATCTTTGAAATTCCCGAGTTATTCATATTGCTTCACAATTATTGATCAATTGTGAAGAACTCCTATTATTCTCGAATCAGAATGTAGAAAGGATGATGTTCCTTAGAAGAAAGTTGGTCGTAGAATACGACAATTTTTTTTAAGCGAATCCTTGAAGAAGGTGAAAGTAGTATGCACAAAAGCCAATTATATTTGATATGATGTAGCATATACTTTGTAATCTTATTCATTTATTAATAAAAGAATTGATTTTCTTAAAAGGCATTTTACATTATCTACATGGTGTTGTTATATTAAATGTGATAAACCCATAGTTTTGAGCTATGCTTTTAGAATAATGATGGTGATCATGCTAATGAGATCTAAATTCTAGATAGCTCACAAACTAAAATCGTTCCTAATCGTTGGATTACTAAAAAGGAGATTAATGAATCCGGATAGATTAGTACATACGTTGCTTGCTCTTAGGAAGAGGATGATTGATCTCATAATCATTTGTGTGGAGACACTAAATCAAGTATGTAGGTGCTTATTAGAGAATAAGTTCACTGAATGTGGCTCGCTAAAGAATACCTAATGGAGTTTTACTCGACTGTCAATAGGATTTCCTCTAGTGATAGTAGTACAAGTGATCCTTGGACTTGAGATCATCATAGTATCTTGTGTATGATGAGTTATACTTTGACATATTCCTTAATACCTTTAGGGTATAACAAAGGGTATGATTGGGTATAATTAGTTGTACATGGAGATAGGTGAATGATCAACAAAGAATCTACTATGTCTAGTAAAAGATGTGAATGTCCTATGTGATTCGATAAATGACAACTCAGTAATCCTTGGTCAAGACAGAATGAAATTAGAAAGAAGTTTCTAATTTGCATTATTTAGAGTTGTGCATTTGGGAATCGAAATACATCTAATTAAATAAAATAAGAGATGACAGTAATTCCATGTCATAATTTAATTGGGACATTGTATGGTAGAAGGATTGAATTATACAGTAACTATGCATTGAAAGGTTCTTTTGTGATTAATGTTGAAATCTATATTATCTGGGAAGTCGTTGATCGCTAAGGGGGCTTACCCTTATTATAGAATAAATATTATTTATTTAAATAAATTAAATAATTTAATTTATTTATTTAAATATAATTAGAATTGTTCTAATTGATTTATTCACAACCGGTTTAATATGGAGAACTTAAAGGGTCACACCACAAAAGAAAAATATTTATTTAAGAAGTAAATGGCATAATTGTAATAATAAGTTAAGTGTATTTAATTTAGCCTATGGAGATAGAATAAATTAAATAGCTTAATATTTATTATTTAATATTTTAGAAATATTAAATAAAAATTAATAAGAAGAGTCTTATTATTATTATTACTATTACTATTATTTAATTCCTAATAGGGATTGAGAATTAATTAATAGAAGTACTCTCTCATGAATTTCTAATTGGATTAGGAGCATAATTAATTAAAAGAGTTTAATTATAATAGAAACCCTAATCCTAAATAGTTTAGGGAAGGGTTATTCCTACATCTATAAATAAGAGGAGTCTTATCATAGATTAAGGTTACACACTCTTGCATTAGATTGTGGAGAGTACTTGCAATTTCTATAGAGATAGAAACTATGGTTTTGCTGTCGACGCCTGGAGGAATCGCTCTCTTTAGTGATTGTTACCCTTTCCAATTTTAGCTTTTTCATTAGATGATTTTTGGGAAAGGTCGGCACGAGTGTCGACGGGGTTTTGAAAGATCGTTTTTTATGATGAGCCAATTTAACCAGAGTCGCCAGTTGGTATATTTGAAATGGATGTACCAACTCATCTGAGTTTCCATTTTTTTGTAAATTGCTGGCACATATGTAACTCCGAATTAATTGGTCTGTGAACCGAGATTCATAGAGTTCGGGGGCTTTCTTAAGCGAGGGGAAGGTGTTAGGCACCCCCCGACTTCCGTGAAAACACGGTTACCGCAATCTTGATGCTTTCCTATCCTTTGATTCATGAAATATGTGTGTGTGGGCGTGTGTGTGAGTGTGTGTGTGCTTATGTGAATGTTATGGTGAGTTTTTTTTCATAAGAGATGAAACATTTGGCTTTTATGAGAAATCATGTTTTATTTTAGGAATGTTTTAGAACGTCGTTTCCGCTTGTACGAGAGAGCTCCTTTATTTATGAAAAATGTTTGATTTTATTTGTCAAAAGCCATGAGATTTTTATTAGGTGTCGTTTTGGCAAAACAAGAGTCTTTTAAACCTTCGTCAAAATAGGAATCGAAATCTATACATTGCTTTCATAAAATGATGGGCAACTTCTAGGATATCTTTCACCCTACGCACCAAGATTTAATAAAAACGTTGTTTTATTTTATAAAACCATTTTTGTGACATTTGAAAATGACCTTCTTTAGCCTTCTCGTTTAATAGCAATCGACATTCATTAACACTTCCAATTTTTTTGCTACGTGATGCTAACCCCCTAGTTTGCTTGATTTTAATGAAAAACCTTCATCGTTTAATCTTTGAAATCATTTTTTCGTGTCACAAAATCCAATCAAGCATAAACACGCGTCGGGGCTATTCATGGGCATGTAAGCCATCAAAATAACCCCAAACGCCTACAATCACAAGTTTCACTATTTCGGGGCCTTAAACCCGACCCCCGACTTGGTATCGTTTTAAGGCCCGACGATTACATATTTATAATGACGAATGCATCTACCCGATTACATACATCCAAAAATGTCCATCATCGGATTTGGACCACGGGATCGCGTTCCTAGGCTCACATCCGAACTTGTTGCACAACCGCAAAATGGATACAACATAAATAAACAACCGTGGGATGCCTAATGCTCTAGGATATCTTACAATAACAATTGAAATACACTACGAATGACACATTACCGTAATAGCTAAACTTGCACGAAACGGACATCATCGGGCTATTAGGGGGAATTTCATTCCGATAAAACCCTCACTAATAGTCCCTAATCCATGGTTTCACAATAACATGTAAGAAAGCTACATTCAAGATAATTCGGATGACAAAAAGCTTGGCAAAAATGGTATAACAAAATGCTAAAACAAAGGACTTTTCACCTTGCAAATAATCCCCACAATATGTATGAATTTGTGTATTGAGTAGAGCAGAAAATATGAGGTGTAATCTCACAAAATGGGTACAATTTCTCACTCTTTTCTCTCTTAATTTTTGCTGTTTTCTTGCTGTTTTTTCTCCTTCTCCCGAACTGCTGCTGCTGCTGGATCCTTTTTTGTTTCTGTATGCAAAATGGCCTGATTAGGCACTACCAAGGGCAGCCGCCGCAGATTGATCTGCGGCTGGCCCTTGGTTCTCCCCCCAGCCGTGCTCGAGTCCCGTACGCTCGAGTCCCGTGTCGTCTCGAGTTCCGTCCTTGGCCGCGGATTGATCTGCGGCTGATTGTGCTGATTTTCTCGTTTTTCGTACCTCGTCTCAATTTTCATGTCGTACCGTTGGTTTCCGCTGAAGGGCTTGCATTTTGCAGTCCGGGAACCGCCGGGAAACGTGCCATGACATCCGGGTAAGCGCAGTGATCATTAACCGACTCCCGACATTCGCTTGTTGTCGTGTCGGCTTCGATCTCGTCCCGTAGTGGTGGCTTTGAGTGTTCGTCTTTATGTCCACCTTTTATTCTCGTGTGCTGGGTCAATTTGACGATTTTGCCCTCCTGTCAGGGTTAGTATAGGAAGTGCAAAATTTGGGTGTCTACAGCTGCCCCTCTTTATCATGTTTATGAAATGATAAATGAAATGAACATGATAAAAAAATAGACACGTGATGCATGAATGACAGTGCGCAAGAATGACCGTACATACATGACGCAACACATATAGCTTATGATGCAACACAAGATGCAAAGCATGCAAAACATTCGTAAGGGTGTCAATGCCTCACGCAATCGTCTTGTCTGCGCCGGGTTTCGTATCCGGTCGCTCGTCTCGTAATCACCGGATATCATCGCCGGTCACCCATCTTGTAACCACCGGGTATCGTCGCCGGTTGGTTGTCTTGTCGGGGCTGGGTATCGTCGCTGGTCACCCATCTCGTAACCGCCGGGTATCGTCGCCGGTTGGTTGTCCTGTCGGGGCCGGATATCGTCGCTCGTCACCCATCTCGTAATCGCCGGTCGATCGTCTTGTCGGGGCCGGATTTCGTCGCCGGTCACCCATCTCGTAATCGCCAGTTATCGTCGTCGGTCGATCGTCTTGTCGGGGCTGGGTTTCGTCGCCGGTCACCCATCTCGTAATCGCCGGTTATCGTCACCGGTCGATCGTCTTGTCGGGGCTGGGTTTCGTCGTCGGTCACCCATCTCGTAATCGCCGGTTATCGTCGCCGGTCGATCGTCTTGTCGGGGCCGGGTTTCGTCGCCGGTCACCCATCTCGTAATCGCCGGTTATCGTCGCCGGTCGATCGTTTTGTCGGGGCCGGGTTTCGTTGCCGGTCACCCATCTCGTAACCGCCGGTTATCGTCGTTGGTTGATCGTCTTGCGAGTGCCGGGTCTCGTATCCGGTCACTCGGTCGAATCGAGAAGCCGTGTTCGACATCCGATTCATCAAAAATCTCGTATTTTATTACCAAATTATGAGTCAAATGGGCTTTAGGATCGATTAAGCTTGCATTGGACCAAGGAGGGAGCACTGGGCCCAGCCGCAGATGGATCTGCGGCCAGCCACAGATTGATCTGCGGCCAAGATCGGGGGCTATAAGCGGTCAGCCGCTTCCCAGATCTGTCACTTTCATTCGTACCCCACGTGATTTTCACAGCTTTGCTCGTCCTTTTTGCTGACTTTTCCAATTTTTTCGCAAAAACTGCTCCGGTTAGATCGATCTACACGCTACAGGTAACACTTTGACCGATCGTTTTCCAATTTCGTCAATGTTTTGCTATACATTTGGCTATTTGCATGCTTAGAGATAGAAATGTATGCTTTATAATGCTATGCTATATATTATTGTATATACATGTTATGTATCAACTGTGTGAGTCCTATTTTATGCTCATGATGCAGTCACACATATCTGTTGTTTCTTTTTGAAAGAAAATCATGCATTATGGTCCTTTTACATGTTGCAATTACCCATATGAATGCAATTTTGACCTGTTGTGGCTTGGATTAATTGAAAACATGCTTGGTTATGCATGGGATGTCCATTTTACAGACGGAACTCTGCATATTTTTTTTTCATGCACATAAACATGCATCATGTCGCATTAATTCTATGATGAGTATTGGAATATTTGTGACATAATTCAAAAAAAGGAACTTACCTTCCTCCTCGCCTGTTCTATTCCAGCTATGAATCCCGACGCTCCTAGTAGCTCCTCTGCGTCCCGGACCTCGGGCGTTCGCCGCCGTAGGGCTTCACCTGCCCCTGCCCTGCCTCAGACCCATCAGGCTCGCCGACTGGCGGAGGCTATCATCCGGCCTGATCATCCCGATGTTGAGGAGGTTGTTCTCCCGGATGTTGTGGTAGAGGGGCCATCTTCTAGCACACCAGCTCCCTCCTCTCATCGCGCCCTATCTGGTGCCTCTGTTCAGATACCCGATCTGTTGGGTCGGGATCTCAATCGTCACCCCTTAACATCTCTCGTGGCTAATGAGGTATATTCAATTCTACTCTGATTTCATTCTCCATTTCTCAATTCCCGTTCTATCTGGACTGACCCATTGGTGATTGCCACAGGTGCCCGAGTTTACTCAGCCGAGGGGTAACTGGTTCAACATCTACTCCCTCTACACCGCTTTGCACAGTGATTACCGAGCGGTGGTGGATTCCTGGGGCTTTCGTCACTTCTTCACCATCATTCCCCGTCAGTGCCCCTGGGGTTATATGAGGGCTTTGTCCGAGAGATGGTTTCACCAGACCCAGTCCCTTCATCTTTTGGACTGTGAGGTCGTGCTGACTCCCTGGGATTGGAGGTACATCACGGGCATCGAGTTCACCGGATCCCGTGTCCCTCTAGATCTTGACATTACACCAGCGGAGGTCCGAGCTTTGCTGGGTTTTGCTGCCGACGACCGGGTCTTTAAGGCCCGCAGCATTCGGTCTGGAGCTTTGGCTGTTGACGCCGTCGGGGGCATATATGTGATGCCATTTCCAGCGGATCGAGCCACCCGTGATATATTGCTCCGACGTCTATTCCTGACCATCATGAGGGGTTGTTTCCTAGGGAACAACTCCTCTACCATTCATTTCAGCATCGTCGGAGCCGTTAGGGATGTGGACCGGATCGGCGATTACGATTGGGGGTCCTTCACCTTCGCCTACTTTGATGAGGACATCCTTAGCTCACAAGCCCTTGACAAAACACAAGTGGATCCATTGCATATGCCACTTGGACCCATTACGAGAACACGAGCTAAACGCTTCAAAGAAGGACTTAACGGGATGATTCATAAATTATGGACCGAGGTTGGATCGAGCATAGAGGTTATAGAGACGGGTTACAAGCACGCGAAGTTCATAAACACATTGGAAGCAAGCATACCCGAACCGACACAAAAAAATCAGCATTTCCGCACTTTTGGACTAGTTTGACATCAGTTTCATATTTTGGCCATAACTTGAGTTTCCAAACTCCAAATAAGGTGATTCAAAAGCCTAAATTTGCCTACACTTCTAGGGCTACAACTTTCATGCTTTGCCCAAGTCCAAATTTGGTGGTTTTCAAATGCAAAAATAGCTTGCAATGTGCTGATCATTAGTTGTCAGATTTGGACTTTTTAGCACATCACATGGACATGTTTTTGGGGTGATAAACTCTTTGGATGGCTGATGCATGTGATGTGATTAGTTATTAGATCTTGACTTATGGTGATGGGTTAGCACACCATGAGTTCCTATAAATACCAAGTGATGCTAGGCTTGTACAACCAACTTCATACCAATTTCCAGCATTATCAATATTATTGTGAGTTTGTTTCTCTACTTGTGGTTCTTTGAGAATTCCTAAGTGTTCCTTAGTTCTTCTTTGAGATTCATAATTGACTTATCATACAACCAATCATAGTTGTGTGTGGCGTCTTCTACCGTATCAATCGTCGATTGTACCGAGGTTACCGCTTCAATATAAGCGAGGGGTCGAGGTGTCGTTGGTGTTCACCCTACGCAAATTTCCTAAGCAAGCAATTGTACCAAGATTACCGTCTACATATAGGCGAGGGGTTAAGGTGTTGCAAGCTATCCATCCTATCAACTTGTTAGAAACGATCCGGGCGACGACCACCTCACGCAAGCGTGCCATGGAGTCTATCATTTGGTATCAAAGCTAAGTTTCCTATCAAGTTACTTATCTTTACTTTTATTGTTGGATCATAGTAAAAAAAAAAAAAAAACAAACTGCAAAAAAAAAAAAAAAAAAACTACAAAAAAAAATATATTGCAGAAAATTATTATTGTTGATTGTTATTATTGGGATTTCATTTGCAAATAATTATATTTGACGATTGTGAAGTCTTGTTAGTATTTCGAGAGTCATACTTTCTATATTGTATCTTGATAAGTTCTTATTGGATTGTAATTGGAAAATTGAGGTAATATTTGTGTGAATTCAAAAAGAACCTATTAGAGAGAACTACGAGCGGAAAAAGGCAAGAGTAGTGAGATTACTAGAGGGTAAAAGCCATTTGTGTGATACACAAGCGTTTCATATTTGTGTAATACATTGTTTGAGCGAAACACGTAAGGGAGTGGTGAGGAACTTGTTTTCTATTAACCTTTGTTTTGCAGAAAATATGTCTAACACAAGAGATAAGATAATTGAAAATGAACCTTCTACATCAAATTTTGACCCAAAACTCATGATGGAGGCAATGATGAAAGAATTTTCCCGACAGTTAGGAATGGCTATGGAGCAGGTACATGATCGTATCGATCAGTTGAGTGACACTCGAGGGGAACAAACTCAAATCCTTCCGGGTGGACGTCCGAAAGGAAAAGCTCAACAAAAGGAAGCTAGACTAGAGGAGACAAATTACAATGATGAAAGGTTTAGCGAGGAAGAGGATCGAGAAACTGGCCTTATCCCTAGAAGACATTTTGTAAGGGATAGAGGCGGCCGAAATCGAGAGGACAACAACCTCGATAGCATCAAAATGAAAATTCCCCCATTCCAAGGCAGGAGTGATCCCGAGGCATACTTAGAGCGGGAGAAGAAAATGGAGTGGATATTTGATTGTCACAACTACTCGGATCTCAAGAAGGTTAGAATTGCAGCTACCGAATTTTCAGATTATGCCGTTACTTGGTGGGATCAATTGATGACCAGCCGAAGGAGGTGCAGAGAACGTCCAATAGAGACTTGGGCAGAAATGAAAGCTGTGATGAAAAAGAGGTTTGTACCAAGCCACTATTATCGAGATCTGTTTCGAAATTTACAAAACTTGAAACAGGGAAATAAGAGTGTGGAGGACTACTTCAAGGAAATGGAGATGTTAATGTCTAGGGCTGAAATCGACGAGGATAATGAGGCCACCATGGCCCGATTTTCAGCAGGGTTAAATTGGGATATTGCAGATTTGGTGGAGCGTCAACATTATGTGGTATTGGAAGACATGGTGCACATGGCTATCAAAATAGAGAAGCAACTTAAGAGGAGAGGTGGCCAGCGAATAAACACTACCACAGGTTCATCATGGAAATCCAATAATGTGAAGCGTGAGGAAAAGCCAACTGTTTTCAAACCAAAGCCAGAAATCAAGCAGGGAGCGGCTAATCAAGTGGTGCAAGGTAAAACTAATACACCTTCTACTAGTCGTAATCGAGATATTGTATGCTTTAAATGTCAAGGCAGGGGACATATTGCAAATCAATGCCCAAATCAAAGAACTATGTTATTGCTTGATAATGGGGATTTGGAGACCGAGGAAGAAGATAGTGACAATGACTCTATGCCACCGTTGGAGGAAGATAGAGAGGTTGCTATGCATGGCGAAGTGTTAGTTACACGGAGAATGCTTAGTACACATGTAAAGGAAGAAAGCAACGAGCAAAGAGAGAATCTATTTCATACTAGATGCATGGTAAATGGTAAGATCTGTTGTGTTGTAATTGATGGTGGGAGCTGTACAAATGTGGCAAGCATCACTATGGTGGAGAAATTGGGACTTACAACATCCAAACATCCCCATCCATACCGATTGCAGTGGCTCAATGACAGCGGCGACATCAAAGTTACCAAGCAAGTATCAGTGCCATTTACAATTGGGAAATATGTCGATGAGATTCTATGTGATGTAGTTCCTATGCAGGCAGGTCACTTACTACTTGGGAGACCTTGGCAGTTCGATCGGCGAGTAAAGCATGATGGTTTTACTAATGAGTATTCTTTTGTTCACAATCAAAGAAAAGTTACCTTGTGTCCTATGTCACCAAAACAGGTACATGAGGATCAAATGCACTTACAGAGAGATCATGAGAAAAAAACAAAAGAGAGAGAGAAAAAAAAAGGTGAAGAGAGAAAAACAAACATTTTTGCAAAAAGGAGTGATGTGAGGCGAGCTTTGGATTCTAAAAAGCCAATGATTATACTTCGGTATAAGGAGGCACTTTTAAATACTAACACTAATAGATCTTCTTTGCCTAGTGTTGTTTCTGCTCTTCTACAGGATTATCAAGATGTATTTCCCGAGGAACTTCCACAGGGATTACCACCCATTCGAGGAATTGAGCATCAAATTGATTTCGTCCCTGGCGCGACCATCCCAAACCGTCCGGCATACCGAAGAAATCTCGAGGAAACAAAAGAATTGCAAAGGCAAGTTGACGAGCTAATGGACAAGGGGTTCGTGAGGGAAAGCATGAGTCCATGTGCGGTTCCAGTTATCTTAGTACCTAAAAAGGATGGGAAGTGGCGTATGTGCATTGATTGTCGAGCGGTAAATAACATCACGGTAAAATATCGACATCCCATTCCGAGGTTAGATGATATGTTAGATGAATTGCATGGATCTTATGTGTTTTCTAAAATTGATTTGAAAAGTGGTTATCATCAGATTAGAATGCATGAGGGAGATGAATGGAAAACTGCTTTTAAAACAAAATATGGGTTATATGAGTGGTTAGTTTTACCTTTTGGTTTAACTAATGCTCCTAGCACGTTCATGAGATTAATGAACCATGTTTTGCATCCCTTCATTGGGAAATTTGTAGTTGTCTACTTTGATGATATTTTGATCTACAACAAGGATTTAGTTGAGCATGCATTGCATATAAAATCTGTCCTAGATGTGCTTCGAAAAGAAAAATTGTATGCTAATATGGACAAATGCACATTTTGTACGGATCGAGTTGTGTTTCTTGGCTTTGTTGTCAGTGCACAGGGAGTACAGGTTGACGATGAGAAGATACGAGCAATCCGAGAATGGCCAACTCCTACGAATGTCAGTCAAGTTCGTAGTTTTCATGGGCTCGCAAGTTTCTATAGGCGGTTTGTAAGAAATTTCAGCGAAGTCACAGCACCACTCACCGAAGTAATCAAAAAAAGTGTAGGATTCAAGTGGGGTGATGCACAGGAAAAGGCGTTTCAATTGATTAAAGAAAAATTAACTAACGCTCCTTTACTTGTATTGGCCTAATTTCACTAAAACCTTTGAAATTGAATGTGATGCTTCAGGTTTAGGCATTGGAGCTGTGTTGATGCAAGAAGGAAAGCCAGTGGCATATTTCAGTGAAAAATTGAGTGGAGCAGCTTTGAACTATCCTACCTATGACAAGGAGTTATATGCCTTAGTTCGATCATTGGAGACTTGGCAACATTACCTGTGGCCTAAGGAATTTGTGATTCACACGGATTCATGAATCATTGAAATATTTGAAAGGCCAACACAAGTTGAACAAGAGACATGCACGATGGATGGAATTCATCGGAGACATTTCCATACGTCATTCGCTATAAGCAAGGTAAGGAAAATGTCGTGGCCGATGCTCTTTTCGCGAAGGTATGTGTTGTTAAATACTCTTGACACAAAATTACTTGGTTTTGAACAAATCAAAGAATTATATGATAATGACCATGATTTATGTGAAGAGTTTAAAAATTGTGGAAAGAATGTTGTAGGTAAATACTTCAAGATGGATGGATTCTTGTTTCGTGAGAATCGATTATGTATACCTGCATGTTCTTTGCGTGAGTTATTGGTTCGAGAGTCACATGGAGGTGGTTTGATGGGACATTTTGGTGTTGATAAGACCTTATCTGTGATAAAAGAACATTTCTATTGGCCCCATATGAAACGAGATGTGGAAAGAATTTGTGATAGATGCATTGCATGTCGTCAGGCTAAATCTCGTGTTCAACCCCATGGGTTATACACACCATTGCCTATTTCGAGTGAACCTTGGATTGATTTGTCTATGGACTTTGTGTTAGGTTTACCTAGATCTAAGCATGGTCATGATTCTATATTTGTGGGTCCGTGGATAGATTTTCAAAATGGCACATTTTATCCCATGCCACAAAGCTGATGATGCATCCCATGTTGCTGATTTATTCTTTAGAGACATTGTACGTTTGCATGGCATGCCCCGAACAATTGTTTCGGATAGAGATGCTAAGTTCTTAAGCTATTTTTGGAAAACTTTGTGGTGTAAACTAGGAACTAAACTGCTGTTTTCAACTACTTGTCATCCACAAACTGACGGCCAAACGGAAGTAGTTAATAGAACTCTATCTGCTTTATTGAGGGCTATCATTAAAAAGAATATTAAGCTTTGGGAAGAGTGTCTACCACATGTTGAGTTTGCTTATAATAGGTCTGTTCACTCTGCTACTAAATTCTCACCTTTTGAAATTGTGTATGGCTTTAATCCTTTAACACCCTTGGATTTGTCACCATTACCTGTTTCCGAGTATACTAACATGGATGGCAAAGCTGATTTTGTTAAGCAGATACATGAGAAGACAAGACTCAACATTGAGAAGAGGACGGATCAATATGCCAAACAGGCCAACAAGGGTCGGCGTCAAGTAATCTTCGAACCCGGGGATTGGGTATGGCTACACATGCGTAAGGAAAGATTTCCTGCTCAAAGGCGTTCGAAATTACTTCCAAGAGGAGATGGACAATTTCAAGTGCTTGAACGCATTAACAACAATGCTTACAAATTGGACTTACCCGGTGAGTATAATGTTAGTGCAACTTTCAATGTTTCTGATCTAAGCCCGTTTGACGTAGGTGAAGATTTGAGGACAAATCATTTTCAAGAGGAGAGGTATGATGAGGACATCCTTAGCTCACAAGCCCTTGACAAAACACAAGTGGATCCATTGCATATGCCACTTGGACCCATTACGAGAACACGAGCTAAACGCTTCAAAGAAGGACTTAACGGGATGATTCATAAATTATGGACCGAGGTTGGATCGAGCATAGAGGTTATAGAGACGGGTTACAAGCACGCGAAGTTCATAAACACATTGGAAGCAAGCATACCCGAACCGACACAAAAAAATCAGCATTTCCGCACTTTTGGACTAGTTTGACATCAGTTCATATTTTGGCCATAACTTGAGTTTCCAAACTCCAAATAAGGTGATTCAAAAGCCTAAATTTGCCTACACTTCTAGGGCTACAACTTTCATGCTTTGCCCAAGTCCAAATTTGGTGGTTTTCAAATGCAAAAATAGCTTGCAATGTGCTGATCATTAGTTGTCAGATTTGGACTTTTTAGCACATCACATGGACATGTTTTTGGGGTGATAAACTCTTTGGATGGCTGATGCATGTGATGTGATTAGTTGTTAGATCTTGACTTATGGTGATGGGTTAGCACACCATGAGTTCCTATAAATACCATGTGCTGATCATTTCAGCATCGTCGGAGCCGTTAGGGATGTGGACCGGATCGGCGATTACGATTGGGGGTCCTTCACCTTCGCCTACTTCCTCCACGGTCTTCACCTTCGCTCAGAGGGACAGACAGATGCTTGGCTTGGATTCTACCACTTCTTGCTGGTGAGCCCTCTCTTCCTCTTTTCTCACTGTATTCCTCTTCATTTTATTTCTCTGTTTTGCATTTTGACAGTTACTCTTGCCTTGTTTTTGTTCACAGTTCTGGGCCTACGAGCGACTTCCATGCCTGAGGCCTGTCACGACCCTCAGCTTGGACACTTATCCTAGGGGTCGTAGGTGGCACCACAGCACCTTGGAGGAGGTTCCGGTATCTGGCAGCTTTGCACACTGCCGCATTCAGCTGGAGCTGATCACCGCTGTAGATGTCGTCTTAACTCCTTATCTTTCGGAGCATCTGGTTGTGGGTTTTACAGATGGGTATCCTTCCGGCCCAGAGTTCACGTTTTCCACCCGTCGTCTCACTTTGCAGAGTGTCGGAGGATGGGTGATGTATTTGGGAGAGCGCGCATTCAGATGCGTGACTGGAGAGATCCGCATCCCGCATTCCCTTCCTTTCACTATATCCTGGTCGTTGGATTCTCAGCCTTCGGAGATCATGCTCGCGGGGGAGGATGGTCGGATGCTTTCTACGGGTCCCAGTACGAGTGAGGCTTTCCGTACCTGGTGGGTGCCCCGTACTATCGGTCCTCAGACTCGGGCCACTTTCTTTCTTGGGGATATGGTCCCTGGCTCGGTGATGATGACTGATTGGGCCGCATGCGTTCGGAGTCCCACCCATGCTGAGCAGATCGCCACTCTGACCCGTCAGGTGGAGCAGCTGTCCTTATATCTTCGGGTGTTAGGCCGGACCCCAGAGGATGCTTACGCCTATGATCCTGACGGTGCGGGTTATGATGCAGGCCCGAGCTCATCTGATGCCACAACACAGCCCTACATTCCTGACATGAATTTTGGACCTCCGACTTCGACGGCTCCAGGGGATCAGTTCGAGGATCCCGCCTTCTTGGATGACCTTACTTTTGATTAGATTAGGCTAGGATATGGCTTTTGTACCTGCACCTGTTTAGATTTCTTTTCCCATTTCATGCACTATGTATCGAACTTTTTATTCATTTATGCACAGTTTTTTTTTATCCTTATAAAATTTACCTGCTTTATTATTAACTGCACGATGCATGCTTTTTATTTATGAATAGAGAATGACCCCTGTATAGTCTTTTGATACTATTTTCACAGATGTCATCATCAAATGTCGTGGTACATTTGGATCCAATTCCTCCCACAGGGTTGGTCGGCAGTCTTGTCCGCTGGCTGGACAGTTTGTCGTCGGCCGATAGGATTATCGCAGATGGTCTTTTGGGACACTCTCGGTCCTTATTATCCTTTCAGGTGCCAACAGGCTTTGTAGATGGTATTCTAGGTCACTGGGTCCCTGCCCGTCAGGTGTTCAGGTTGGGGACAGTGGAGGTGACCCCTACTCTTGAGGAGTATGCCCGCTTCACTAGTTTGCCTTTGGGCGGTCCTTGCGCTAGGGTCACCGTTGGTCCCATGCGTCGTCAGTTCTTGACTTTCACTGGGTTGCGGAGGGCAGCTCTGCTATCGGTGATCACATCAGATCATCTGGTTCCTCTTCATTTCTTGATTGACCGATTCGGCTCACCTGACAGTTTTTGCCATTTCTCTGGTGACTTTTCCGTATCTGAGGAGCGTTGGGGCGCCCTGAGAGTAGACGTTTTGATGGCCTGTGTCATCTTGGTCTTGTATCTGCCCGTCGGACCTGATCTGTTGGATATGCGAGTTACTGCGGCCGTCAGAGCCCTCCAGGAGGATCACACCATCCTTCCCATGATATTAGCAGATACTTACATGTCAGCCTCATATTGTCAGTCTTTCCGGGGCAGAGTATTCAGAGGGAGCTCGACTTTGTTGTATGTGTGGTTCATAAGTCATCTCAGTCCCATCGGCCATTTCCGTCGCCAAGGGTTTTGCTTCAGCCATGACATAGCCACGCAGTTTTCGTTTCGTCCCGTGAGCTGTACCGATGCGGCCTCCTGGATAGCATTTTTGTCGGTTATTGAGGATCCTTTCCATCTCCTAATCTACTCTGGTTATTGCTCCTTTATGAGCTTTTTGACTCACGTGCCCACCCTGGATTTCATCCCTATTGCTGGCCTGAGGGGTGTGATGACTTATCATCCCCTAGCGGTTATGGGGCAGTTTGATCAGACACAGGACTTTCACCTCTTCACGGGCGCGGCCGACTACCGATTCCTTATATCATCCCAGACAGAGAGAGATCTGGTGCGGGTATATGATATTTGGTCTCGCAGGATCCTTGCCGAGTATAGTGACAGTTGCCCCATCCAGACATTCGCTTATGTGCAATGGTTGCGCGGAGACTCGGATATGGTTGGTTTGAGCCGGACTGGGACCTTTGATGACTCTGGAGTGATTTTCCCGGATGATACCACAGATCATTCCATCTCAGCGGATTCTGCCCCTAGTCGGGTCATTGAAGATAGTCGGATCTGACTGGCCTTGATTGCTATTGAATCTGAGAGGGATGCTGCCATTGCTGAGAGAGATGTCGCTATTCTGGCCAGAGATGCTGCTCTTGCTGACAGAGACGCCATTATATTTCAGACCAGGGCAGTTATAGATGCTCATTCTGGGACTGTCAGCCGAGCCGCTGCCTTATTGGATCGCATCGACATGATGGGGCAGCAGATTGCAGGGGATGCTGATGCTTCAGATCTATCCACCACCCTATCCATCCTGCTTCAATTAGTTTCAGATTTGTAGATCGTTTTATTTCCTGCATAGACTATGTCAGTTTCATAGGTTATCGAAAGAGAAATCTTGTAACAAAATGATTTATATATGTAGACATGCATTTAAATTCAGTCAATTTCCCTTTTTTGTCGTATCGTTGCCTTTCATTTGATCTTCATTTTATCCCGCTGACCATGATCTTGACATCTCGCTTCCTTTCTCTTCTCCAGTCTTGAGGGAGATTTGACAGATATTGCCGCACACCTGGTTGATTTCATTGGATTGAGTCTTAGATTTTGGCTAATTATTTGGTCGGGCTAGGGTTATGTTCCTTGGGATGAATCTGATTAGGGGTTGGTTTCGGAAAGGTTTTGAGGGTATAGGAAGGGTTTTTTTTTTTTTTTTTTTTTTTTTTTTTTTTTTTTTTGGATACGGTTTTGGTTAGGGAAAATATTATTTTGTAAAGAATTGGACCGTGCCATGATGGCTGACTACGTACTCCCACAGGTTGGGAAATCAGGTCCTACGTAGTTCGTTCTGTTTTTTAAAGAAAAAGGAGAAAATGATGATTTTTCCTTTCAAGCATAGAACCGCTTCACCGAGTCGGAATTGAGGGGTTGGGGAAACACCTCGCCGTCCATCTCCTGTAATATGAGGGCTCCTCCAGACAATACCTTCTTAATCACAAAAGGTCCTTCCCAGTTCGGGTCAAACTTCCCCTTGGCTTCATCTTGACAAGGCATGACTCTTTTCAGCACCAAGTCATTTTCCTTGAACTTCCGAGGTCTTATCCTTTTGTCGTATGATCGAGAGATTAACTCCCCATAATCATATACATCAACGTACATATATCTCACCCATATTTTGGGTTAGCGTCTTTGCAATAAATAACTCGTCCAATAATATTATCCTTTAACTATTTATTTAATCCAATAAATAGCACTCTAGCGATAATGCTCGAAACCGCCAAATTAGCTTGTACGAAAACTTTCATACATACTAATCATCGTCTACACATAATCTAGGTCATAATATAACCTTTAAACACTTACCACATAATATTATCAATAAAAGTCTATTTTATTCAATAATATTCATAAGCTCGAATTATCAAGCTACCCACGACTCGCGATCGTTGCAATAATTAACTATTAACTCATTCATTTCGAATCTATGTATATATTTCACATTTATATATATACCTATTAAGCTCATCTATTTAATCACATAAATATATATAACACATATATATTCAAACGCGACTCATAATAAGAATTATTCTATATTAAATTCTTATTATAATTATTCTCAAAAATCCGGGTTGTCACATCCTTCCCTCCTTATAAGGATTCCGTCCTCGGAATCACAAATATCAAACCTCTTACTCGGTTTTCGTCTAATTTCTTCCGAAATTTTATCGTTGAATAAATTTTAACATATTACTATAACATAGGTTTCATATTACCTATTTAATCTCTGAGTATTATCCTATGTTTAACCCATCAATTTCCTTTTATAAGGATCATTGTATGCCACAATCATCATAATAATTTAATATCATGATTTGCTAACTCATAAACATTCGGGATATTACAGTTGATCCCTTGTTTGCTCTTGAACTATAAAAATGGAGAGGAGAGTAGTCTCCCCTTGGAGGTCTACTTCCTCTCCTTACTCCTATACTAACAAACTAATGTGGAGAATGGATACAAAGAATTGGTGTATGAATTAGTGGTCAATTAATGTGTAAATTAACTTCCATACAAGCCTAGCTTCACTTGGTATTTATAGGAACTCATGGTGTGCTAACCTATCATCATAAGTCAAGATCAAACACCCAATCTACTCATGTGCATCAGCCAACCAAGGAAGAAGCCACACAAAAACGTGCACATGTGATGTGCTAAAAATTCAAATCTGACAACTAATCTGATCAGCACATTGTAGGCTATTTTTGCATTTGAAAACCACCGAATTGGACCTTGGACAAAGAATGAAAGTTGTAGCCCTAGATTTTCTAATAAATTTGGGCTTTTGAATCATCTGATTTGGAGTTGGTAAGCGTAAGTTATGGCCCAAATACTCCCACTGGTCCGAATAGGAATTCAGTCCAGGCGTGATTCGGATCAGTTTACTTTGTCACACTGTTTGGAGGCCCAAATGAACTCGAATTTTTTCTCACCATACCATTCTAGAAAGCTTGAGAAGTCTACTAAAATCTTCAAGAAGAACACATTCTCATTCGGGAAATCTAACACAATTCAAATCTCCAGCGAGGCCCCAGAGGTCAATCTGTCCAAAAGCCGAGCTATCTGAAATTTTTAGCTTTGACGTCCGTTGCTAAAATGGCCATAACTCTCTCATCCGAGCTCTGATTTAGGCGTTTCAAGATGTTCCGGAAATCTAAGAAATAGATCTACAATTTTCCTTCTTTGAGCTTTGAGATTAAGGCTGGATCAAGGACAAAATTGGGCCTCAAGCAAACGAACTGATTTCAAATTAGTCCAAAAGTGCGGAAATAATTCATCTTTCATTTAATGGCTCCATTTGCAACCTAAATCAAAATATAAGAATAGTGAGTACATTCGGTACCAAATAAGTATAAAAGACTAGACATTAAGAGATAAAAACATAACATATTTTATACTTATCAAATTCCCCCACATTTATCTTTTGTGCGTCCTCGGGCAAAACAAAAATAAACTATAACAAACAAAAGTTCAACTAATCAACCTAACAAACTTGACAACCTTGAGCCACAAATTAAAATGAACTTTAACATTGACCTTAAAGATTCAAAATAATAACTCTTGAAAAACTTCAAAACAGTGTTTCATCTAAAATTCAAGCTTACTTATCAATCTTACTCTACTCTTAACCCTTCGTGTGTGTGAATCCACATATACCAACTAATTAGAACTCAAAAAAATTTATGAAATCAAAGCCTTGAAGGAGAAAAGAAAAACTTTAAACAGCTGTTTTCACACTACTTTCAGTTAACACAAGCAAATAACACCAGAAGATCAAGAGGCTTTTTCTTCTTTCAGTAAGTTCATTTTATGCTCCACCTTACTAGCGAGTGTGTTTTACGCTCCATCTCGTATGTCATGTGTTTTATGAATGAGTGCGTTTTACGCTCCATCTCAACTCACCACATGAATCATTATTTTTTATTTTTTTATTTATTTTTTTTGGTTTTTTTTATTAAATCAAACATCCAACCTTTGCCTAAATCATTTCCTCCTTTTTTCTTAAATAATACCTTATATTTACTTCAAGTTATGATCAAACAAATGATAGAGTTCAAAATTTTCTCCCTTAAACATTCAATCAAAAAAAATTCTTTCCAAGTTAAAACTAGGTCGACCAAATGGACAAGTGCTCAATAATGAAGAGTCTCAAATAAAGTAAAAATCAAGAAAGAAAACTAAATTCAAACTACACAACGTCTATCAATTTTCCAAAATGTTATCAACGAGAATCAAAATTTTATCATTGGTCAAGAATCAAAATCTAAATTAACTCATTGCTCAAGTGACTTATTTTAAAAACTACCCTATTTTCGTAGGAAACACGATTGCACTTAGCATGTACAACAAGCTTTTAAACCCCAAGGTTATCCCAAGTGGACGAGTCTTGTCTCGTGAGGGTTTGTAGCGAATATACCCACAAAATTCAAAATTCAAACTAACAAAAACAAACTAAACAAAATTTTAAAACACCTTAAATTTTAAACATTTTAAAACACCCTAAAGTTTAAAACACCCTAAATCCTTCCCCCACACTTAAAACTTACATTGTCCCTAATATAAAGTAAAATACAAAGAAAAGTAAACAAAATATAAATGCGAAAATAAAAGGAAATGAACTCCCCTCGGGTTACCTCCCAAGCAGCGCTTGGTTTATACTCGTCAACCCGACTTATTTATTTATTTATTTATTATTTTTTTTATTTATTCGAGACCTTGAGATCGTCGTGAACATAATCAAGAGTCCCTGCAAAAATTAAAAATTTGTAAGAGTTTAAACTAAGATAGAAAATTGCTAAAATGAAATAAGGTTCATAAAAATAAAACTAAAATCAGTCCCCGGCAACAGCGCCAAAATTTGATGTACTGCAAAAGATATTAATGTAATAGTGCAAGTAAGAGTCAATCCCACAGAAAATGATTAGTCTAAATTTATACTTTGTATACCAAAAGGGGGGTTTGTAATTTTATTTAACTAATTAACTGAAACAGAATTAAAGTAATAAGAATAAAATAAAGACTTTAGTCCTTCCATTCAATATCACCTTATCATAGAAATATTTATCCTTTAATGAAATTAAGAACCCTAGAGAGGTAGAGTTTGTAATTGACTTGGTACCGGGAACATCACCTATATCCAAGGCACCGTACCGAATGACTCCGATAGAGATGAAGGAATTATTGGTGTAATTGTAGGAGTTGTTGGATAATGGTTATATTCGACCAAGCGTGTCCCCGTGGGGAGCTGCAGTACTGTTCGTAAAGAAGAAGGATGCATCGCTAAGGCTTTATATCGACTACAGGGAGCTGAACAAAGTTATGATTAAGAACAAGTACCCGTTGCCTAGGATAGACGATTTGTTTGATCAATTGAAGGGAGCGAAATACTTTTCGAAGATTGACTTGAGGACTGACTATCACCAGTTGAAAGTAAGGAAGGAGGATATTCCAAAGACAGCAATCTGAACTCGATATGGACATTATGAGTTTCTAGTGATGTCGTTTGGATTGACGAATACGCCAGCAGCATTTATGGACATGATGAACATAGTGTTCAAGCAATACTTGGATAAGTTTGTTGTCGTGTTCATGTGACGTCCCCCAATTTTGGGTCTCCAACTACCCGGATTCGGTCATCACGATCCAATACAATATTCACCTCTAACAACATACATTGACTAAAATGCGGAATATAACAAACATATGTTGTTCATTAGAAAAGTGTTACTAGTCCCAAGATACAATAACCTTAATACATAACACAAAACATACCCTAAATAATAATCAGGGTTTAAATTTCATTAATAGCAATTACGCTAAACATAAACTAAAGCCAGCTACGTGAAGCCTATCACTTCATCTTTTCTTTACCCTTGCCCTTTCCTAATGTCTCGGGTTTAGCTGCAATGAAAGTCATGATATAGCAAGGGTGAGCAACGAGTTTGCTCAGCAAGTTTAAAATATGACAATAAAGGGTATATCATGATGAATGGAATATAGAAAGAGAATTCAACAATATAATTATCAGAAGCAAGAACAATTATTGCTTTTAGAACAATTGATAGTCAAGTAGACTTTGAACAATAACTTCCAAAGGAGTCAATAGCTAGTTGACCCTCTGGTTACTGACTACAGAATAAGTACTAGAGGGGATCAGCCTTGCGTACACTATGTGTATGCATAACATTTAACTCTGCTGTTTGTACCTTATATACGGTACCTGGGGTACTCCCCTATGAAAAAAAAGGTTCATTCAGTCTAAGAATCCTTACCGTCGATTGGCTCAGATAGCTTTTATAAATTCTTACATAGTTGCCTGACCGAATAAGGGTTCAGACTTAATTATGAATAGTTCATGAATTTCGGAACTTTAATAAATGTACGAATTCAAATGCACCGAATGCGAGTGTCAATAATATCGATGTGGACTAACCGTAAATTAATTAAACCACTTAAGCACTCTTGGGATAAAATTTCAAGCTACGATACAATAGTAGCCTGCTCGAATATGAATTGAGTAGGGTTTAAGGAAAACTTGCATTAAGTATACAGAAAGAACGAGGTTAGGGAACTTGCCTGTTTGCTCAGCTACAATAAATTTTAGCTTTAACTAATTGACTTTGGATGAACTATCATTTGATAAAGTCGATTTATCCATTAGCATTGTATAGCAGTATATCGATGCATCCACTTATGCTATTTATTTAGCAGATAAGCAATTCATATAGCATATAAGTCAATAGATCAGTCTCAATCCCATAGGATACTTAATTAATCGGTAGACACAGAAATTATTTACTAACAATGTTTCTCTTAAGTGATAAACACTTTCTAACAATTACTTATAATTGTTCAATACATTCCATTACATTACTTTATTGTTACTACCCACATTTAATTTATATTTAACATTAGCTAAACAGAAATTAACTAATGACCTTTAGTTATTATTTAAAATAAATAATAGTTAATCATCGTTACTTATCATTTAAATACTCAAATTATTACCCATATTTGTCTCTGAGTATGGGTTAATAATCCTTATTTATTATTTATAAAAATAAATAATAAATTTATTGGTGTATCACTAACTAATAGAGACTAATAATAAATAAGTTGTTTAATTTTATTTGCACTTAGCTACTATTCACCTTTAAGGGTATTTAAGTAATTATCACCCTCATCTCTCATTCCCTATTTAACCTTAGTTAAATAATTAACTTATTAATTCTACTTGTGTTTAATTATTACTTAATAATGATTAAGTAACCATTACCTTTATTTATTAATGTCCAATAATAAATAGTTAATTTATTAATTTTACTCATACTTAATCATTATCTTAATAATGATTAAGTAATTATTAGCTTTATTCATACTTAATTATAACAATTAAATATTTATTATCTTTATTTATCATTTATTGATGAAAATAATAAATAATTATTTTATTAACTTTATTCATACTTAATTATAATAATTAAATATTTATTATCTTTATTAATTATATTCATACTTAATTATTATTTAATATTCATTAAATAATAATTAAATATTTATTATCTTTATTTATTATTTAATGTTAAATAATAAATAATTATTTTATTAGTGCATTATTAATTCAAATAATTCCCAATAATTAAGCCAATAGTATTATATTTGATTATTAGATAATAGCTATATAATAAACCATTAGACTTCATTTGTTATTTATTCCATTTGAATATTACTCACATTATTTCGAGGGTCATTAGGTATTATAATAATACTCCAATTGCCCCTAACAATATTTTAAGTCCCAACTATTATTATTAATTCTGAAATAAAATAATTAGAGAGCCAATATTATTCACCTCCTGGAAATCTCTTATTAATCAGCTATGATTTAATTACTTCTTAGCATTACTAAAAAAAATAAAAAAATAAAAAAATACTAATGATGGTATTGCATTTGCGAAGTGATAGTGTTAATCAACTGAAAGGAGCGATTAGCCCTCAATTAAGAGTTTTACTCAACCTAATTTTGTTTACTGCACTGGATGCCAACGGCGTGGCTGCCGCTTACGCCTTACACCTCGACTCAGCACCAACCATCAGCCATATAAACTCATCCTAACAGTTGGCTCGGTCCCAACACAAAATGCAACACATATGTTTTAATTTCTGTGAACAGTCCAAGTACTAACACATAATAAACCAAAGTTAAATTTCTCATACAACAATGTTGTTAACAGAACGCTTAATGCCAAATAAGAACAGTTTCGTTCAGGCATTACAACAAATACCTGGTGGGCATACAAGATTTTGGAAAGATTTAACACAACCCTCATTATACTACAATCACAACCCACCCTTATAACGCCTGGCCATTCATGGCCCTTCCCATACGGATTGTCCCCATAATACAACAACATAATCCCAGCACAGAAAGAAGAAAAAAAAAAAAAAACCAAACAAAATCCCACAAGGGGAAACTGCCATAGCAGCTCGGTTCAAACACATGACCATTACTATACCTTAAGATTGGGTTGAGTTGGAATGAAGTCCTAACTGCTGCTCTCCTCCTTTTCCCAAAATAGGTGACGTAATTAGAGGGCATTCGCCCCACTATCGACCCCCCCTCCGAGCTGAAATCGCCACCTGCAGTTGGCCTTCCCCTGTCTCCCTCTTCCCTCTGTAATTTTCCCTCTAATTGGAACTCCAAACTTCAGCAGCTTCGCTAAGTGGTTCTAATTTATAGGAGAATACATGCCCCAGTTGTCGGTTAATACCCCAATTGAACGAGGCAATGCCCAAGGGTTAGAGAAGGGTAGGCGAGCGGCTGTCGGCATCAAGTCCCATTCGAGCCCAGCTAAGCTCAGTCGGCAGTCCCTCGTGCCGCGCAGTCCCGTCGGTCGAGTCGCCGAATGCTTAGAACCCTTGGTCCGTTTGTAGTTGCTCGGTCGCCCATGTCGAGTCCATGAATAACCGCCGGTCGCTAGACTCGTTCCCTGCTATTGCCGGTACTTGACATCTCCGCCCCTCTCTCTCGTTCCATCCGACTGCAATATTAGGCCATTAGGCTTTGATTAACCCCAAGCCCCTCTTCTGCACCCAATTGACTTGCCGGTATGAATTTGCCCCCAACCCACTTGAAATGGGTCACACCCGATAGGAGAAGAAATGGGTTCAGCCCAACTGGTATTGGGTCAGCCGACTAAGAGGGAAATGGGCCAGCTCTTTAACTAAAATTAATAACAATTATACTTTTAGTATTTTAAATTAAATAACCAACTCAATTCATTAATTATTTAAAATATTTTTAAAAAAAAAAAATAATCCCTCATTCGAATTATTTAATTCCATAAATTGAATACAACACCATGTAATAATAAAAATGAAATTACTTATTTAACCTTTTTCCCAATTTCCTTGCCATACAACCTTAGGGTTGAATCACTAATTTATTCGAACCATTAGTGAATCCTTTTAAGGGAAATTATTAGGTCATATAGTTATATAATTAAATATTAATACCTACATGGGTCCAATTAAGTTCGTAAAACTTAGATAAAATAATTTCATATATCAAAATAAATTGATAACAAGGTTCAAAATTCCTGGACATTACAGTTCATAGATGACATTTTGGTTTGCTCGAAGACGGAGGAAGAACACACTGAACATCTGAGGATAGCGCTGGAAATTTTGAGAAGGGAGAAACTGTACGCGAAATTTTTGAAGTGCAAATTCTGGTTGTAGAAGGTGTAGTTTTTGGGGTATGTCATCGATAAGGATGGTGTTTCGGTGGACCCAGTAAAAGTGGAGGCAGCTATCAACTGGGAGCAGCCGAAGACGCCAACGGAGATCAGAAGTTTCTTGGGGTTAGCGAGATATTACCGGAGGTTTATTCGGGATTTTTCGAAGATAGCATCGCCGTTAACCAATCTAACCAGAAAGACGGTTAAGTTTGTGTGGACGAAAAAATGTGAAGCGGGTTTCTTGAAATTAAAGAAGAGACTTAGTGAAGCACCTGTGTTGTCTCTACCCGACAATATAGGGGGATTTGTAGTGTATAGTGATACGTCACACAAGGGTCTTGGCTGTGTACTGATGCAGCATGGCAAAGTCATTGCGTACGCATCGCGCCAGCTGAAGGACTACGAGAAGGGGTATCCGACTCACGATTTAAAAAGCGACAATAGTTTTTGTCTTGAAGATATGGAGGCATTATTTATATGGAGAGAAGTGTGAGATATATACAGACCACAAAAGTCTAAAGTATATCTTCACTTAGAAGGAGCTGAATATGAGGCAGAGACAATGGTTGGAATTAATCAAAGACTACGGTTGTGAAATTTTGTAGTATCCAAGTAAAGCGAATATTGTGGCAGATGCCTTGAGGAGGAAAGGCAAGGAGAAGTTATTGATGTTAACCACTCAGGAAGAGTTGGTAAAAGAATTTGAAAGATTGGGATTAGTAGTGAAGTACCCGGAGGAGTCAAATGAGAAACTGTTTACAGTAGAGGCAAGTCCGACTTTATTGGAAAAAATAAAGGAGGCTCAAGAGAAGGATGAAGAATGTGATGGCCTAAGGAAGCGAATTTCCGAAGGAGAAGAGCTGAAATATAAGGTTGATAGCACATGGCTGCTAAAGTTTGAAGGAAGAATCTGGATACCGATGGTTTCGGAGTTGAAAGAGGAAATTCTGTAAGAAGCTCACAGTTCAAGATATTCGATACACCCTGGTAGCACTAAAATGTATCAGGATTTACGCTAGCAATTCTGGTGGCCAAACATGAAGAGGGAGGTGGCTGAATATATCAGTCGATGTTTGACACGTCAAAGGGTTAAGGCAGAACACCAACGACCAAGTGGACTGCTACAACCATTGGAGATTTCGGAGTGAAAGTGGGAGCATATCACGATAGATTTTGTGGTAGGACTTCCACCAACCCAAAAAGGTTATGATGCGATATGGGTAATTGTGGATCGTCTAATGAAATCTGCACATTTTCTACCAATTAAGATGAGGTACAATCTGGAGCAGTTAGCAAAGCTTTATTTGAATGAGATTGTTTCACGACATGGGGTGCTAGTATCTACCGTGTCTAACAGAGATTCATGCTTCACGTCAAAATTCTGGAAGGGTTTACAAGAAAGAATGGAGACACAGTTGAGGATGAGTACTGCGTATCACCCTCAAACTGATGGCCAAAGCGAACGAATGATTTAAACGCTTGAAGACATGCTTAAAGCATTAGTGATGGACTTCAAGGGCAATTGGGACGATCATCTATCGCTAGTGGAGTTCGCTTACAATAACAATTATCACGCTAGCATCGGCATGCCACCGTACGAAACGTTATATGGAAGAAAGTGTCGAACACCATTGTGTTGGGACGAAGTTGGAGAACAAAAACTGCTGGAACCAGAGATGGTGCAGCAGACCGCAGATACGATTAAATTAATAAAAACCCGTCTAGTAACAGCTCAAGATCGACAGAAGAAATACGCCAACTTGCATCGTCAAAAGTGGGACCTTGAAGTGGGTAGTTTTGTGTTCTTGAAGGTATCTCCCTGGAAAGGGAAAATCAGATTTGGGAAGAAGGGAAAATTGAGCCCTAGGTTCATAGGACCATTTTAGGTTCTAAAGAAAGTAGGTGAAGTGGCGTACGAGGTAGCCCTACCTCCTGAACTTGAGCACATTCACAACGTGTTTTATGTTTCAGTGTTACGACCATATAAACCAGACTATAAGCATGTGATATCTTACGAACCAATTCAAGTTGAGAAGGACTTGACATATGAAGAAGTTCTTATCCAGATACTAGATAGGAAAGAGCAGACGCTAAGGAATAAAATTATATATTCAGTTAAAGTATTTTGGAGAAACCATACTACTGAAGAAGCTACGTGGGAGATGGAAGAAAAGATGAGGAGGAATTATCCATATCTTTTTAAGTGACCTTATGTTGAAATTCTGGGGACAGAATTTTTATAAGGGGGGAGAATGTAATGACCACGAACTTTTTAAGCAATATTATTAAAGTTAAAATTTTAATTTTATTATTAATTAAAATCTTTTACGTATTAATTTAAACCATTATGTGGTATGATTGTCTGTGTGTGGATATATGTTAATTATTTAATAGTCCAAGTATAATAGACTAGCCTTATAGATTATTTTAAACAAGCCCAAACAACTAGTTGTGTATTGGACTTGTATGTAGTTAATATTATTAATCATGAATTGTTCCGCTAGGAAATTATTAATAGTGGACTAGTCTAGTTTATTCATTAAATAAATCCATCCGAAGTAGGTATGGACTTGTGGTTTGGACATCAGTTATTAAATTGGGCCAGCCTTGATACATGCGGTTAGGCATATAAAGGAGTCCAATGGAGTATATCGGTAAGCCCAATTGGGGGTTTTACCCTTAACTGTAACAGATCATATTTTAAATTGGCCAAATAGGATTTCTTCCATGTCTTGCCCGCAACCTGCCTAGAAGCTAGTGTTCCATTCCTCTACTCTGCTTAATGATTATCGTGGGTATGGCGGGGTGAAGGAATTGGTAGTACTTTCTACCTAATCTCTTCTGACCGGTATGTCCATCATGTGTTGGGTAGAGACTAGCGGTTGAGTAAGGGTTTCCCTATAAATAGAGCTCATATTGCATCTAATGAAGCCTGCCGAGATTGTTGTGTCTGAGATAGATAGAGTCATTGTAAGCTTGAGAGCAAGGAGGGATAGTCGAAGGGGAAGCTATCAAACGGATGTCCTCTGGCTTCATCGCGTACTTCAGAAAGAAGAGAAGACGCACAACCAAAACGAAGAGGTGAGAAGTTTTTCCATCTCAGTAGTTACGGTTTATATATATGTTATATTCTTGCATACCCGGAATAGCGTAAAAGTCAGGAATAGTTTATGAGCTGAATGCACTGTAATCATGTCCTGAATAAGACCATGAATGTTGTCCATGAAAGTAGTATGCACACAAGCCAATCATATTTGATATGATGTAGTATATACTTTGTAATCTTATTCGGTTATTAAAGGCATTTTACATTATCTACATGGTGATGTTATATTAAATGTGATAAACCCATAGTTTTGAGCAATGCTTTTAGAATCATGATGGTGATCATGCTAATGAGATCTAAATTCTAGATAGCTCACAAACTAAAATCGTTCCTAATCGATGGATTACTAAAAAGGGGATTAGTGAATCCGGATAGATTAGTACATACGTTGCTTGCTATTATGAAAAGGATGGTTGATCTCATAATCATTTGTGTGGAGACACTAAAGCAAGTATGTAGGTGCTTATTAGCGAATAAGTTCATTGAACGTGGCTCACTAAGGAATACCTAATGGAGTTTTACTCGTCTGTCAATAGGAATTCCTCTAGTGATAGTAGTACAAGTGCTCCTTGGACTTGAGATCATCATAGTATCTTGTGTGTGATGAGTTATACTTTGACATGTCCCTTAAGACCCTTAGGGTATATCAAAGGGTATGATTGGGTATAATAAGTTGCACATGGAGATAGGTGAATGGTCAACAAAGAATCTACCACTTCTAGTAAAAGGAGAGAATGTCCTACGTGATTCGATAAATGATGACTCAGAAGTCTTTGGCCAAAGCAGAATGAAATTAGAAAAGAGTTTCTAATTTGCATCAGAGTTGTGCATTTGAGAATCAAAATACATATAATTAAATAAAATAAGACTTGACAGTAATTCCATGTCTTATATTTAATTGGGACATTGTATGGTAGAAGGATTGAATTGTACAGTAACTATTCACTAAAAGGTTCTTTTGTGATTAATGTTGAAATCTATATTATCTGGAAAGTCGTTGATCGCTAAGGGGGCTTACCCTTATTGTAGAATAAATATTATTTATTTAAATAAATTAAATAATTTAATTTATTTATTTAAATAAGATTAGAATTATTCTAATTGATTTATTCACAACCAGTTTAATATGGAGAACCTAAAGGGTCACACCGCAAAAGAAAAATATTTATTTAAGAAGTAAGTGGCATAATCGTAATAATAAGTTAAGTGTATTTAATTTAATCTATGGAGATAGAATAAATTAAATAGCTTAATATTTATTATTTAATATTTTAGAAATATTAAATATAAATTAATAAGAGGAGTCTTATTATTATTCTTACTATTATTATTATTTAAGTGCTAAAAGGGTTTGAGAATTAATTAATAAAAGTACTCTTATAAATTCCTAATTGGATTAGGAGTTTAATTAATTAAAGGAGTTTAATTAAAATAAAAAACCTTAATTCTAAATAGTTTAGAAGGGTTCTCTATATCTATAAATAAGAGTCTTATTATGTTTTAGGGTTAGACAGTTACACACTCTTGCATTAGATTGTGGAGATTACTTACAATTTCTATAGAGATAAAAACTAGGGTTTTGCCAACACCCATCTTCTTGAATAACTATACTTCCTTGGTGGATCACCTCTAGAGGCCAAACACTTGGGTGGCTAACGTTGATCAAAGGAAGGAATTTAATCGGTGGAATTCAAGGAGAACGCGAAGGAGTTGGAGGTGAACTTGTACCTGAGGAAGCTTTGATTCACGAGGGTATAATTCTATATCTCTATCTCTTTCGTTTAATTGATAATTAATCACATGGATGATCATGGTGATGGTTTGTATGAAAAATTTTAAAATCCGTTTTATTGCGCTTCCGCACTATTTATGTAATTTGATTGCATGTTCGCGCTATATATAAACCTAACAGTGGCATCAGAGCCTAACCTTGTGCTAATTATCGATTATTATCATTCTATGTATGTATGGGTATGCGATTGGATCGATTTTCTGGGCAAACGATAAAAAAATTTCGAAGTCTGCTACGCGGTGCGGCCGCAACGTTTCCAGTGCCGCGCCCGAACCTAGAAATCGTTTCTGGGGGTGCAGCGCGGCCGCGCCGCTCCTAGTTCATTTTGGAGCGCGGCCGCATGGGTCCTAGTGCATTTTCATCTTATTGTTGTGCAATGTATTTTTGTATTACTTTTATATGTTTTTGTGTGCTTTTATGTGTTTTTACTTTGTTTTGTAGGAATTGAAATAAAGGCCCCTTGGATCGTTGCGTTTTGGGCTCGAATTTGGCATTCCAGCTGCTTGTTTCTCAATTTGACCCATGATGTAGTCCGAATTTCTCAAAACTCAAAGAACGAAAGTTGTAGATCTTTGTCTTAGCTTTCCAGGATATCCGGAATCATCCAATTTGAAGTTCGTATGAGAGAGTTATGGTCATTTTACCATCAAATTTTGCATTAATTTTACATAGCAGTTGCTTCGGGCTCAATTTGAGCCTTGCTCCGGCTATTATCTCGACGAGCTCCAGTTATGATTGTTGTAGAGCTACTTCTTAGCTTTCCGTAGCCTACTGAATCGCCTTAATCCGAGTTCGAACGAAGAAGTTACGACCATTTTTCCAACAGACGTCGAAACTGATTCGGGGTATACTATTCTACCGTCGGGGCGGTAGATTCCAGCACTATTCCACCGCCGGGGCGGTAACTCCCTGGATGCAGTCCAGATTTTCGCGATTTTTGGCCAATTTTTGATATCTAAGCTAGGGTTTCACATACCCATCTCATATACCACCAAGGGGGCGGCTTATATAGGCATTCCAACACTTCTAACATCAATTCTAGAGAGAGGGAGGCTTCCATAAACATCAAATTAAGAGCAAAAGTGCTGCAATTCAAGGAAAAATCAGCAAAGTTCAAGGAGCAAGAAGAGCAAGGAGTATCAAATCTTGAGGGAAAGCTTGAGAACAAGAATCAACCCATCAAGCAACCATTGAATATCTTCCTAAGGGGTTTTATCATTCTATCTCTAGTATTCTCTTCTTAATTTATAATTCCATCATGATGTATAGATCAAATTTGATGTTTATTGTAATTCCCATGAACTAGAACTAATTTTCTATGATTTCAATTGAACCCAATACATAGTCTGAATTGAATGCCCTCTCTTTGATGTTGGTTAATTATTTGTGATTGGATATCATAATTTGTGCTTTATATATTAATTACCTAGCTAGTAATTACCTTGAGAACTTATATGGAATTGAGAGAGGAAGTATAAGTTGAGACCTTGTTATGATATCATGTGAAAATTAGATATTCCTATGGGTAATTATGAAATTAAGTGACGTGTGTTTTATTTATTACCCTCATGAATGGATAATTTGATTGTATTTAGGATAGACATATACCTAAATACCACATGTATCTATTAGAGAATCCATGCTTAATGATTTCTATTGCAAAAGTTGGTAATAGATGGAGTAGTTAATGAGGTTTTGTGACATACACCTTACTAATTGTTCTTGATATGAGAATCTTGTTATTGTGTAGAATAGAGATATATCTATACACCGTAATGGGGAATACGTATTTGACCATCGAGAGAGGCTTAGACATACTAGTGATTTCTCGGATAACAATTCTTGTGATTTAACTAGTTGAAAAGAGAGAGTTAGGATATTCAAATGAAGTGTTGGAGGAAATTGCAATCTTAGACTTGTTATTATTTGATTTCATTATATTAAAGCTTTCCATAGCTCTTTGATTATTTGTTATCTTCATTAATACAAAACAACAAAAACAATTATCATTTGTTTAAATAAGATTGAGATGATAAAAGATTAGTATTTGGAAAAGACTAGTAACAATTCCTCGTGGGATCGATACTCTACTTACTCTTTATTACTTGTTGACCGCGTATACTTGCGCGTAAATTGTCGTTATATTAATCGGACAACAAGTTTTTGGCGCCGTTGCCGAGAAATTATTTTTCTAGTATTTTTCCAATATTAATTATAGTCAAATTGATCTTAATTTAAACTTGTATATAAACTTGTTTTTAGTATATTTTATCATTTATTTTTCTATTTTAATGCTTTCTTCTTTGCAAGGTACACCATGGATCACTTTGTTGATCAATGGCCGTACACAAGTATGATTCAACCAAGGGAAACTGGGATTGATGGACTTAATGCACTCTCTGCATTGTCAGCACAATTTGAAACATTATCGAGGAAGTTGGATGCTTTAGTAGTGGAGAGCACTCAAGGTATAACAGTTACTTGTGATTATTGTGCTGACAATCATCCGAGTCATCAATGCACCGTCAGTTTTGGACCAGTACAATACGGTGGTGATTACTTCAATAACTATGCTTATCCCGATTATCACCAAGATTGGGGGTATCACCCGGATACTACATGGAGCTACAATTATGATGATCAATGTTATGCTCCAAGCCCATCATACACTCTTGAATCTCAGAATCAAGCTCCTACTCAAGAAGAAGGAATGTCAAAATTTGAGGAACTTGTGTATAAGTTCGTGGCTTCGAATTATGAGACTATGAAAAGTCAGGAGATGTCGATTCGAAATCTCGAGAACCAGGTGGGACAGTTTGGCATTGCCTTCAATAATAACTATCAAGAAGCATGGCCCAACGACTCGGTTCCGAAAACTGATGGAGTGCCCGAGCTGATTTTCGAGGAATCTATGGGGGAGAAGACATGTGAGGAGCAAGAAGTGGAGGCCGAGGAAGATCTAGCCTTGAGCTCCAATGATGATGACCCAATTTTGATAGTGCCTCATACATCTTCTCCACCAAAGCTCAAGGATTTGGATAGTTTTGCAGTATCGTGTCCACTTGGTAGTCATTTCTTAGGCGAGGCTTTATGTGACGATGGAGCTAGTATGAATGTGGAACCATGGTGGGTCGAGGAAATGAAGATAGAAGAAGAGCCCGTTGTGATTGACAAGCCCCAATGCCCCAATCTTATCACAGACACAACGGATGAAGCACCTAGCTATTTGACATTTGAATTTGAGAACTTATCTACAAAAAGCAAGCTAGGTGACTTTAGCTCAATGGCTATCACCAATGGGAACCTCCCAAAAGCTATATGGCTATCAATGGATGGTGGGTTCCTCAATTATCGAAGGAGAATTGGATAAAACAGGGAGTTAGTCAGGCTGAAAAACTATAAACCAAGCGCTCGATAGGAGGCAACCCGTTCATTTCCATTCATTTACATTCGTTGTTTTTCATTTACCGCATTTTCAAAGTTTTCAAGTTATGTGTGTATTTAGTTAGTTAAGTTTTAGGATTGGATTTGATTGCTATGTCTCATTATATTCTCAATATTGTCTATTTAATCTTTAATATGTTGCATTTATATATGTGAGGAGCATTGAGAATTATTGCTGCATTGAAATGCTAAAAAAATCAAGTTTTGGGATACAGGGGGTTACCGCCTCGGCGGCAGGATTGAGCGTATTTTCACTGCCCCAGCGACGAGCTCGCCCCGACAGCAAACCAAGTACATTTCCACCGCCCCGGCGACGAGCTCGCCGCGGCGGCAAATGTTTGGCTTATTTTACCGCCCCGGCGGTGAACGCGGAATCCAGTTTTTAAAAATCCTTCCAGGAAGTTCGGTCCCCTTCCTAGCCCTATCAAGCAAGCACCCACGACCAATTTCATCTCCTTCTAGTCGGATTAAACACAACCCACTGAGCATTCAAAAGAGTCCATCTCCAAATTGAAGGTACTACCAAACAACTTCTTTTGCCAACACAAAGCAAGGTACTCATTCCAATTATTGCATTCAAGTAAGATCAAATTGTCAATTGTGATGGGTATCTTGGTTAGTTAAACTGTTTTATTTGGATTTGTATTGGGTAATCATATATTGTTGAAATTTGGATAAATGTAAATTGGTTGCCCAATTGAGTTTTGATGAGTGGGTTTTATACCTACGAATCAGGTATTATTAGGCTTAATTATTGTGGTCTTTAAGTGTTTTTAGCATTATTTTACTTGTTTTTGGTGTTTATTTATTGTAGGTTGGAGCTGGAGGGGCAAAAGGGTAAATTTGAAGCTTAAAATACACTTGGTGGCATTTTTGTAATTATGTGGACAAGGGCTAGCGCCAGCAGCGCTAGGGTTAGCGCCAGAGGCGCTAGTTCACGTTTCTGGATGCTAAAGTTCAGCTGAAGGAGGAAAAGGAAACCAATTCGGAAGAGGATTCTAGTCCATGTTGATCAGATAGTGAGAAGAAAACCCTAAGAAGAAACTTGGAGACTTTTATTATAATTAATCTATCTTTATTTTAGAGAGAATGAAGAGATTTTCTGTGGATGACTTTTGTTCGAGCATTGGATTTTTTGATGTGGGTTTAAGCTTGTCTTGGATTTTATTCACAATTGGGTTTGATCAATCTACTTCTTCTTTCTTCAATTGATTGTTTATCTTCCATGTGTAGTTTTGATCCCATAATGGCTTTTGGTTCAGACATGAACTAATCTCCATTATGGGATTCTAACGGATTTTAATATGTAGTTTAATTACAGTCTTGATTGTTAGGTTATTTTGCATATCATAAGGAATTTCTATCATGATTGTTTTGCATGTATGAATGCTTGATCACCATTCGATTTCAGTACTTATTTGGAATTGAAAAATAACATATAAGTATGGATTGTAATCATGATAGCTTGCGAATATGAGGCTTAATTGGATAGCTTAATATTTTGTGAATCAGATAGAAATATATTATTTTACCGTAAGAGTCAAAATAAGGACTTGTGCTTAGAATCAATATAATTGCAATTTCACATAGAAATATAGTGATTTTGATTATAGTGGTGATTACATGGTGTCTATTGAGTATGGATATTATGTAAGTTGGTCATAATGCATTGACAAATGGTTATGTCTATTTTAGTGTCCTTGGCTACTTTTCTGTGATATATGAACTTACTAGCATGATAGGGGTAATTAGATGAACTATTAAATGAAGTTAGGATCCCATTAATTCCAGGCTTGATATATTTCGTTAGTAGTTGCATAGTTAGTTATTAATTAATATAGAAATAATTTTGTCACCAAAAGTAAGTCAATAGTTTAAGCAAATAAGTATAGTGATTGAACTGATGCATAGTGATTTAATTTAATCCTGTCTTTGTGGGACGATACTCTACTTCCTCTGTATTACTTGTTGACCGTGTACACTTGCACAAGTTAGAGCTCTTTTATTAAAGACTTAAAAAGAGGCAACAAGTTTTTGGCGCCGTTGTCGGGGACAGGCGTTAGATTTTTATTATTATCATCAGTTTTAAGCTATATTGTTTGACTTAGACAAATCTAATCTTTTCTCATTTCTATTTTTTATTTTTGTTTTAATTTCAGGTACTTGTAGAATTTTAATGCACACACGATCATCCAATTCAGAATTGACACCAACTCAGGATAATATTGACGGAAGAGGTTGGAAATCAAGAGTGCGTAGGAATTTGCAAGCACAGTTAGAAAGAACTATTCCGAAGATGGCGGAGGAACAGAGAATCGAGCAAAGAGAGGAACATAAAGCTTTGAGGGACTATTCCATGCCAAACATCACTGGATTGCAGTCTAGCATAGTCAGATCGGCAATAGCAGCAAATACCTTTGAGATTAAACCAGGAACCATTCAAATGGTGCAGAATTCGGTCCAGTTTGGGGGTGCTGCTACAGACGATCCTAATGAGCATCTTTTGAGTTTCATTGAAATTTGTGATACATTCAGATACAACGGGGTGACGGAGGATGCCATCCGACTAAGACTGTTTCCATTTTCATTAAGGGATAGAGCAAGAAGTTGGTTTCATTCTTTGCCTGCAGGATCAATTACTACATGGGAGGACCTAGCACAAAAATTTCTAGCCAAGTTTTTCCCAATGGCTAAAGCTGCAAAACTAAGGACAGCAATTTCTCAATTTGAGCAACAATAGGGTGAGTCCTTATACGAAGCTTGGGATAGGTACAAGGAGATGCTAAGGAAGTGTGCACATCATGGGATGCTAGATTGGATGGTGATCAACACATTTTATAATGGATTGGGATGGCAGTCTAGGCAGATGGTAGATGCAGCTGCGGGTGGAGCTTTAGGGGCAAAGAGCTATGACGAGGCTTATAACCTTATCGAGACTATGGCAGCAAATGATTTTCAGAATCCTACAGCCAGAACGTTACAGCCCAGAGTTGCAAGTTTGTTGGAAGTGGATGTTATTACCCAGTTGTCAGCACAGATGGCGGCTATGGCAAAGAAAATAGATTCGTTGTCGGAAAGCAAAGCCAAGTCAGTTGCTTTCGTGTGTGAGATTTGCGCGGGGTCGCACTCAACAGAACAATGTGCTATCAATTCGGAGTCGGTACAGTATGTGAACACTTATAAGAAAGACCAAGGTCAGTTTCAGAACACTTACCACCCCAACAACCGCAATCATCCAAACTTTAGTTGGTCAAACAACCAAGGAAATCAGCAGCAACAGTTTCAGCAGAACAATCAGTTTCAGCCAGCGCAACAACAGTATGCTCCAAGGCCACCTTTTCCACCGGGATATTCTCAACAATAACATCCTACTCCATATGCACCTCCGCAGGAAAAGAAATCAGAAATGGAGGAGATGATGTTAAAGTACATGGTAAATACAGCGGTTATGATCAAAAGCCAGGCAGTGGCTATTAAGAATCTGGAAGCTCAGATGGGGCAAATGGCGACTATGCTTAACAGCAGGCCCCAGAGTTTATTGCCAAGTAACACAGGCAAATCCACGGAGAGAAGGTAAGGAACAGTGTCAGGTCATTACACTTAGATCGGGAAAGCAATATTCAGGAAATGCACCAGAAACAGCAGCACCGAGTTTACAAGGGGATGACACTGGGGTAGAAACTGAGACAGAAATTGAAGCTGAAAAGAAAGAGAAGATACCGTATCCGAGTTGCAACAAGTAGAAAAGGAAAAAGCTAGTTCAGATAAGAAGCCAGTGAATACAGCACCACAAGTTCACCCTCAGATACCGTATCCGCAGAGATTGAACAAGCAGAGGGACGATAAATAGTTCAGAAAGTTTTTGGAGGTTTTTAAGAAACTGCAGATCAACATACCCTTCGCGGAGGCATTGGAACAAATGCCAAGTTATGCAAAGTTTATGAAGGGTATACTGTCAAGAAAGAGAAGGTTAGACGAATTTGAGACAGTAGCCTTGACGGAGGAATGCAATGCTGTGCTTCAGCGTAAACTACCTCCAAAGCTGAAAGATCCGGGCAGTTTCACAATCCCATGCACAATCGGAAAGATGAGCTTCGATAAATGTTTGTGTGATCTTGGGGCAAGTATCAACCTGATGCCGTTGTCAGTATTCAGTCAGTTAGGATTGCCGGAACCAAGGCCAACGAATATTTCCTTACAGCTAGCTGATAGATCTATCACATATCCACGGGGGATAGTGGAGGACGTACTGGTGAAAGTGGACAAATTTATCTTTCCGGCGGACTTCATCATTCTGGATTATGAGGAAGACAAAAATATACCGATCATACTAGGGAGACCATTCCTAGCCACGGGGAGGACTTTGATAGATGTGCAGAAAGGGGAACTCACGATGCGTGTACATGATCAGGAGGTGACGTTTAACGTTTTCAAAGCAATGAAGCTCCCGACCGATGAAGAAGAATGCTTCAGAGTAGACTTGGTGGATAGTATAGTGCATGATGAAGTTAAAAGTTTGTTGGGCTATGAACCACTGCAGAGAGTGATTGCTGAAAATTCAGATTTGGAGGATGAAGAATGTGCTGAACTTGAGCAATATTTGGATACCACCCCCAAATTCGGAAAATTCAGAACACCTATCGAGCCACTTACGAAAGCGGGAGAGACATCGGTAAAGTTGAAACCATCTCTTGAGATACCTCCCGAACTTGAACTTAAACCACTTCCAGAACATCTCAGGTATGCATTTTTAAATAAAGATTCAAAGCTACCTGTAATTATTTCTTCTGCACTAACATCTTTTCAGGAGGAAAAACTGCTACGAGTGCTTAGAGAGTTTAAATCAGCTATTAGATGGACCATAGCCGATATCAAGGGGATAAGCCCGTCTTTTTGCATGCACAAGATCTTACTGGAAGATGGTAGCAAGCCGACAGTTGAACAGCAAAGAAGGCTCAATCCTATAATGAAAGAAGTGGTTAAGAAGGAGATACTGAAATGGTTGGATGCGGGAATAATCTACCCTATCTCGGACAGTGCATGGGTGAGCCCTGTGCAGTGCGTACCAAAGAAGGGTGGAATGACCGTTGTCACCAATGAGAATAACGAGCTGATCCCAACGCGAACCGTAACAGGGTGGAGAATTTGCATGGACTACTGCAAGCTTAACAAAGCTACAAGGAAGGACCATTTTCCACTTCCGTTTATCGATCAGATGTTGGACCGACTGGCGGGTCATGAGTACTACTGCCTTCTGGATGGGTATTTAGGCTACAATCAGATTACGATAGCTCCAGAAGACCAGGAAAAGACTACTTTTACATGTCCATACGACACTTTTGCCTTGAGAATAATGTCTTTTGGGTTGTGTAATGCTCCAGCCACTTTTCAGAGATGTATGACAGCAATTTTTTCAGACATGGTCGAACAGAATGTTGAAGTATTTATGGACGACTTTTCAGTATTTGGAGATTCTTTCGATCTATGTCTTGAAAATTTGGTAATGGTTTTAAAGAGATGTGTTGAGACAAATTTAGTATTGAATTGGGAAAAATGCCATTTTATGGTACAAGAAGGAGTCATACTGGGACACAAAGTGTCGAAGAAAGGCATTGAGGTGGATAGGGCAAAGTTGGAAACGATTGAGAATTTACCTCCACCCACGTCAATAAGAGGTGTCCGCAGTTTTCTTGGTCATGCAGGCTTCTACTGCAGATTCATCAAAGACTTCTCCAAGATAACTAAACCATTGTGCAGTTTATTGGAGAAGGATGCACAGTTTAATTTTGATGAGGCTTGCATGAGGGCATTTGAGCATTTAAAGAATAAGTTAACACCAGCACCAGTTATCACAGCACCAGATTGGGAGTTGTCGTTTGAGCTTATGTGTGATGCCAGTGATTACGCAGTAGGGGCCGTTTTGGGGCAAAGGAAGGAGAAGATGTTTCATGTGATCTACTATGCCAGCAAGACCCTTACAGATGCACAGTTAAACTACACCACTACAGAGAAAGAGTTATTGGCAGTGGTGTACGCCTTTGATAAATTTAGGGCATATCTGATAGGCACAAAGGTAATAGTGTATACGGATCACTCAGTAATTCGACACTTAGTGGCGAAGAAGGATGCAAAGTCCAGGTTGATCAAGTGGATATTACTGTTGCAAGAATTTGATTTGGAGATCAAGGATAGGAAGGGTACCGAAAACCAAGTGGCAAACCACTTGTCTCGACTAGAGCAGCCGGAAAGGGAGATAGAAGACAAAGTTGAAATTAATGAATCTTTTCCGGATGAGCAGTTGTTTGTGGTGCAAGGGGAAGTGCCATGGTTTGCGGACTACGCAAATTATTTGGTGAGTAAGATGATACCTTCTGACTTGGTGGGGCACCAAAAGAAAAAGTTCTTGCACGATGTTAAATGGTATATATGGGATGAGTCGTATTTGTTTAAACAGTGTGTGGATCAAATGATAAGAAGGTGTATCCCATACAGTGAGACCGAAGGGATTTTACAGGATTGCCATTCTTCTGTATATGGAGGACATTATGGAGGAGAGAGAACAGCGGCTAGAGTACTTCAAGCAGGATTCTACTGGCCAACAATCTTTAAAGATGCCTACAGTTTTGTTCAGCGGTGTGATAGATGTCAGAGAGTTGGTAATATTTCAAAGAGGAATGAAATGCCTTTGAACATAATCCTTGAAGTTGAAGTTTTCGACGTTTGGGGGATTGATTTCATGGGTCCTTTCGTATCTTCGTGCGGTAATCTCTACATCTTGTTAGCAGTTGACTATGTGTCTAAATGGGTAGAAGTGGCAGCACTCCCAACAAATGATGCCAAGGTAGTCCTAAAGTTTTTGCATCGCAGTATTTTCACTAGATTTGGGACTCCTAGGGCTATTATTAGTGATGAAGGTAGTCACTTCTGCAATAGGCAGTTCACAGCGTTGCTGGCTAAGTATGGGGTAAATCATCGTATTGCTACAGCTTATCACCCCTAGACAAACGGCCAAGCGGAAGTATCCAATCGAGAAGTAAAAAGAATCCTCGAAAAAATTGTGAATCCGACGAGGAAGGATTGGTCCTTAAAGCAAGATGACGCTGTGTGGGCATATAGGACTGTGTACAAAACTCCGTTGGGTATGTCACCGTTTCAGCTAATATATGGAAAAGCTTGTCATCTTCCGATGGAGCTAGGACACAAAGCATATTGGGCAATTCGGAAGTTGAACTTTGATTCGACAGCTGCAGGGGAGAAGCGTTTACTCCAAATCAATGAGTTGGACGAATTTCGACTACGGGCTTATGAAAACTCGAAGCTGTATAAGGAGAAGGTGAAGAAATAGCATGATCGTAAGATCATTGAAAGAACATTTGAACCGGGACAAAGAGTTCTACTTTTCAACTCTAGACTTAAACTTTTTCCCGGGAAATTGAAATCAAGATGGTCAGGACCATTCACAGTGAAGACGGTCTTTCCACATGGCGCGATTGAAGTATACGACAAATTTTCGGATCTGTCGTTCAAGGTGAATGGACAGAGGCTGAAGCATTATTTTGGGGACGAGGTGGACCGACAGAGAGTCACCTTAATCTTGTCTGTAACATGAGATTCAAAGACAGTCAAGCTAATTGACTATAACTTAGCGCTATCTGGGAGGCAACCCAACATTTTAATCTTCTGTTCTTCTTTTGTTTCGTAATTTATTTTCTGTATTCAAAAAAAAAAAAAAAAAAAGGGGTTTCTGTAACTAATTTTGGATTTGGGTTGATGTGTGTGCAGGTGGAAACTTGAATTGGCCAAAAAATTGACTAAGTGTGCTTATAAGCGCTATTAGCGCTCAACCTAGCATACCCATAGCGCTAGGGGCGCTACACCTCGCCATGAGCTACTGCACCATAGCGCTGTAAGCGCTCACTAACGCATGAAGCAAGTGCCAAAGGTGCTGCCCCAAGCCAACACAGTCTGCATAATAGCGCTATTAGCGCCCAACATAGCGCCAGCGGTGCTACACCACGCTACAACACACTGCATCATAGCGCTATTAGCGCTCAATCAAGTCATTCTATAGCGCTAGAAGCGCTCGGCAGGGAATTTTGAAAAAAAAAATAAAGTCTAAAACCCTAGGTCGGGCTTATTGAAAGTTTTGCACTACAAAGCCAATTTTGCTTCTTCTTCTACCTCATTCAAGCCGCCTCTAGCCGACTTTTCTCCATTGTTGCTGCGTAGAAGCTATTTTCCCCCAATCAAACATTAACAATCAACCACCCATATTCCCAACTACCGTCGGCTTTCAACAATTGCAACCAGAGAACTTCCATAGCCAAGAAGGATTAAAGGTTCTCACATGGGTAATTCCAATTTCAAGTAAGCTTTACATTATTGATTAATTAGTACTTGAAATTGTTGGCTAGAAAGTTTAATTGCTAGTAGTTGGAGATAATTCTTTGGTTGTGCTTGTAACCCAATTGAGTTTGTGTTGGCTCAATTGGGATTGGGTTTAAGTTTCAATTGTCTATCTTTATACTTGTAAGTTGTGGGAGATTTCATTGTGCTAAATTGGGTTATTCATAAGTTTAGGGGAAACATTGTCTAACGGTTTTTAAAGTGTGCATACCAAGTGTTCGACAGATTGCCCCAACGAGATTTTGAGTTCTTTTGGGTCTTGATTTGTGTTTAATTGGTTATTAATGGCTCCCAAAAGACATAGAGGGGAAAGTTCAGGTTCATCAGCTATGGTCAAGTATGATAAGAAGAAATTTGTTAGCTCTGAAGCAAGTGATAGGTTTAAAAATTGGTCTTCCGGGAAATCTCTAATTCCTGAGCGTGGCTTGCTACCTATTGAGCGGGTAGATGGGGAGTTAGCTCAAATGATACGCAGCCGCAATTGGATGGTATTTACTGCACAACCCGAACCAGCTGCCGTGAATATTGTGAAGGAGTTTTATGCTAATGCTAAAGAAGCTAATGGGAATCTAGTTATGGTTTGGGGTCAGGAAATAAATGTGGGCCGTAAAAGTATTAATGCGTATTATGGGTTGCAGAAAATTCACAGGGATGGCTATACGAAATACTTGGAAGAGGATTTGGATTATTCTGAGATTATAGAAGCCCTCTGTGAGCCAGGGACTGAATGGAAGCTGACTGATCAACAAGAAACTGTGCACTTTCCCTCAGCCAAATTGAGCAGATATGGAAAAGCATGGCATGCTTTTATATGTGCCAAGTTGATGTCGTGCCGCCATATGAGCGATGTCATTAATCAGCGGGTGACATTATTGTTTTGCATTGCTCAAGGGAAGACAGTGGATATAGGGGAGATAATTCATGAATCTATCATACACACGCTTGAGGGTAGTACCACAGGTGGACTGCCTCACCCTTCATTGATCACAGATTTGTGCCGTCGAGCTGGAGTCAAGTGGGATAAAGATGAACTTATGCAAGCCCCATTGCCTCCAATTGATCATGCTGCAATGGGACGGTACAGAGTATGGGGTGGAGGTGAGTCGCACCCGCGGGGTTTAGGCTTCATTCTACCACAACAGCAGGAGCAGGCACAGGAACAGCCACCACCTGTTGAGGATCCCGTTCCAGCCCCTACTATAGTTGAGACTATCCGGCAGGATCTTCGGCATCATACTCAACGGATAGACTTAGTGGCCGGTTCGATTCAGAGGGGTTTTGATTTGATGACTCGACAGCAGAGTCGACTTGCTCAGTGCCAGGCGGAGATTTATGCCTATAATGTTAATTGTTCCACAGCCTTGGCGGATATGTTTAGGCGGTTGAATCCTTCGGCAGGGCCTTTCCAGTTTCCACCAGCTCCTCCTTTATCTATTTACCCACCACCTGACTCGCCTCCTGATGCGGATGATGATGATGAGGATGACGCTGCCGATGGCAGTGATGATGAGTAGTGTTCTTCATTAGGGGAGTCCTCTGTTCTTACTGTTTTATTCTTTTTCAATGAGGGCATTGTCTTGTTCAGTTTGGGGGGTAGTTTTTTTTGTTCGGTTTCATACATTTAGTTTGTTTTGTTTTCTTGTGTTTATACACGATGCATGGTAGTTGCATTGTATTTTAGGGTGTGTCAAGCATTTAGTTGCATGTTAATTGTTCAGGTTGTGTTAAGCATGTGATGCATTTAGTTTCATGAATTAAGCATAAATTGATATAGTATCTAATGTGGCCAATGATAAGATTGGTTTCATGGTTTTAACTTGAGAAGAATTGAAAACTAGTGCGTAGTGATGACTTTGATTAGGAAGTGAAGTTTAACTTGTCTGAAACTTTTGTTAGCAAGGAAAGCACATAATCAGTTGTTTTGAGCAATTTAATTCAAATTGTTGCATAATTTTCTTCTGGTGGAAGATTTGGGTTAAAACTTGATAATATGGGTGAAGCGTCCATTAAATGAAAAACAGGCAAGAATCTAAGTTTGGGGGAATCTTGGGGTGTGAAAACAAATGGTGAAAATTTTGAACCTTTCCCAATTAAAGAATGGATCATGTGGTAGGTTGAGATGGAGCGTAAAACGCACTCATTCATAAACACATGGAACGAGATGGAGCGTAAAACGCACTCGTTCAAAAGAAAGTGAGATGGAGCATAAAATGCACTCACTAAAAAGAAAAAAATTGTTTTAAATTCCTGGGGAAGGGTTTAAAAAGGGTCTAAATGTGTTAAATAACCTTAGTGATACCCTTATGCTTAGTGATTGCTTGAATCAGTTGAATTGGTTGTATTCATGGCTTGAATTGAGTTGCAATTGAAAGTTTTCTTCTAAGAAGTCAATTATGTGATGGATTTGAATTGTAATTGATTGAAATGGTTGATATACACACACGTACGACATGGGTGATGACAGGTGTAACTTAACTACTTGGTTGGAGTTAGAAACTGTGCATTGGTTAGAGATTCTACTTAAGTATGTATGATATCTTTGAGGCCTGATGTTGGATACTGTGTTGGTTGACTGTTTGATTCGTAGGCATGATAGTTTGTTTGCATTTGCATCATTGCATTGCTTGGGGACAAGCAATTAGTTAAGTTTGGGGGTATTTGATGAGTGGGTTTTATACCTACGAATTAGGTATTGTTAGGCTTAATTATTGTGGTCTTTAAGTGTTTTTAGTATTATTTTACTTGTTTTTGGTGTTTATTTATTGTAGGTTGGAGCTGGAGGGGCAAAAGGGTAAATTTGAAGCTTAAAATACACTTGGTGGCATTTTTGTAATTATGTGGACAAGGGCTAGCGCCAGCAGCGCTAGGGTTAGCGCCAGAGGCGCTAGTTCACATTTCTGGATGCTAAAGTTCAGCTGAAGGAGGAAAAGGAAACCAATTCGGAAGAGGATTCTAGTCCATGTTGATCAGATAGTGAGAAGAAAACCCTAAGAAGAAACTTGGAGACTTTTATTATAATTAATCTATCTTTATTTTAGAGAGAACGAAGAGATTTTCTGTGGATGACTTTTGTTCGAGCATTGGATTTTTTGATGTGGGTTTAAGCTTGTCTTGGATTTTATTCACAATTGGGTTTGATCAATCTACTTCTTCTTTCTTCAATTGATTGTTTATCTTCCATGTGTAGTTTTGATCCCATAATGGCTTTTGGTTCAGACATGAACTAATCTCCATTATGGGATTCTAACGGATTTTAATATGTAGTTTAATTACAGTCTTGATTGTTAGGTTGTTTTGCATATCATAAGGAATTTCTATCATGATTGTTTTGCATGTATGAATGTTTGATCATCATTCGATTTCAGTACTTATTTGGAATTGAAAAAAAACATATAAGTATGGATTGTAATCATGATAGCTTGCGAATATGAGGCTTAATTGGATAGCTTAATATTTTGTGAATCAGATAGAAATATACTGTTTTACCGTAAGAGTCAAAATAAGGACTTGTGCTTAGAATCAATATAATTGTAATTTCACATAGAAATATAGTGATTTTGATTATAGTGGTGATTACATGGTGTCTATTGAGTATGGATATTATGTAAGTTGGTCATAATGCATTGACAAATGGTTATGTCTATTTTAGTGTCTTTGGCTACTTTTCTGTGATATATGAACTTACTAGCATGATAGGGGTAATTAGATGAACTATTAAATGAAGTTAGGATCCCATTAATTCCAGGCTTGATATATTTCGTTAGTAGTTGCATAGTTAGTTATTAATTAATATAGAAATAATTTTGTCACCAAAAGTAAGTCAATAGTTTAAGCAAATAAGTATAGTGATAGAACTGATGCATAGTGATTTAATTTAATCCCGTCTTTGTGGGACGATACTCTACTTCCTCTGTATTACTTGTTGACCGTGTACACTTGCACGAGTTAGAGCTCTTTTATTAAAGACTTAAAAAGAGGCAACAAGTTTGTGTTGGCTCAATTGGAGGATTTTGGGTTATTCGATGCTATGATTTGATTGAATATTACAATAACTTAGCAATTTTTGTTGAAACTGAGTTTGGGGGAGGTATTTAATGAAGAATTTCAGTCAGCGCACATCACGTAGTCAACGAATTGTCTAAAAGAAAGTTGGCCTAATTGAGCATTGTTTGGTAAGGAATTGCTTGGTTATTATCCGAATGTCGCCCCAATGCATGTTTCTGAGCCATAACCGTTACCAGTTTATCCACCATCAGACTCAAATGTTTAGAAGGCTATGGTCGAGCATGACGCTTAGCTAATCAGGGAAGTTCTCAGTTTTCATTTCTTTATCTTATAAACAATGAGGACAATGTTCACTTTGAGTTTGGGGGTGGATCATATAGCATTGGCATCATAGTTACATAGCATGTGTTAGTTATTTGTGCATTTTAATGTTTGTTTGCTATTTTGAAAAAAAAAATTATTTTTAAGACGTGTCTCTTGAGCATTGTTTTAATTTGATTTGAACTACAATTCATGGTCTATGATAAGAACTTGATTGAATAGTTTCTAACTCATGGAAAATGGATAAATGTTGCTTAGTATTTGTGCTTAATCGTTATTGTGGTTATTATTTTGCTTATGCGGCCTTTCACTCTTTTGCACCTACCCATGAGTATTGAGCTAGTTGTATGCTTATTGAAGGCTTTTATAACCGAATGCTTGTGGGAAATATTTATAAACTCGAGAACTCGTTTAAACATCACTCGAAGCAAGGTGTCCAAATTTGTTGCGTTTGAATTGATGGTCATGTGGTGAGTTGAGATGGAACGTAAAACGCACTCACTCATGGACACATGCGTAGGAGAGATAGAGCGTAAAACGCACTCTCTTATAATTTTGATAAAAGTAAGACATCTATGTTTATCAAATCTTGCGTTGGGTTGAGATGGAGCGTAAAACGCACTCACCCACAAGAGTGGACTTAAGATAAGATGGAGCATAAAATACACTTACCTAGAGTCCTTTGATTTCATATTTTTGAAAATTGTGATTTGTATACCTTTGTATTCAGTGATGTGTTAAGCATGTAGTTTTTGTGGTTTATTTTGATTATTTCATAAGGTAATGTGGTTGCATAGCTTCATCCGAGCTTAATTGGTTTAGTGCTATTGGGTACTCACATACACACACGGAAGGGACCTAAAGCAAGCTATGACTAGCTAATTGTAAATCTAAACTTCCAACGTTTTGAAAGTTTCCATGAGTTTTTATGTGTTTATGCTTTGAGACCATTGATTAGCTTTTTAATTCATTGCTCAAGTTAGATTATTTAGAAATGTTTAATTTTTATAGTTTGTGTGTTTTGCTTGAGGACAAACAAAGGTTTAAGTTTGGGGGTATTTGATGAGTGTGTTTTATACACACAAATTAAGTGCTTTTGAGCTTGATAATTTGTAAATCCTAAGTCATTTCGTTTGGTTTTATGTGTTTTCATCTTATTATTATGTAATGTAGTTTTGTATTACTTTTATATTTTTTGTGTGCTTTTATGTGTTTTTACTTTGTTTTATAGGAATTGAAATAAAGGTCCCTTGGATCGTTGCGTTTTTGGCTCGAATTTGACATTCCAGCTGCTTGTTTCTCAATTTGACCCATGATGCAATTCGAATCTCTCAAAACTCAAAGAACGAAAGTTGTAGATCTTTGTCTTAGTTTTTCAGAATATCTAGAATCATCCAATTTGAAGTTCGTATGAGAGAGTTATGGTCATTTTACCATCGGATTTTGCATGAATTTTACACAGTAGTTGCTTCGGGCTCAATTTGAGCCTTGCTCCGGCCATTATCTCGATGAACTCCAGTTATGAAAGTTGTAGAGCTACTTCTTAGCTTTCTATATCCTACTTAATCGCCCTAATCTGAGTTCGGACGAAGAAGTTATGGCCATTTTTCCAATAGACGTTGAAATTGATTCGGGGTATACTATTCTTCTGTCGGGGCGGTAGATTCTAGCACTATTCCACCGCCGGGGCGGTAACTCCCTCGATGCAGTCCAGATTTTCGCGATTTTTGGCCAATTTTTGATATCTAAGCTAGGGTTTCATATACCCATCTCATATAACACCAAAGGGGCGGCTCGTATAGGCATTCTAACTCATTCTGACACTTCTAACATCAATTCTAGAGAGAGGGAGGCTTCCATAAACATCAAATTAAGAGCAAAAGTGCTACAATTCAAGGAAAAATCAGCAAAGTTCAAGGAGCAAGAAGAGCAAGGAGTATCAAATCTTGAGGGAAAGCTTGAGAATAAGAATCAACCCATCAAGCAACCATTGAATATCTTCCTAAGGGGTTTTATCATTCTATCTCTAGTATTCTCTTCTTAATTTGTAATTCCATCATGATGTATAGATCAAATTTGATGTTTATTGTAAGTCCCATGAACTAGAACTAATTTTCTATGATTTCAATTGAACCCAATACATAGTCTGAATTGAATGCCCTCTCTTTGATGTTGGTTAATTATTTGTGATTGGATATCATAATTTGTGCTTTATATATTAATTACCTAGCTAGTAATTACCTTGGGAACTTATATGGAATTGAGAGAGGAAGTATAGGTTGAGACCTTATTATGATATCATGTGAAAATTAGATATTCTTATGGGTAATTTATGAAATTAAGTGACGTGTGTTTTATTTATTACCCTCATGAATGGATAATTTGATTGTATTTAGGATAGACATATACCTAAATACCACATGTATCTATTGGAGAATCTATACTTAATGGTTTCTATTGCGAAAGTTGGTAATTGATGGAGTAGTTAATGAGGTTTTGTGACATACACCTTACTAATTATTCTTGATATGAGAATCTTGCTAATGTGTAGAATAGAGATATATCTATACACCGTAATGGGGAATATGTATTTGACTATCGAGAGAGGCTTATACATACTAGTGATATCTCGGATAACAATTCTTGTGATTTTACTAGTTGAAAAGAGAGAGTTAGGACATTCAAATGAAGTGTTGGGGGAAATTACAATCTTAGACTTGTTATTATTTGATTTCATTATATTAAAGCTTTCTATAGTTCTTTGATTATTTGTTATCTTCATTAATGCAAAACAACAAAAATAATTATCATTTGTTTAAATAAGATTGAGATGATAAAATATTAGTATTTGGAAAAGACTAGTAACAATTCTTCGTGGGATCGATACTCTACTTACTCTTTATTACTTGTTGACCGCGTATACTTGCGCGTAAATTATTGTTATATTAATCGGACAACAGAACTCTGCCGATTGTAGAGCTTCACCAGACGATCGTAGATTCAACTCTGCCGATCGTAGAGCTTCATCAATGATCGTAGAGTCACCCCACTAACTGTAGAGTGACTCCATCAACAATATTAAAGCCCTACTGATCGTAGAGTTGTCATGGCAGACCATAGGTAAAATAAAGGGACCATAGGATAGACCACATGAGTCTTTTGAGTAAGTTTAGTTAATCTGTTATTGATGTTTACATATGACTGATCAGAAGTTAGTTTATAATTACTGTAGGATACTTGCAGTACAAACACATAGAGTAAATAGTAAGCAGCAGACCAGACAAGTTTCCGATTCTATCTTGTGCAAGTTTTCGATTCTATCTTGTGCAAGTTTCCGATCCTGTCTTGTACAAATTTTCGATTCTATCTTGTGCAAGTTTTCGATTCTATCTTGTGCAATTTTTCTCTTTGAGCCAGTTACTTATGTCGGTTTCTTGAATCAGATTTGAATTATTATTCCTTATTCGTATTAAGTGGTGTAAGTATTGAAAATTATTACACGTCATTGATATTGTGACAAACGAGAATTTTGTAATTTAATTGAAATATTTATTGAATTAAATAAATATTTTTCGATGATTTGATTGTTGAATTAATTGATTAATTGATGAATTTGTGGTAGATTAATTTAATTATATGTGTTACATTAATTAAAATAATGTGGAGAATTTTTATATTTAAAGTATGTGTTTAATTGAATTTATTTGATTAAATACATTATTTAAATAAGTATAATGTTATTTCTAATTAATTTAATATTAATTAGAGATTTAATAAATTGTCATTATTAATAAAGGAGAATTTTATTTATGTGGCTATGTGATTTAATGTATAATTATTCTATTTTATTTAATTGATTTAAATTAGATTATTTAATTAATTTAAATATGTGACATGAACTATATTATAAGCTTTTTATTAAAATAAATTAGAAGGGGGAGAATAATTGAGTAGCCAAACATGGACTTAGTGGGAGTTGGTGCCAGTTATTAAACTGACACCATATTCTGTCATTTGGTTTTCACGTATTATTATTTCATGCGTTATGGTTCATCAGTTTCCAAAAGTTCATACAGAGAGAAAAGAGAGAGAGATTTGTGAGGGATTAGAGAATTAAGAAGAAATACATTCAATTGTTGCATAGTTAAAGCATTTAATCAGAAGTAATTCTTAAATTTAACCTTTAAATTATGTTTTCTTAATTTTCTCCATGAATGCATGTGTTGAGTTCTCTGTAAACTAAGTTCTATGGCTAGATTTCTATAGAATGATGATTAAATGTTAGAAAGCATGTATGAGCATCTTTTATATGACGTATATGTGATTTAGAGTAATTAATTTCATGAAAACATGTTTTAATTGAGTTTTCAAAAGTTACAGAGTATGAAAATTGTATATCTGGCCCTTATGTACAAATTGTATACTTCAAATTGTTTATTTAACTTAAAATTGATAGTTGGGTATAATTATACATGTTTAAATAAACAATACAGAGTTCAAACAGACTAATTTGGTTAAGAAACAAGTTTACTGCGATTGATTTCGTTAATCATATCAAAATATAAAAATAATGCATGAACAGTGAATTTTGGCCTTTAAATTTGTTGTTTAAATGGTTTATGTTGTTCAAATCACTATATACATGTTAGGTTTTAGTTTTACATTATGTATGATGTCTGAGTATGCGTAAATTGCCTATTGGGTGTGCTAATTGGAAGAAAATTGGCCTGTCCTCGTTGTTCGCGAAGAATAGAGGAGTCGAGCCTGATGTCCAGCGCGGCCGCGCTGGACAATAGCTTATTTTAGGCGCTGCCGCGCTGCAGTACGGCCGCGCAGGTTCCTAGTGTAAAAGTGGCGCGGCCGCGCCGGTCTGCAGAATCACCCAGAAAATTTTATTTAAATATTCAAGTCCAAGATAGTAATTGTAACCTAATTTAATGAATATGGGAGTGTAATAATCATATAATGAGATGTTAAAACATGTTATTAACATATCAATGACGAATTTATGTGATTAATTGGTAAGTCAAATGTTGGTATAAACTCGTTATAGGTAGTCTAATAATGTGTTTAAGAGTTATGTTGTAAGTGTGATTAATATAATCAGACGTAGAGTTAAGTCTAGATAAAGGGAATTTATTTATGATGGTAGTTATGTTATAATGAATTGGTATCGTGACTTGAAATGATATGTAGGATTAAGTGAGAAACGTGAATAGTAAACGTATAATCTACGCACGAGGCAAGTTTCCATACTCTAACTTGATTTCAATTACACAAATTATACATCCTACATTTATATTGAAAGAAAGTATCTTATCCTTAATTGATTATTTCTACGCAAGTTCCTGAACTTCATTCTTTTATCATGGAAGCTTTATAATGCTATAACTTACTTGAGCAAGTTCTTAATTCTAGTTCATTCAATTGTATCTTTTGTGAGATTCAGTCTTTGATTCTCGAATATTTATTATATCTTATTGAATCCTTGATTGACTAGAGAACCCTTATTAATTCGACTAGTCCATAGTTGATGAGCGTTCTAAATTCTAGAAACGTCATTGAAGTAAATACAAACCAAACTTTCTTTGGTGCGGACTCCGATGTCAAACTGAGATGAACAACCCTTATACAGGGGATTTTATTTACGCGTTAGCGTTAAGATGTTGTACACATACATGGTACAAAGGGCTGATCCCCTGAGTATGAGAAGTAAGGTCCATATAGTGTTACGACTGTTAAAGGTTTAAAGTAGAAATACTTGATAACCTGGGACATAGTTCGTGGTCTTAAGACCCTCAGACGTTCTTTTGAATCTTGTCTTATAATCTTGACTCAAAAGCTAAATCTTCGATTATTCAATATTCGTTGATTGTTTCGCATGTTATTATTTTTGTTGTTGTTGTACTTGCTGGGCAATCATTGCTCACCCTTGCATAATAACATTGCAGCTAAAGTTGAAATAGTTGATGAGCCATCCACTAGTAAGGGCAAGGAAAAGACAAACAAGTGTTGAAGACTTGTTTTATTTGTTTAAACAATGTTTATGTAATAGACTTATTTATGTTTCCGCATTTGATGTTGTATTAAGGTTAGATGACCTAGGATTTACTTACTAATGATGTTGTAACCCTTTAATGGGAGATTTCTACTTTATTTAAGAAGTTTCATAAATTTGAATGGGTAGTTAGATGTGATGTGAGGTATATGGACAGTGAACACCAAATCTTGTGGAAACGAAGTACCCGGATTTGGGGGTGTCACAGATATTTATTGACATTCGCACGATGTGCATTTGGAAATTTAATTCTATCATGGAATTTCACCATTTAAAGTTCTGTTATTCACGAACTATCTAGGAGAGGTCTAAGTCATTTGTTTGACTAGACTTATACAGGTTAAATAATTTAAAAGCTATCCAAACCAGTAGTTTGGTGCGGATTCTTAGACTGATATGAACCAACGCTGTATAGGGGAGTTTCCTAAGTATCTGAAATACGATACAAAGCAGAAATAAATGTTATACATATACATGGTGTACAAGAGGCTGATCCCCTTGAGTACAAACTCTGGAGTTAGTAACCTAATAAGGCAATTAGGTGATTGATTCCTTAAAAGTATGTTCATAGTCTATTTGACTGTTCAGTATTTTAATAATCAAGCTTCATTATTCATTGGGACATTGGTTATATTGTATCAGTTATTCATATTGTTGAATCAATTTTCAGTTATTCCCCTTTCATTCATGATATATCTTTCTTATTCATCTTTAAACTTGCTGAGCAAAGTAGCTGTTCACTCTTTCTATGTCATGAACCAATTGCAGCTAAGCCCGAGTGCTCAAGCAAAGAGAAGGGCAAGGGGAAGATGAAGTCCTAGACTTCGGATAGGCGATTTATCTGCCTTAATATTTTGTTTAGATATCAGTTAATGTAACACGAACCCTATTAGCTACTTTTGTACTTCGTGATGTATTTATTTAAGGCTACAGACCTTGGGGTATAGTTAACCTTTTGTAATGAACAATATATGTTTATTCATTTCGCATTAGTTGTCTTATATTATTTAAAGGTGATTGGATGTTCCTTATCGTGAGCACCAAATTCGAGATATTAGTACCCAAGTTTGGGGGTATCACAATAAAAATCTACATAAATTATTAGTTCATTCACCTCCATATCTTGTGCCTCCTCATCAAATTCAGTGTTGGCTTTAGAGACTACATTGTCACACATAGCACTGCTGCATGTTCCTAAAGTAAATACTAATTCTTCTTACTACCTTACCTCTGCACCACTTCTCAAAGTAATTGCACTTACATTCTCAACAGTTTGAGAAGGTAACCTCCCTGAGCCTTGAGATTCCAACCTCCCTACTGTGGTTGCAAGTTGACCCACTTGGTTCCTCAGATCTTGAACATAAGTTCTTGTCTCCTGCTGGAACTGTTGTGTCTGATTCATGAACTGTTGTGTTTGACTCGTGAATGCTTTGAACATATCCTCCATAGATGTTCCAGAATTAGCAGGTGTTGCTTATCTAGGTTGATACTGCTGTTGAGCTGGCTGAAAACCTTCATAACTCAAGTTGGGTTGATCTCTCCATCCTGGACTATAAGTATTGGAATAAGGATCATATTGCTGCTGATGTTGTCCTAGGAACGTCCCCACAACATTGACTTATTAAACAACTTCATCCTCTTGCAATATTGGACAAGCATTAGTAGTATGCCCTGACATTGAACAAATGCCACACACCTGTGCTACTTGCATATTCCCTGCGACCATTTGTCAAACTATAGCAGTTAAATCCGAAATATGTTGCTCAAGATTACATGTGCTTACCTCATTTACCCTTTTTGGTGCATGCCCATTCCTTGTCCCATACTACTGTAAGTTAGTTGCCATATTTGCAATCAAGTTCTTTCCAGCCTCAGGTGTCTTATCAACTAGTGCTCCTCCACTTGTTGTATCAATCATACTCATATCCATTGGCAACAATCCCTCATAGAAGTACTGGATCAAGTGTTGATCATCAATTTGGTAAGGTGGACAGATAAAGCATAACTTCTTGAATCTCTCTCAGTACTCATAGAGAGTTTCTCTATTGAACTGCCTGATTCTACATATCTCCTTCCTTATGCTGGCAACTCTCAAAACAGGAAAGTTCTTCTCTAAGAATAGCCTTTGCATATCATTCCATAGTATAACCAATCATTTGCCAACTCTGCTAGTGAGAATGGAAAAACTCTAAGCTTTATTTGCTCCTCTGTTATTCCTTGTAGTTTCATGGTGGAACACACCACATGAAACTCCTTTAGATGCTTGTATGGATCTTCACCTGTAAGACCACAAAAAGTAGGAAAAGGTGTATTAGCCCTAATTGCAATTCAAAAGAAGCATCTAAAGTAGGATATTCAATACACAATGTTGGTTGATCAAGATTAGGAATAACTAATTCTTTCAAAGTCCTGTTGTTGTTGACAGTAGCCATCTCTTCTTCGTTTGAATCTGCAGTAGTGCTTTATCTCTGAATCAAATTTTAATTGAAGAGAGTGAGAGGATCGAGTCCTAAACTAAAAATAAAAATATAAGAAAATCAAGAATAAATAAAAGAAAACAAAGAATAAATAAAATAAATGACACTCCCCGACAATGACGCCAAAATTTGGAAGCTATCATTAACACTCCAAACTTAAATCCTTACTACTACTCTACTAACACAAAAATCAGTATAGTGACAAGCAAGGGTCGATCCCATAGAGAGTGAATTTATCTTTGTTTATTCTCTTATTTTTTAAAGCAAAATACTACTAAATATAAATTGAGGGGTTTTGAATTTAGTATAACTAACTAATGTGACATAAAATAACTAATAAGAATAACCAATGAATTAAAACTTCAGTTCTTTAGTTTAGTGTAAACCCTTTCACAATAATGAAGTAATCAAGTATAATAATATTTATCCTTTAATGAAACTAATAGTCCTAGATAACAATAAGCTCTGTTATCCAAAATTTCCCTTAAATTATCACTCAATGAGACAAGCTTTTCACAAGATTCTAACAATCATACAACCTAGAACAAGCTCTCTAGATTTAATATAATAGCAGCATTAAGAACTAGGGAATTAGACTATTCTAAGCAACAATCACACAAGCTCGGATTATTTAACATGTCTTATAATAATCTTAGCAATACTCAAACGTTTGTCCACAATTATGTATTACTAATTACTACTTATGATTAAGAATAATATCAATTACACGTAATACAATTCCTTAATCTAGCAGATGATATTAGTTAACCAATTTAATCCTGCAGAAACCAAATCAATTAAACCAAATATTATTCAACAGTTTAATCATATTATCAAGAATGAATTTCATATGAGAAGAGATAAATAATGAATACTCAATTAAACCATTAATTATAAATAAGGTTCAACATCCTTTAGAACTGAAAATAAAGAACTTAGCTTGACATGTCTTCAATCTTGCTCCAAAACTAGGGTTTATAATGATGTAAAAGTGATAAACTCCACGGCATTCTTGCGTGAGGTGGTCGTCGCCCGGATCATTTTCAGCAAGTTATAAGGTGGAACGCTTACAACACCACAACCCTTTGCCTATATTAAGACGAGAACCTTGGTACAATTGTTTGCGTAAGGAAGTTTGTGTTGAATGGAACATCAATGATACCTTAACCCGTCGCTTATATGTAAGCGGTAACCTTGGTACAATCAACGATTGATGCAATAGAAGACGCCACAAATAACTATGATTTGTTGTATGATCAGTCAAAATTTGAACCTCACAGAAAAACTATGAACAGTTCAGGAGTTCTCAAAGAACCAAAAGGAGAATAATCTCACAAGAGAAATTTTATTAATATGAACTCTATTTGGAATTACAATCAAAATGACTATTTATACTAGTAACAAGGAAACCTTAATTCCTATAAGGAATTGAACTACTAAATAGGAAGCAAAGTGCAATCAAATCCTAATTAACAAACTTCCTAATTATAATAGAATTTAAAAGATATGAAATTCTTAAAAATCTGGTCAAAAATGCGTAAAAAATGTGTCCTCGAATTCCATGTCCAGGTCTCGGTACTGCAGTGCCAGTTTGCAGTATAAAAGTGGCGCTGTGGCACCCAACATACAGAACGCGACTTAAATCTCTTGCGCTGCAGCGCCGGTCTGAAAATTTTGACTGTTTCGTCCTTTTATATCCCGAACGTGATTCTTTGCTCCCCTCTTGCTTTCTCCATCAAACTTGAACCAATTTAATGAGCTTAGAATCATATCCCATATTGAATATCTTGCCATATAGCTTAAATCTTTCTCCTTGGTTCTGTGCAATGCAATTTTGTGATGTCGCATGATGAATTATAACCTCTTAGCCCTCATTGAACATCCACAATGTCGCGTGATCACTTGATAACTTGACATACGTTGATTTGGTCTTACTAAATAGATTGTATCTAGCAATCCCGAATCATATGATTGATCTTCCACTCGTGGTTCACTTGAAATGATCTTCAATGTAAGCATCCTTGAATGGTTTTCAGCACAATCACTCGCGATCATCTTGTGAACCTCTTGAACTCGAGTTGAGCGAATGTTGTTCGATGCGAGCCTAACCAGGATTGTATCATTCCCCTCCTCTTGAAAAGAATTTGTCCTTAAATCTGACATCCCCTCCTCTTGAAAAGGATTTACCCACAAATCTGATCCTACATAAAAACAAACCAAATTAGTAGCATCAAATAAAACATAATTCCAAATCTCACCTTGCAAAAGAAATATGAAAGCAACATCAACAATGCAAGTAAGAATATGAAAAGAATTAACAAAAATTTCAACTCCCATAAAGAACAAAGTAACATCTGGCAATTTCCTCGTAATGATACGAACATCTCTTAAATGTTTTCCTCCAAACGATGCTCGACGTATCATATCACACTACAAACTCTTCGTAACACCACCTAGAAATTTAAACTTTCGATCTCCCTTAATCAAGAACTTGTCCACATCAACACGATGCTCTTCCACACGTAGACCAAATTCTTCCAAAATATTAACTATACCGAAATAAACTAAATTAACAACTATAGCAAAATTGGAATCAAAATGTCTACCTAATGACATAAGCAAATAAGTAATAAAATAAATGCAAACAAAACTATGAAAAGCTCTATCTCCTCCTGGATCAAATATCATCATGTAGAACTCTTCATGTAGCATATAATTCCATTCATGAATTCCCGGATCAAAAGTGAATCTTATGATCTCATCCACTCGCAGATACATCCTCCTCAATGATCCTAGGTCAAATATCAATTTTTGGAACTTTGCACATCGTATGTAGAAACACACATGAATCCCTAGGTTAAACATAAAACAAAACAAAGTAACATGCATCTTTTGTATAATCCCGAAAAACTCAAGAAACTCAAATTCATAAACATAGTCTACTAGAACAGAATTAAAAACACTTTCCTGTAGACTCTTAATGCATTGTTCGAATAGATTTTCACAATGAATCATACTTTTCCCCTCGATGAGTAAAAATCCATCTCAAATCTGCAAAACGAAATTAACCTTTTCCTTTCCATTGACATTAACACATTCAAAACCAAGCAATCGCAATAATGGAATAAAAAGGTCACAACCAACTTCACAAGACGAAAACTCAATACCATATTTACAATGATCATAAACAAACTCAACACATGCTAAAGAATTTTCCCAAGCGTTGATAAAATAGGAATATCATCAAAACAGATAATAACTATTTTTCCCTTGAAAGAATACAAAATATAATTTAATACGAAAATATTTAATACATTCGCTAATCCAAACGATTTAACTAAACACACATGTAAATCATATCTCAATCCAATCTGATGATAAACACTTTTAAAACCAATTTCAAATGATATCAAAACATGTAATAAATATTGCTCTAATGGAATGACATGATCACTACTATTGCCAACTAACGACAAGTCATGTAAAGATTGAATAGTATGAACACAAGAATATGAACACGAAACACTAGAATGAATAGTATGACAATAAGCACATTGAAAACAAGAATAAATATCATGATTATAAACTAACTCAACAAATATCAAATATCCTCTAATAGTTTATGATAAAGACGATTCTACCATCAAAATAGCTAACAACAAATTTATCAATGGAAGCATGCAAAATATGTTCTAACAAATTTATGAAAACACTAGATGCATTCGTTAATCTAACAGAAAGAACTATCCACCTATACAAGTCACATGTTAACACAATTTTCCATTCATCACATTTTCTCATGCTAAATTGATTAGGCAATATCATCACATGGTCAACACCAAATTTAGACAAAACATAAGTACTATGCAATTTATCAAACATATTATCTAAGCAAAGAAAATAACTATACTTGTTTACCAATTGCAAATCAACGCACAAGCTCGATAATCTTCCCTTCTTAGATACTATGATTTCATCAACGGCACATGAACTCATGTCTTCATCCAGGATACATCTCTCTATCAACTCTCCAACCTGCCTTGGTGAGTCCTTCGTCTCCTCAAGAACACCATAAGTTGACGAGTATGGAATGATAGCACTGGGTATGCATTCATTCACCTGTATAAGAGAAACAATAGAACTAGACAAAATAGAGTTAATCTAGTTAGTATTCAAAAGCGTCGTCTTGTACGAATGTACAGTCATTGGCTTTTCAAAATACAATTCCTCATCCAACTCACTCTCTTTTTCATAGTCACTTATTTTTCTCTCTTCTTCTTTCTGCTCATTCTCTCGTTTGTTTTCAATCTCTCGAATATTTTCAATCTCGCTTTTCTCAATCTCTCTATTTTTTTTCATTCTCTCTATTTTCAGTCTCTCGTTTGTTTTCTTTCTCACTCTTTTCAAATTTTTCTTTTTCACACTCAATCTTTTGAATACTTTCTTTTTGTTGTTCACTTTCTTTTTGTACAATCATTAGATCTGCATGGACTTCATCATGTACAAGAGAAGCTAACAATTCTCCTTGGACTTCATATTCCTTTTCATCTTCCTCCGCCCTCGGCTGATCTTGCTCCTTTTATACCTTAGAGATGTTTTGTAGTGACCTCCAACAATCTTCCCACGTCTTACTAAATGATCCCATGAGGTCCTCTTTAAACTCTTTAGAAAACAATGGTTCCCTATACACCTTAGGAGTTTCTCGAGGCTGTCTCCGATGTGAATCTCCATGCCTATGATCCTTCCTTTAATCATCCCAATTTGATCGCCTTGAAGGTTGATTGTCATATCTTAGAGTTGCATACTCATTCCTCATGTTAGGCTGTACTAGAACAAACCGCTTTCTCATCACGGTTTTTAACTCTGCCCACGTCTCGATCGGAGGCTCTCGACATCTTTTCCTGCTACACACTAATTGATCCCACCATGTAGCTGCATGATCGGAAAAGTCTTGAATCGCTAGTTTGACCTTCCTATGCTCAAAATAATCTTGATGTTCAAACCCTCCATCCTTTCTCCTCTCCTATCTCAAATATGCCTCTGGATCATTCCTGCCTTGGAAAGTATACCTTCGAGACCCATAAGTACTTTCATAACCATAATTATACATATTTACTGCAAAACAAAGGTTAGTAGATAAAAAAAAATTCCTGACACCCTCTCTTATGTGTTTCTCTTAAACAATGTATCGCATAATTAAGAAATCACTCGTGTATCGCTCAATTGGCTTTTAACCTCTAATAATCTCACTACTCTTTCCTTTTACCACTCAATATTCTCTCTAATAGGTTCCTTTTGAATTCACCAAACAATTTCACAATTTTACTATTTAATTCAACAAGAACTTATCACTAACAAAATATAGAAGGTATGAACATCTCAATGGTAGCAAGCAATCAATCGCAACAAATAATATTTTTTTTCCAACACTTTTTTTAAACTCGCGACTTTTTTTCACGAATTTTTTATTCTATATATATAATCAGTAGAAAATTAAAGATAAGTAGTTAGCTAGAAAACATATCTCTGATACCAAATGATAGACTTCACGGCACGCTTGCGTGAGGTGGTCGTCGCCCGGATCGTTTCCAGCAAGTTATAAGGTAGAACACTAACAACACCTCAACCCTTCACCTATATTGAGACGAGAACCTTGGTACAATTTTTTGCGTAAAGAAGTTTGCGTTAAATAGAATATCAATGACACCTTGACCCCTCACTTATATGTAAGCAGTAACCTTAGTACAATCAACAATTGATACAATAAAAGACGCCACACACAACTATGATCTGTTGTATGATAAGTCAAAGTTTGAACCTCACAGAAAAACTATGAACAGTTTAGGAGTTCTCAAAAAACCAAAAGGAGAATAATCTCACAAGAGAAATTTTATTAATTTGAATTCTATTTGGAATTATAATCAAAATGACTATTTATACTAGTAACAAGGAAACCCTAATTCCTATACGGAATTGAATTACGAAATAGAAACCAAATTACAATCAAATCCTAATTAGCAAACTTCCTAATTATAATAGAATTTAAAAGATATGAAATTCCTAAAAATCTGGTCAAAAACTCGTCAAAAACGAGTCCTCGGATTCCGTGTCCAAGTCCCGGCGCTACAGGGCCAGTTTGCAGTACAAAAGTGGCGCTGCGGCGCCCAACATACAGAACGCGGCTTAAATATTTGGCGCTCCGGGGCCGTGTTGCAAGTCATTTCTGGCGCTACGGTCTGGAAATTTTGACCGTTTCAACCTTTTATGCCCCGAACGTGATTCTTTGCTCCCCTCTTGCTTCCTCCATCAAACTTGAACCAAATTAATAAGCTTAGAATCATATCCCATATTGAATATCTTTCCATATAGCTTGAATCTTTCTCTTTGGTTCCGTGCAATGCAATCTTGTGATGTCGCATGAGGAATTGTAACCTCTTAGCCCTGCTTGAACATCTACAATGCCGCATTATCACTTGATGACTTGACTTGCGTTGATTTGGCCTTACTAAATAGATTGTATCTAGCAATCCCAAATCATATGATTGATCCTCCACTCGTGGTTCACTTGAATTGATCTTCAATGTAAGCATCCTTGAATGGTTTTTAGCACAATTACTCGCGATCGTCTGATGAACCTCTTGAACTCGAGTTGAGCGAATGTTGTTCGATTCGAGCTTGACTAGGATTGTAACAAGAAGAGAGTACTTAAAACTTGACTAAGAACATCTATTTATACTCCTAGAACAAAATCCTAAAGTCCTAAGAAGTTACAATTTAACTTGGAGTAGAATTGAAATAAAATAACAAAGCTCTTAAAAAGTGCTGATCCCGACCTGGCGTGGCCGCGCCAGGATCCTTCTTTAAACCAGTGTTGTCGTGCCCAAGTGAAAGAGAATTGATTTTCACTTATGTAGAGCAGCGCAGCCGCGCTGCATCCTAGTTCATTTCCAGCGCGGTCGCGCCGAACCTTCATCAGCAACGATTTTTCATCTTTTTTCGCTTTTCATCTCCATTTCCTTCTGAAATCAATAAATACCTTAATAAGCTCATATACACATAAAACATGTAATAAAACTAAACATAAAGGAATCATAATTAATGAATATTTTGTGCTTATCAAATTCTCCCACACTTAGCCTTTACATGTCCTCGTGTAAACCAAAATAAAGGTCATATTGAAATCATTCGAATTCTATTCAACTAAACTTTCAAAGGTTTTAATTCAATAACCAACCATGAATATCAACACTAATCAACAGAAGTTCGATCAACACTTCATCAATCAATTCACAATAACAACCTTGTCATTCACCACTAGACATTTTTAAACTAAAATGCGTCCACATAAGTATCTTTCCTATGATCTACACACATACTTAACTCAGTTATCATGGAACAACAACCGTGCATACTAACCCAGAACTCAGAACATATTTCTCTGTTATTCATTTTTTTTCTTTTCGCCAGAACCCTCAAATTCACTTTTTTTCTAGGTGAATGCATTTTATGCTCCATTTCACCTTTCTCATTCTTTCTTAAGTGAGTGCATTTTATACTCCATCTCATTTATCTACTTACCAACGAGTGTGTTTTACGCTTCTTCTCGCTGCATGTGCTTATGGGAGAGTGCGTTTTATGCTTCATCTCAACCCACCACATGATTTTGCACTTTTGATCTTTTTTTCATTTTCTCAAAATTTTCTTCTTCTTTTTTCTTTTCCATGGTCCTGTAAACAAAACAAGCAGATAAACAGTTCTAAATCATGAAATCAGTGCACATAATCAAATCCCACATATAACTCAACCAAGTAAGCATGTATCTCATATTGAAGAACTCATGTAACACAAATTCAATCCAAATCAGTCAACTAAGGGTCCTGACTCAATTATCATCCTTCATCAATTAATTAGGCATTAAGCAAATTCTGCAATTAGCATCAATTTTCATTCCATAGCCAAAACCTTTAAAAACTAAGCCAAATAAAACTAATTTTTTTAAGGAAAAATTTTAAATTTTAAGGCAGTGTATAAGCTAAAAACGAATAAGCTAAAAAAATGAATTAACCTAAACCACTCCCCCACACTCAAACCTTATATTGTCCCCAATGTAAGAAAATTATGCAAAGAAGAAGCAACTAGTTAACATGCAACTACAAAATAAAAAAGGATATATTTTGGGAAGGTGTCTCCCTAGAAAGGGAAGATACGATTTGGGAAGAAAAGGAAGTTAAGTCCAAGATTTATAGGACTGTTCGAAGTGTTAAGAAGAGTAGGAGAGGTGGCATACGAAGTAGCCCTACCTCCTGAGTTAGAACATATACATAATGTGTTTCATGTGTCAGTTTTGCGACCTTATAAGTAAGGCTATAGGCATGTAATTGAATATGAACTTATTCAAGTAGAAAAAGACTTAACGTATAAAGAAATTTCGATTCAGATAATTGATAAGAAAGAGCAAGTCTTAAGAAATAAGGTTATACCTTCTGTAAAAGTAGTATAAAGGAATCACAATGCTGAAGAAATAACGTGGGAACTCGAAAAAAAGATGAAGAAAAATTATCCCCATCTTTTTGTGTAACCTTGTAGTTTGATTCTAGGGACAGAATCCTTATAAGGGGGGAGAATGTAATGACCGAGAATCATAATTAACTTGTAATTAAGGTTTTATAGAATAAATTGAATTTTTATGAATATTATTCCGTGATATGTGTTTAAAGGTCGTATTATGACCTAGATAGTCTTTATATGTTAGAATTAACGAACTAAGGTTTCATACAAAGAAATAAAATTTTTTCCGAGAAAAAGACGAAATAACACTATTCACGCTAAAAATGCCTTTCACGTTTGTCAAAATTTTAAAAGACACCATAGCATTTATATGATGTCACGAAGTGTAATAACTAATAAAATTCGAAAACAAAAAATACGATTTTTCGGTTGTGGATCGGATTACGAAAAGTCCATCGAAAGTCAACAAAAGTCACGATTTTAATCTTCAAACATTCGGGCTTTGTTTTCGAAAGCCCAATATAAGTAATGTATGAGGCCCAAGACAATTTAATTAAGGCCCAAACAAATTATTAAGATAGCCCAAAAGATTAGCCCAAACAAATATTAAATAAGCCCAAAACTTAATTGGATCAAAGCGGGTCAACCATGGATCGATGGGCGGACAAAAATGGATGGAGCAACCTATGTGGGGGCCCCAAAGGGGGTGGCCAGGCATGTGGGTGGGTGTAGCTTCTTGGAGAAGCTTGGTAAAGCTTCTTGGAGAAGCTTGGTAAAGCTTCTCCACTAGGTTAAGTAATTGATAAGTGCATAATATTTGATAATTTTGATTCCTTTATATTTAGTTTTATTACATGTTTTATGTGTATATGAGTTTAATAAGGTGTTTATTGATTTCAGGAGGAATTGGAGCTAAAAAGAGAAAAAGGGATCAAAATGGGCGCGCAAGGAAAAAAAGAGATAATGGACAGAACTTGTGGGCCGCGACGCGCCAAATCATGGGTCGCGGCGCTGGACTCTGAGCCGCGACATTCGCTAGGTGAGGCGCAGCGCGCGAAGGCTCTCCGTGGGCGCGTGGTTATGCGGCAGATTTCTCCCAGCGTTGTTATTTTTGAGGATTTCTAATATAATTTGGAACATTAATTCTTATAGCTTTAAGACTTTGACGTAGGAGTATAAATACATTGTATTAGTCAAGTTTTAAGGATCATCATCTATCATTCCCTCTCTTCTTCTCAATTGAAAACCCTAATTTTGGAGGTTGAATGCATGTTAGACTAAGTACTTTATTTCAGTTCTAAGGGATGTTGAACCTTCTTTGCTATTAATGGTTTGATCAAGTTTACTTTATTTATTCCTTCTTTCATGAGATTATTTTGATAATCTGATTTAATTGTTGAATGCTATTTGGCTTAATTGATTTGATTTCTGCAGAATTGAATTGGTTAGCTAATATCATGTGCTAGATTAAGGAATAGTATTACGTGTAATTGATATTGTTCCTAATCACAAGTAGTAATTAGTAATACATGATTGTGGACAAACGTTTGAGTATTACTACGATTATTATAAGACAGGTTAAATAATCTGAGCTTGTGTGATTATTGCTTAGAATATTCTAATTTCATAGTTCTTCGTGCTGCTATTATATTAAATCTAGAGACCTTGTTCTAGGTTGTATAATAGTTGGAATCTTGTGAAGAGCTTGTTTCATTAAGTGATAATCTAAGGGGAATTTCGGATAGCAGAGCTTATTGTTATCTAGGACTATTAGTTTCATTGAAGGATAAATATTGTTATACTTGATTACTTCAGTATTGTTAAAAGGCGATACTGAACTAAAGAACTGAAGTCTTAATTCATTATTTATTCTAATTAATTATTTTCTGTTATATTAGTTAGTTTAATTCAATTCAAAACCCCCAATTTATATTCAGTTGTATTAGGATACATTAGGATAAATATAAAACAATTCACTCTTTGTGGGATCGACCCTTGCTTGTCACTATATTGATTTTTGTGTTAGTAGAGTAGAAGTAAGGTATTAATTTTGGAGTGTTAACGACAGCTCCCAAATTTTAGCGCCATTGCCAAGGAGTGTGAAAGTAGTATGCACACAAGCCAATCATATTTGATATGATGTAGCATATACTTTGTAATCTTATTCGTTTATTAAAGACATTTTACTTTATCTACATGATGCTGTTATATTGAATGTGATAAACCCATAGTTTTGAGCAATGCTTTTAGAATCATGATGGTGATCATGCTAATGAGATCTAAATTCTAGATAGTTCACAAACTAAAATCGTTCCTAATCGATGGATTACTAAAAAGGGAATTAGTGAATCCGGATAGATTAGTACATACGTTGCTTGCCCTTATGAAGAGGATGATTGATCTCATAATCATTTGTGTGGAGACACTAAAGCAAGTATGTAGGTGCTTATTAGAGAATAAGTTCACTAAACGTGGCTCGCTAAGGAATACCTAATGGAGTTTTACTCGTCTGTCAATAGGAATTCCTCTAGTGATAGTAGTACAAGTGATCCTTGGACTTGAGATCATCATAGTATCTTGTGTATAATGAATTATACTTTGACATGTCGCTTAAGACCTTTAGGGTATATCAAAGGGTATGATTGGGTATAATAAGTTATACATGGAGATAGGTGAATGATCAACAAAGAATCTACCACTTCTAGTAAAAGGAGAGAATGTCCTATGTGATTCGATAAATGACGACTCAAAAGTCTTTGGCCAAAGCAGAATGAAATTAGAAAGGAGTTTCTAATTTGTATTATCAGAGTTGTGCATTTGAGAATCGAAATACATATAATTAAATAAAATAAGACTTGACAGTAATTCCATGTCTTATATTTAATTGAGACATTGTATGGTAGAAGGATTGAATTGTACGGTAACTATTCACTGAAAGGTTCTATTGTGATTAATGTTGAAATCTATATTATCTGAAAAGTCGTTGATCGCTAAGAGGGCTTACCCTTATTGTAGAATAAATATTATTTATTTAAATGAATTAAATAGTTTAATTTATTTATTTAAATAAGATTAGAATTGTTCTAATTGATTTATTCACAACCGGTTTAATATGGAGAACCTAAAGGGTCACACCGCAAAAGAAAAATATTTGTTTAAGAAGTAAATGGCATAATTGTAATAATAAGTTAAGTGTATTTAATTAAATCTATGGAGATAGAATAAATTAAATAGCTTAATATTTATTATTTAATATTTTAGAAATATTAAATATCAATTAATAAGAGGAGTCTTATTATTATTATTACAATTACTATTATTTAATTCCTAATAGGGATTGGAATTAATTAATAGAAGTACTCTCTCATAAATTCTTAATTGGATTAGAAGTTTAATTAATTAAAGGAGTTTAATTAAAATAAAAAAACTTAATCCTAAATAGTTTAGGAGGGTTCCCTATATCTATAAATAAGAGGAGTCTTATCATGATTTAGGGTGAGAAAGTTAGACTGTTAGACAGTTAAACACTCTTCCATAAGAATTGGAGAGAGAGAGAGAGTACTTGTAATTTATATAGAGATAGAAACTAGAGTTTTGCCAACACCCATTTCTTGAACAACTATTATTCCTTGGTGGATCACCTCTAGAGGCCAAACACTTGGGTGGCTACCGTTGATCAAATGAAAGAATTTAATCGGTGGAATTCAAGGAGAACGCGAAGGATTTGGAGGTGAACTCGTACCTGTAGAAGCATGGTTCTACAAGGGTATGATTATCATACTTTATCTCTTTCGTTTAATTAATAATTGAGCATATGGATGATCTTGGTGATGGTTTGTCAGAAAAATTTAAAATCCGTTTTTATCGCGCTTCCACACTATTTATGTAATTTGATTGCATGTTCACGCTATATACAAACCTAACAGTGGCATCAGAGCCTAACCTTGTGCTAATTATCGATTATTATGATTCCACGTATGTATGGGTATGCGATTGGATCGATTTTCTGGGCAAAGAAAAAAAAATTCGAAGTCTGCTACGCGGCACGGCCGCGCCGCTTCCAGTTCATTTTGGAGCGCGGCCGCGCCCGAACCCAGAAATCGTTTCTGGGGGTGCAGCGCGGCCGCGCTGCTCCTAGTTCAATTTGGAGCGCAATCGCGCCGGTTTGCAGATTTTGAAAATTTTTTATTTTGATTTTATTTATTTTCCATTAAGATAAAAGTTTTATTTTGAATTGGAATATAATTACAATTAAAAGTTTTATTTGAACTTGGAATTGGATTCTACGTTAACTAGAATAAAGGAGTTTATTCATATATAGAATAGGATTCCATATTTCCTAGAATAAAGGAGTTTATTCACATATGGAATAGGATTCCTTGTTTCCTTAAAAAATAAAGATGTTTATTTTGATAAGGAATCGGATTTAACATATTTTATTTTTCCAAGCAATTTTAAGTTAAAATAAAGGAGTTTATTTTGAACTTGAAATTGGTTTCCATGTTAATTAAAATAAAGGAGTTTATTTTGATTTGAAATTTAATTAAAAATAAAGGAGTTTATTTTTATTCAAAATTGGATAAAATAAAATAAATAAGTTTATTATGATTTAAATTTTGATTAAAATACAAGGAGTTTATTTTGTTTCAAAATTGGATTTCTAGTAAACTTTTAATTGCCCATTAAATGATATCAATGCATATATGGAATGGTTATATTATTCATGAGATGAATGTTATTTATTGATACATATGGAGATATGTATGATAATAAATAGGGATTGATTATGGACTATTGACCAATGTATGATTGGATTTATTTTAGTGGATGCTTGAATGAATGGGTTTTTATAAATGGGGTCTGCGTACCTCGTCTTCTCTAGTTTTTCTTAATGTAAATTCTATCTCCCTCCTATGTACTTCCCCTTGACTGCTGATCAAGGTTTCTATTTATTGTAAATAGTTTATGTAATAGGTTTAGTTAGAATTACTTGAAGAATTGGAGACAAAGGAGCAAGGAGCGCTTGAAGACCCGTTTGTAAAGGAGCCCGGGTTTAAATGTAATAGTTATATTTAAATTTTGTTCTTGCACCCTAGGTTTGACCTTTTGGTTCACTTGGTGGCTCTAGTGAACCAAACTAGAATAAAAGTCCATAATCAATCCGGGTAGAATATAGTATTCTATATGTGCATGCTTACTATGTATATATTATATATTATCCAACATGCTTCGCATGTTAAATAATATGACGCATATTTTATATATATATGTGCATGCGCATTAAACAAGATGAGACTAATAATAATAAACCCCTCAAAGAAATCATATTAAGTCCTAAGCGTTCAAAGATATTAGGAATATCGAACGTCGCCTTCTAGCATGGTAAAGCAATAGAGTATTAAATATTTAATATGAGTTTGTTGTGCACACACAAGAGTATTAAATATTTAAGATGTTGTTTTATCACATTTGATGCTTATTAAGGAATTGAACATTACTGCTTTGTTGTGCGCACACAAGGGCGGTCTTTTTCTCTTCACATATATGGAAGTGCTAGGTTGGACTTAACTTAGATTATTTTAGTTCGGATGTGCACACACTTAACCATTATAATCTAAGAGGCAAAATACAAGGAGTTACATAGTGATGTAATTGACAATAGTTGTCTGCCTATTTATTTATATATAGTTTGTTGTGCACACACAAGGCTATATACATTTGAAATGGGATCCTTATTCTCACTAGCAAATCTTTAATTAGATATGCCGAACTATATAGGGAGGGTAATATAGTTTGATGAAAATAGTGGGAGATACCAATTTAAAATAAAGACCTTATTTATTTTAGTAATTAATTAAAATGAATGTATGCTAAAATATTGTTAAATTACAAATTCATTTACAGAATTTTACGATGTCTAATTCACTATCACTGTAGAGCATATTAGATGCTAATTAACCAGGACCAAATTAAAAGGACTGGTGATCATGCTAATGAGATCTAAATTCTAGATAGCTCACAAACTAAAATCGTTCCTAATCGATGGATTACTAAAAAGGGGATTAGTGAATCCGGATAGATTAGTACATACGTTGTTTGCTCTTATGAAGAGGATGATTGATCTCATAATCATTTGTGTGGAGACACTAAAACAAGTATGTAGGTGCTTATTAGAGAATAAGTTCACTAAACGTGGCTCGCTAAGGAATACCTAATGGAGTTTTACTCGCCTGTCCATAGAAATTCCTCTAGTGATAGTAGTACAAGTGATCTTTAGATTTGAGATCATCATAGTATCTTGTGTATAATGAGTTATACTTTGACATGTCCCTTAAGACCTTTAGGGTATATCAAAGGGTATGATTGGGTATAATAAGTTATACATGGAGATAGGTGAATGATCAACAAAGAATCTACCACTTCTAGTAAAAGGAGAGAATGTCCTATGTGATTCGATAAATGACGACTCAAAAGTCTTTGGCCAAAGCAGAATGAAATTAGAAAGGAGTTTCTAATTTGTATTATCAGAGTTGTGCATTTGAGAATCGAAATACATATAATTAAATAAAATAAGACTTGACAGTAATTCCATGTCTTATATTTAATTGGGACATTGTATGGTAGAAGGATTGAATTGTATAGTAACTATTCACTGAAAGGTTCTTTTGTGATTAATGTTGAAATCTATATTATTTGGAAAGTTTAATTCACTCTTACATAAGAATTGGATAGAGAGAGTACTTGCAATTTCTATAGAGATAGAAACTATGTGACGCCCCCAAATCCGGGTTTCCTAACCTCGAATTCGGTGCTCACGATACTCAACGACAAACATACTTTTTAACTAAATGCGGAATAATAAACATACATTGTTTATTGAAATAATAATAAAGTCTTACAATCTTGGTCCCAAGGTTCTTTAACCTTAACATAAAACGTACCCTTAATACAATAAAAGGTTCACTTAATCAAACAACATTCAAGAATAACTAGTACATAGGCACTATCGGGCGTCTATTCTTGCACCTTCCCTTTTCCTTTGTCTCCTCTAGACGTTTCTGCCTTAGCTGAAATAAAGATCGTGATATAGCAAGGGTAAGCAACTAGTTTGCTTAGCAACTTTATACACAAGGGAGATATATCATGAATAGAAGGAAGTTTCGCTTTCAATGTTCAACAACAGTATAAGAGTGTGAAGGAACATAAATTAGTAAACAACAGTTGAATATTCGAATAATTGAATGACAATTACTGAGTGGTTCGAGATAACCAAGGACGTTTACCAAGGTTCTCAGCATGTAAGCTGGACCTCTTAAAAAGTTTTGGTAATCGAGGGGATCAGCCTCTCATACCCCGTGATTTATGCATAAACACTTAATAACCAGCATTGATATCATGCCTTAAACAAGTTTATCCTTTTCTCAGCCAAGAGTTCTTACCATAGCAATTTAATAAGAACAACTTTTAAAATACCATTGTCTTAACCAATTTAGACATGCTGGATCTAGCTGATACAAATAGCATAGATCTATCTCATAAACAATTCATGCTTGAAAGAACTTTAATTAAATTTACAGTTCAATCATAATAGGATAGGAATTCAATTGCACAAGGTGCGAATCTCAATAATCAGTATAGATGTGAATAATCGACAATAAATATTCACTATCATGCTTCGAAAATAATAACTCGAGATTGAGTTAGGGAACTTGCCTGTTTGCTCAGCTACAAATAATTCTAGCTTTAACTATTTGGCCTTGAAGAACCTAACATAGATAATGTCGGTCTATCAATTAGTACTGCGTAGTTGTACGCCGATACGCTTACTTATGCTATTTATTTAAAAAAATTAAGCAGTTCACATAACACACATAGATTAATAACCTATTGCATATTCTATAGGACACTTAATTGATCTCTAGGTTGATGGTTTAATTAATTAACCATGTATCCTTTAAGTAATAAACACTCATTAAACCCTTAAACAATGAATTATAATTGTTTAATTAATTAATCATTACTTTTTCTTAAGTAATATTTATTTATTAACCCTTAAACAATTTATCATAATTGTTTAATTAATGTGTTATTTAAAATCTCCTTATTTTTATTCACTTTATCTTGATTTAATTACTATTTAATATTCGTTAAACAGTAATTAATTAATTATCTTTAGTTAATAATTAATAACTAATTATATTTACTTATTATTTAATTATTAATTAAATAATAATCAATTATTAATTTTTTTATCGTCTTTATTTATTATTTAAGATTAAATAATAATTAATTAGGTTTAGTTATTATTTAAAGCTAATCAAATAGTAAATAATCAATTAGTGAGTAAGAGTTACCTTTAGTTATTATCTAATAGTAAATAATAACTAATTAGGTTTATTCATCAATTAAAGTTAATCAAATAATTATTAATGAACTTATCTTTAGTTATTATTTAGTAATAAATAATAACTAATTAGGTTTATTTATTATTTAAAATTAATCAAATAATAAATAATTAATTTACAATTCTTAATCATTGTTTAAAAAAATAAATAAACAATTTACTATATATGAAAAATATAATAGCATATAAGGCTATTATTTTTATTACTTCTTATTCATACTTAATTACTATCTAATAATAATTAAATATTTATTGTTTATTGATAAATACTTTATTCATACATAATTATATATGTAGTATCTTTATTTATTATTATTAGATAATAAATAATTACTTTATTAGCTTAATTTATTATTTAATATTAATTAAATAATAATTAAATATTTATTATCTTTATTTATTATTTATTGATAAATAATAATTAATTAACTTACTAATTTTAATTATTAGTTGTAATGACTAATTAGTATGTAAGTGTATTATTAGCTCGATTTGATAGCCAACAGTTAAGCTACAGATAGTACATTCGATTAGTGGCTTACTCAACCCATTTCCTGCAATTTCATTCTAAACTAACCAAGATTATTACCCAACACAGTAGACAATAATTTCTAAACACTGATTATCATACCCAAAAGGAACCAAGGTTTGATTTATTTTTGTATCAACAGTGTGATGGACAATACAGTTAATACCACATGAGCAAAAATCTGGTTCAGGCATTCTAATTAAACTGAAGCTGCCGAACCCTTAAGGTTTCTTACTATACCAAGTTTCCAGTTCAAGAACAATTCAATACAGCCCAAACAGGAACAACATAATACCAGATTTCCCAAAATCAAAACCAAACATAATTTAACACAATTCAATACCAGGTTTTTAAACCCAAAAATTATCATTCAACGTCCAATTTCACACCAAAACAATACAATACAGTGTGTATTATAACCAACACAATTGACTGCTAGAACCTTTAAGGTTCATCCATAACAGCTTCCCAAATAAAGACCTAATACGGTATATAGCACAACCAAAACAGTCGGCAATACCAAATCCAATTACAGAAAAAGGAAATTTATACTAAACCTAACATAGAACCATCACAGTAGCTCAAAAATCCCAGGGTTGTACCTTGGGTTTGACCGCGCCGCTGCCTTTCTTCCTCTTTCACAATACGCGACCCAACCGGACGTTCACCGCCGTTCACCCGCTGCGATTCCTCTCTCTGAGATTATCTTTTTTTTCTAATTTGGACTAACAGAAACTCGGTGGTTTGGCTAGGAGTTGGACCCAATTTATAGGAAAAATGTTGCACAGTTAACTGGGTATTACCTTACCTGACCAAGCTATTAACCGGCGGTAGGAGGGAGGGACTGTCGACCGGTTGTCAACTCAACCACTGTGACTTGCCGGCGGCCCATTGAGCCGTGCATTTCATCGGTCGCTTCGCCTAAAACCCAGAACCTATGGTCCCTTCGACAGACGCTCAATCCTTGCCCGCTCCCAATCGTGCCGCCTCTTCACGCCATCTCGCCGACTCGAGTTGTCGCCGGCGCAGGCCTGGCGACGCCTCCTTCTCGTCCCGTTCCGTCTGACTTGATTGATAGATAGCTAGGGCTTGATTTGATTTGGGGGTTTGATTTCGCCGATTTGAGAAGCTTTAGGATTTCCCCCTTTTCCATTGGTTCTGCTATCTCCTACCGATTCCCAAATTAATCCTACCGTTTGCCCCAATTGAAAAATACGGACCCAACCCGGCTAAAGAGATTTGGAATTGGGCTCAAAGGAATTGGGTCCAGCCGATTGGATTGAGGATTGGGCTCACCTACTAGTTAGGTCGGCCAAAAGAAATGGGAAGCAGCCTAATTGGAAAATAACATAGGAAGAAGAAAATGGATCCAACTAACAAAATGAAAAATGGGCCACTCCAAGTAAGAGGAAAATGTCCCAATTAAATTAACCACCTTGCTTTTAATCTAAATACTAAACCAATTAATTAATTATTTGAAAGGTTTATTTAAACCATAATTCTTCATTTGAATGATAAAATTATTTATTTAATTCCCCAATTTTCTTGCAAATAAATTCTTAGGGTTAACTCACTAATTTATTTAAACTCTCAGGGAGTCCTTTTAACGCACAGAAAATTATTGAACCACGTATTTATATAATTTATATAATAATACCCACATGGATCCAATTAAAATCGTAAAATTAAATAAAACAAATTTCATATATGAAAATAAATTAATACAATATTTAAAAATTCCTGGACATTACATCCTCTCCCCCTTACAAAAATTTCGTCCTCGGAATTTCAATCTAAGGTTACTCAAACAACTGGGGGTAATTCGCTCTCATCTTCTCTTCGAGTTCCCATGTGGCTTCTTCCACCGCGTGATTCCTCCAGAGAACTTTAACAGAATGAATGGTTTTATTCCTCAGTGTTTGCTCCTTCTTATCAAGTATCTGGACAGGAATCTCCTCGTACGATAAGTCCTTTTCGACTTGAATTGGCTCATAGGAAATGACATGCTTGTAATCCGGCTTATACGGACGCAACACGGATATATGAAACACGTTGTGAATGTGCTCAAGTTCAGGAGGTAATGCTACCCCGTACGCCACTTCGCCTATTCTCCTTAATATTTCAAAAGGTCCTATGAACCTAGGGCTCAGCTTGCCCTTCTTCCCAAAGCGGATCTTCCCTTTCCAGGGAGATACCTTCAAAAATACATAGCTACCAACTTCAAGGTCTCGTTTTTGACGATATAAGTCGGCGTACTTCTTCTGACGATCCTGGGCCGCTACTAACCGCTGTCTTATTACTTTAATGACTTCCACGGTTTATTGTACTAATTCTGGTCCCAACAATCTCCGTTCACCAACTTCATCCCAACACAACGGCGTTCGACACTTTCTCCCATATAACGCTTCGTATGGTGGCATACCGATGCTAGCGTGATAACTGTTGTTGTAAGCGAACTCTACCAATGAAAAGTGATCGTCCCAGCTGCCTCCTAAGTCCATCACAACTGCCCGGAGCATATCCTCTAAGGTTTGAATTGTTCGCTCACTCTGACCATCAGTCTGAGGATGATACGCCATACTCATTCTTAACTGTGTTCCCAGTCTCTCCTGTAGGCTTCTCCAAAAATTTGACGTGAAGCGCGGATCTCTATCAGATACAATAGACACCGACACTCCATGTCGCGATACGATTTCCTTTACATAAAGCTTCGCTAACTGCTCCAATTTGTACCTGATCTTGATCGGTAGAAAATGGGCAGACTTGGTCAAACGATCTATGATCACCCAGATGGCATCTAGACCCTTTTGTGTTGTCGGGAGTCCTACCACAAAATCCATAGTGATGTGCTCCCACTTCCACTCGGGAATCTCTAATGGTTGCAACAATCCGCTCGGCCGTTGGTGCTCTGCCTTGACCCCTTGACAAGTTAAACACCGGCTGACGAATTCTGCAACTTCCCCTTTCAAATGCGGCCACCAATAATGTTGACGAAGATCTTGATACATCTTGGTGCTACCTGGATGTACCGAAAATCTCGTATTATGGGCCTCTTGCAATATTTCTTCCCTTAAGTCTGGTACATAGGGTATCCAGATCCTTCCCTCGAACCTCAGCAGACCTGTGTTGTCAACCTTGAACTTCAACGTCTTTCCTTCTGATAGTTGCTTCTTAATACCAATGCATTCTTCATCAAAATCTTGAGCCTCTTTTATCTTATCCAGTAGAGTTGTACCCACTGTCACGGTGAATAATTTTTCGCCCGTCTCTATCGGATACTTAACCTCCAGTTCCAGGCGTCCAAAGTCCTTTATCAGCTCTGCCTGAGTTGTAAGCCTCATCAATTTCTCTCTGCCTTTCCTACTCAGGGCATCCGCTACTACATTTGCTTTGCCTGGATGGTACAGAATCTCACAATAGTAATCCTTGATTAATTCTAACCATCGGCGTTGCCTCATATTCAGCTCCTTCTGAGTGAAGATATATTTCAGACTTTTGTGATCTGTATATATCTCGCACCTCTCTCCATATAAGTAGTGCCTCCAAATCTTCAAGGCGAACACTACTGCTGCTAACTCTAGATCATGAGTCGGGTATCCCTTCTCATAGTCCTTCAGCTGGCGTGAAGCGTACGCAATGACCCTGCCGTGCTGCATTAGTACACAACCAAGGCCCTTGTGTGACGCATCACTGTATACAACAAAACCTCCAGCGTCGTCCGGTAATGCCAACACTGGTGCTTGGCTAAGTCTCTTCTTCAACTCCAAGAAACTCTCCTCGCACTTCTCTGTCCAAACGAACTTTACCGTCTTTCTAGTTAGATTGGTCAATGGTGATGCTATCTTCGAAAAATCCTGGATGAATCTCCGATAGTATCCCGCTAACCCTAGGAAACTTCTGATCTCCGTTGGTGTCTTTGGCTGCTCCCAGTTGATAATGGCTTCCACCTTTGCTGGGTCTACCGAAACACCATTACTGTTAATGACGTGTCCAAGAAACTGCACCCTCTGCAACCAAAATTCACACTTCGAAAACTTTGCGTACAGTTTCTCCCTTCTTAATGCCTCCAGGGCAATCCTTAGATGTTCAGCATGTTCTTCCTCTGACACTGAATACACCAAGATATCATCGATGAATACTACCACGAACTTGTCCAAATACTGCTTGAACACTCTGTTCATCATATCCATGAATGTCGCTGGTGCATTTGTCAGGCCAAATGACATAACCATAAACTCGAAATGTCCATAACGAGTTCTGAATGCTGTCTTCGAAATATCCTCCTGTCTCACCCTTAGTTGATGATAGCCCGTCCTTAAATCGATCTTCGAAAAGTATTTCGCTCCCTTGAGTTGATCAAACAGATCGTCTATCCTGGGCAGCGGATATCTATTCTTAATCGTAACTTTATTCAACTCACGGTAGTCGATACAAAGCCTCATCGAGCCATCCTTCTTCTTTACGAACAGAACTGGCGCTCCCCATGGTGACACGCTCGGCCTGATATAACCCCTGTCTAACAGTTCCTGCAGTTGAACCATCAGTTCTTTCATCTCTACTGGTGCCATTCGGTAAGGCGCCTTAGATATCGGTGCTGTCCCGGGTAACAAGTCGATTGCAAATTCTATCTCTCTATCCGGCGGCAGTCCCGGAAGTTCATCTGGGAAGACATCAGCGAATTCCCTTACAACGGGTATCTGACTCAGTTCACCCTCGACCCGTCGAGTATCTACCACGTGAGCCAAATAACCTATACAACCCTTCTTAAGCAATCTCTTCGCTTGCATCATCGTTAGACAACAAGATTGTCTCGGCGATTTACTACCATAGAACACCACCTTCGACTTACCCAGAATCTGTAGGTGTATGCACTTTTTCTTACAGTCAATGACCGCCCCGTGGCTCGCTAACCAATCCATCCCAAGGATTACATCGAATTCTCCAAGACGAATCGGCAACAAGTCCACGTTAAGCTTAAACCCTCACACATCAGCACAACAATTCTTATAAATGTAGTTTACGGGGATAATCTCTTTGTTCACTACTTCTATATTCATCGGGTGTTCTAATAGTTCACTAGGCAAATTAAGTCTTTGAGCAAATTCATCAGAAACAAAAGAACATGAAGCTCCCGAATCAAATAGCACATAGGCATCTATGTTGTTGATTGGAATAATACCTGACACCACCTCTCTGGATGCCACAACATCTTGTACTGTCATGTTAAAGGTCCTTGCTGTTGGCTTATTTGGCTGGGCTGGTCCTCTACTGGTTGCTCTCGAGTTGTTGCCCCTATTGCCGTTTCCGCCATCCATGTTTCTCTTTCGGGGACATTCCTTGCTCCGATGTCCTATCTCTCCACAATTGAAGCAACCTCCTTTCTTCGCCTTAGGACAATTGGGCGAGATATGCCCTTCTTGTCCACAGGTATAACAGACCATCTTCCCCTTCATACATTCTCCCGAGTGACCCTTTCCGCAATTCCCACATACCTGCCTTTTCTGTTGTATGCTCCCTTGCTGGATTTCAGAATTGCTACCCCCACTGCTCCATTGACGCTTCCTGCTATTGCTGCCACCACCGCTAACATTTGCATTTCCTCCTTCTACCTTCTTCTTGTTCCTTTCCCGATTATATTTTGAAACCGCTTCACTCCCACCTTCGGCAATGAGAGCTTTCTCCAACAAGGTTGAGAACGATGTAATTTTCAAAACCGCTACCTTGCTGTAGATCCACGGATTTAATCCATTCTCGAATCTCCTGGCCTTCCTCACCTCAGTATCCACCTGATGTGGGGCGAATCTAGCCAATTCATTAAACTTTGTAGCGTACTCTGACACTGACAAATTTTCTTGCTTTAACTCCAAAAACTTGATTTCCATTTTCGCCTGCGTACTCTCGGGAAAGTAATTCTCGAAAAACAATGTCTTGAATGCTTCCCACGCCACGACTCCAGTTCCAGCGTTGTTCTGATTGGCTTCCCACCAAAAGTTAGCCTCACCTTTCATTAGGTAGGTAGCAAAAACTGTCTTCTGCTCCTCAGCGACTCTAGCAATGACAAAGGCCTTTTCAATCTCCTTTATCCACGACTGGGCCTCTATCGGGTCCGCTGTTCCCCTAAACTCCGGCGGCCCTACTGCCTTGAAGTCTTTAAAATTGGCTAAGTAGTTGCCCGTCTGGTTTCCTGCGGTAGTCGTTTGATTCCGCAGAGCTTCGGCCATCATGTTGATAAAGTCTTGCATTGGGTTTGGTTGAGTTCCCTCTGCATTGTTAACCGACTCTTCGACCCCTTGGTTTCGTAGGATTCGTCTGGGCGGCATTATCTGTTTAAACAAAGTCATAACACGTTACTCGGGTTTTAGTAACATATAAGTATTCAACATGTAATATAATAATCACATAACTCTTGTGTGGGAGTTTTAGATTACCCAACCTCGGGAATTCTGCTTTTCCGATTAGTGATTTAAGTTACTAAGATACCGATTCAGTTTTACTGAATTAACATAATCATTGCATAAATGGTATATCAAGTAAAATTCTCAAGCACATACCATAATAATGCATCTATATCCATATACCGACTTTAGCGTCTTACACGTTTATCACAGGCATATTGTCATTATTGCTACCATCCCATTTAATATAACAAAAGGTGGGATTCACTTAAACCATTCTTTCCTACCTACATAATTGGGAGGTACATCCTACATACGAACTACCTCGCACCTGCTGAGGTTAATACAAACTCTAGTAAATCAAATGGTAGTACCAATAACACTGCTCAAGGCATAACCACCTACTTCTACTATCCTTTAAGGGACACAAGGTGAATACAACTCAACGCTTGCTCTCGCTACTGGAGGGCAGATCCATCCATCTGACGTCGAACTGCATCTAGGCGATGTCTAAGGCTCGCTCCAAATCAACTATCTTCGCATCCTTAGCCTTCACTTCATCCCTCAATTGTCCTAACTGTAGCTCTCTCAGCAGCAGCCTCCCTCGCAACTTGGCTAACTCAGCCTGGGCCTGGTAAGCAGCGTCCTTGTATTGCTGTTCAGAAATCTGGTGGATGTGGTTCTGCGTCTCTAATTGTTCAGCCTTAAGCTCTAGCTCGGCGTTCCTCGCTAGCAGATCTCCTATCACCTCAGGCTCTATGGGCTCCTGGTCAACTGAATAGCTAACTTGATGCTCGTCCGACATCCTACAACCACCACACAATAAATCCATATCAGTACCACAATAAAATATATTCATTGATAAAATGAAATGATATTTTATTCGGTACAACTAGAACTCGATGAATCTCCTCAACCCATCACCTACATACTCTATATGAGTTTTCTACTAAGGTTATAACCTAGGTTTCTCATTCCTAACGTTTATAACCTACAGCTCTGATACCAACCTGTGAACGCCCCCAAATCCGGGTTTCTTAACCTCGAATTCGGTGCTCACGATACTCAACGACAAACATACTTTTTAACTAAATGCGGAATAATAAACATACATTGTTTATTGAAATAATAATAATAAAGTCTTACAATCTTGGTCCCAAGGTTCTTTAACCTTAACATAAAACGTACCCTTAATACAATAAAAGGTTCACTTAATCAAACAACATTCAAGAATAACTAGTACATAGGCACTATCGGGCGTCTATTCTTGCACCTTCCCTTTTCCTTTGTCTCCTCTAGACGTTTCTGCCTTAGCTGAAATAAAGATCATGATATAGCAAGGGTAAGCAACTAGTTTGCTTAGCAAGTTTATACACAAGGGAGATATATCATGAATAGAAGGAAGTTTCGCTTTCAATGTTCAACAACAGTATAAGAGTGTGAAGGAACATAAATTAGTAAACAACAGTTGAATATTCGAATAATTGAATGACAATTACTGAGTGGTTCGAGATAACCAAGGACGTTTACCAAGGTTCTCAGCATGTAAGCTGGACCTCTTAAAAAGTTTTGGTAATCGAGGGGATCAGCCTCTCATACCCCGTGATTTATGCATAAACACTTAATAACCAACATTGATATCATGCCTTAAACAAGTTTATCCTTTTCTCAGCCAAGAGTTCTTACCATAGCAATTTAATAAGAACAACTTTTAAAATACCATTATCTTAACCAATTTAGACATGCTGGATCTAGCTGATACAAATAGCATAGATCTATCTCATAAACAATTCATGCTTGAAAGAACTTTAATTAAATTTACAGTTCAATCATAATAGGATAGGAATTCAATTGCACAAGGTGCGAATCTCAATAATCAGTATAGATGTGAATAATCGACAATAAATATTCACTATCATGCTTCGAAAATAATAACTCGAGATTGAGTTAGGGAACTTGCCTGTTTGCTCAGCTACAAATAATTCTAGCTTTAACTATTTGGCCTTGAAGAACCTAACATAGATAATGTCGGTCTATCAATTAGTACTGCGTAGTTGTACGCCGATACGCTTACTTATGCTATTTATTTAAAAAAATTAAGCAGTTCACATAACACACATAGATTAATAACCTATTGCTATTCTATAGGACACTTAATTGATCTCTAGGTTGATGGTTTAATTAATTAACCATGTATCCTTTAAGTAATAAAACACTCATTAAACCCTTAAACAATGAATTATAATTGTTTAATTAATTAATCATTACTTTTTCTTAAGTAATATTCATTTATTAACCCTTAAACAATTTATCATAATTGTTTAATTAATGTGTTATTTAAAATCTCCTTATTTGTATTCACTTTATCTTGATTTAATTACTATTTAATATTCGATAATTTTAAACAAGTAATTAATTAATTATCTTTAGTTAATAATTAATAACTAATTATATTTACTTATTTTTTAATTATTAATTAAATAATAATCAATTATTAATTTTTTTTATCGTCTTTAATTATTATTTAAGATTAAATAATAATTAATTAGGTTTAGTTATTATTTAAAGCTAATCAAATAGTAAATAATCAATTAGTGAGTAAGAGTTACCTTTAGTTATTATCTAATAGTAAATAATAACTAATTAGGTTTATTCATCAATTAAAGTTAATCAAATAATTATTAATGAACTTATCTTTAGTTATTATTTAGTAATAACTAATAACTAATTAGGTTTATTTATTATTTAAAGTTAATCAAATAATAAATAATTAATTTACAATTCTTAATCATTGTTTAAAAAAATAAATAAACAATTTACTATATATGAAAAATATAATAGCATATAAGGCTATTATTTTATTACTTCTTATTCATACTTAATTACTATCTAATAATAATTAAATATTTATTGTTTATTGATAAATACTTTATTCATACATAATTATATATGTAGTATCTTTATTTATTATTATTAGATAATAAATAATTACTTTATTAGCTTAATTTATTATTTAATATTAATTAAATAATAATTAAATATTTATTATCTTTATTTATTATTTATTGATAAATAATAATTAATTAACTTACTAATTTTAATTATTAGTTGTAATGACTAATTAGTATGTAAGTGTATTATTAGCTCGATTTGATAGCCAACAGTTAAGCTACAGATAGTACATTCGATTAGTGGCTTACTCAACCCATTTCCTGCAATTTCATTCTAAACTAACCAAGATCATTACCCAACACAGTAGACAATAATTTCTAAACACTGATTATCATACCCAAAAGGAACCAAGGTTTGATTTATTTTTGTATCAACAGTGTGATGGACAATACAGTTAATACCACATGAGCAAAAATCTGGTTCAGGTATTCTAATTAAACTGAAGCTGCCGAACCCTTAAGGTTTCTTACTATACCAAGTTTCCAGTTCAAGAACAATTCAATACAGCCCAAACAGGAACAACATAATACCAGATTTCCCAAAATCAAAACCAAACATAATTTAACACAATTCAATACCAGGTTTTTAAACCCAAAAATTATCATTCAACGTCCAATTTCACACCAAAACAATACAATACAGTGTGTATTATAACCAACACAATTGACTGCTAGAACCTTTAAGGTTCATCCATAACAGCTTCCCAAATAAAGACCTAATACGGTATATAGCACAACCAAAACAGTCGGCAATACCAAATCCAATTACAGAAAAAGGAAATTTATACTAAACCTAACATAGAACCATCACAGTAGCTTAAAAATCCCAGGGTTGTACCTTGGGTTTGACCGCGCCGCTGCCTTTCTTCCTCTTTCACAATACGCGACCCAACCGGACGTTCACCGCCGTTCACCCGCTGCGATTCCTCTCTCTGAGATTATTTTTTTTTTCTAATTTGGACTAACAGAAACTCGGTGGTTTGGCTAGGAGTTGGACCCAATTTATAGGAAAAATGTTGCACAATTAACTGGGTATTACCTTACCTGACCAAGCTATTAACCGGCGGTAGGAGGGAGGGACTGTTGACCGGTTGTCAACTCAACCACTGTGACTTGCCGGCGGCCCATTGAGCCGTGCATTTCATCGGTCGCTTCGCCTAAAACCCGGAACCCATGGTCCCTTCGACAGACGCTCGGTCCTTGCCCGCTCCCAATCGTGCCGCCTCTTCACGCCATCTCGCCGACTCGAGCTGTCGCCGGCGCAGGCCTGGCGACGCCTCCTTCTCATCCCGTTCCATCTGACTTGATTGATAGATAGTTAGGGCTTGATTTGATTTGGGGGTTTGATTTCGCCGATTTGAGAAGCTTTAGGATTTCCCCCTTTTCCATTGGTTCTGCTATCTCCTACCGATTCCCAAATTAATCTTACCGGTTGCCCCAATTGAAAAATACAGACCCAACCCGGCTAAAGAGATTTGGAATTGGGCTCAAAGGAATTGGGTCCAGCCGATTGGATTGAGGATTGGGCTCACCTACTAGTTGGGTCGGCCAAAAGAAATGGGAAGCAGCCCAATTGGAAAATAACATAGGAAGAAGAAAATGGATCCAACTAACAAAATGAAAAATGGGCCACTCCAAGTAAGAGAAAAATGTCCCAATTAAATTAACCACCTTGCTTTTAATCTAAATACTAAACCAATTAATTAATTAGTTGAAAGGTTTATTTAAACCATAATTCTTCATTTGAATGATAAAATTATTTATTTAATTCCCCAATTTTCTTGCAAATAAATTCTTAGGGTTAACTCACTAATTTATTTAAACTCTCAGGGAGTCCCTTTAACGCACAGAAAATTATTAGATCACGTATTTATATAATTTGAATAATAATACCCACATGGATCCAATTAAAATCGTAAAATTAAATAAAACAAATTTCATATATTAAAATAAATTAATACAATATTTAAAAATTCCTGGACATTACAAACTAGGGTTTTGCCAACACCCATCTTCTTGAACAACTATTATTCCTTGGTGGATCACCTCTAGAGGCCAAACACTTGGGTGGCTAACGTCGATCAAAGGAAGGAATTTAATCAGTGGAATTCAAGGAGAACGCTAAGGATTTGGAGGTGAACTCGTACCTGTGGAAGCATGGTTCTACAAGGGTATGATTCTCATACTTTATCTCTTTCGTTTAATTGATAATTGAGCACATGGATGATCTTGGTGATGGTTTGTAAGAAATATTTAAAATCCGTTTTTATCGCGCTTCCGCACTATTTATGTAATTTGATTGCATGTTCGCGCTATATACAAACCTAACAGAGTGTTATTTGTTTTATTTATTCTTTATTTTCGTTTATTTATTTATTTTTATTTATAGTTTACGACTCGATCCTCTCACTCTCTTGAACTAAATTTTGATCCAGAAATAGAGAAAACTACACGCAGGTTGAAGAAGGAGACTCGTCAATCCCTAAACACTACTGCAGATTCCGACGAGGCTCCATCACCAGGCCTCAACATAGCACTCGAGCTACTTTTAAACCATTCATTCAGTGATTCGGACAAAGAAAAGATGGCTGCACCCAATAATAACAGGACTTTGAAGGAGTTGGCAACTCCTGATTTGAACCAACAACCTTTGTGCATTGAATATCCTAATTTAACTGCTCCTTTTGAACTAAAATCTGGATGAATTCACCTTTTGCCTACCTTTCATGGTCTTACAGGAGAAGATCCATACAAGCATTTGAAGGAGTTCCATATGGTATGTTCTACCATGAAGCCGCAAGGAATTACCGAGGATCAGATTAAACTCAAAGCTTTTCCATTCTCATTAGCGGACTTAGCGAATGATTGGTTATACTATCTTCCCTCTGGATCAATACAGTCTTAGAACAACATGAAAAAGCTATTCTTGGAGAAGTACTTCCCTGCTTCAAAAGTAGCTAACATAAGGAAGGAGATATGCGAAATTTGACAGTTCAGCGGAGAGACATTATATGAATATTGGGAAAGGTTCAAGAAGTTGTGCCCTAGCTGTCCACCACACCAAAATAGATGATCAACACCTGATTCAATACTTCTATGAGGGATTGCTACCAATGGATAGGAGTATGATCAATGCCGCAAGTGAATGAGCATTAGTTGACAAAACCCAGATGGTGCAAAGAACTTGATTGCAAATATAGCGGCTAACTCCCGACAATACGGAACTAGGAATGATCATGCACTAAAAAGGGTAAATGAGGTGAGCGCAAGCAATATTATGCAGCAGATTTCAGACTTAATTATTGTGGTTAGACAATTAGCTACAGGAAACTTGCCAGTCGCAAAGACTTGTAGTATATGCTTAATGACGGGCCACAACACAGATGCATGCCCAACATTGCGAGAGGATGAGACTGTGCAACAAGCTAATGCAGTGGGAAATTATCAGGCACAACCTCAGTGGAAGTATGATCCCTACTCAAACACTTACAATCCAATATGGAGGGATCACCCCAATTTTAGTTATGGAGGAAATAGGCCACTAGCGCAAGGTGTTTACCCACCTAGGCAGCAAGGATTTCAGCCAGCTCAACAACAGTATCCACCAAGGCAAGTAGCACCTGCTAATTCTAGAACATCCCTTGAAGATATGTTCAAAGCATTCATGAACCAAACCCAACAATTTCAATAAGAGACAAGGACTTCCATCCATAATTTGGAGAATCAGATGAGTCAACTTGCTACTACAGTTGGACGATTGGACTCTCAAGATTTAGGGAAGCTACCTTCTCAAACTGTTATTAACTCGAGAAAGAATGCAAGTGCCATAACTTTGAAGAGTGAAAAATAAATGGATACACCAAAAGCCACTATTAATTTTGAGGAGGAAAAAGCTGAGGAAACAAAAATATCTAAGGTAATACCTAACCCTCCTATTCAGCTCAAGACTAATCCTTTACCTTTTCCCCTCAGGAATCCTAGAACTTCAAAGAAGGATGAGGAAGAGAAGGAAATTCTAGAGACTTTCAGGAAGGTGGAGGTGAACATTCCTCTTTTGGATGCAATTAAACAGGTGCCTAGGTATGTAAAGTTTTTAAAAGAATTATGCACTAATAAAAGAAAATTGAAAAATGATGCAAGAGTCTTTGTGGGTGAGAATGTATTCGCGGTTCTCCAAAGAAAAATGCCACATAAATGTAAAGATCTAGGAATGTTCACAATTCCATATAAGATAGGTAATACCAGATTCGAAAAAGCCATGCTAGATTTAGGAGCTTTAATTAACGTTGTGCCATTATCTATTTATTCTTCTTTAAATCTAGGCCCTTTTGAAACGAACTAGTGTTATTATTCAATTGGTTGATCGTACTAACACTTACCCCCAAGGGGTAATTAGGATGTCTTGGTGTAGGTGAATGAATTAATCTTTCCTGCAGATTTTTACATTGTGGACATGGAGGATAATACATCTCCAAATCCTTCACATATTTTCTTAGGGAGGCCATTTTTGAAAACAACAAGGACAATGATTGATGTGCACATTGGGACCTTGGCCATGGAATTTGATGGCGAAAAGATTCAGTTCAATATATATGAGGCCATGAGATACCCTAGTGTTATTAATCATGTCTTTGCTATTGACATGATTGACTCTTTAGTGCAGGGATCTTTTGAGCATATTCATCAGGAAAGCTTGGAGGTTGCCATTAGAAACAGCATGAAATTGGACAAGGAACAAGAGATTGAGCAGAATCAGGAATTGAAGGAAATTATGGTTGCGTTGCATTCTTTACCTAAAAGTTCAGATAAGTATGCAGTTTATTCCATTCAATTACCTGCTTCTCATTAAAAGTTATTGTCATCTGTTGTGCAGGCTCCAACTGTCAAATTGAAACCATTACCCGCACACTTGAAGTATGCATATCTAGGGAAGAATGACACACTACCAATGATCATTGCAAATAATCTAACCAAGGTGCAAGAGGACAAACTGCTAAGAGTTCTAAGGGACCACATAACAGTCTTTGGTTGGACGATTGCAGACTTAAAGGTATAAGCCCTGCTATGTGCATTCATAGAATTCTTTTGGAGGATGGAGCCAAGCCCACTAGAGAAGCACATAGAAGATTAAATCCACCCATGATGGAAGTAGTGAAGAAAGAGGTTATAAAATTGCTTATCGCAGATATCATCACCCCATTTCAGACAGTCAATGGGTGAGTCCAGTGCAGGTAGTATCAAAGAAATCTGAATCGCGATCATCAAGAATGATAATAATGAGTTGGTGCCCACACGCATGCAAACAGGATGGAGAGTGTGTATTGATTATAGGAAATTAAATGCTGTAACTAGAAAAGATCACTTTTCTCTTCCTTTTATTGATCAGATGTTAGAAAGATTAGCTGGGTATGCTTATTACTATTTTCTAGATGGATTTTCAGGTTATAACCAAATTGTTATTGCATCCGAAGACCAGGAAAAGACCACATTCATTTGTCCATTTGGTACATTTGCATATCGAAGGATGTCTTTTGGACTTTGCAATGCACCAGGTACTTTTCAAAGATGCATGGCGAGTATCTTTTCTGATCTTCTTTAAAATTGCATTGAGGTTTTTATGGATGATTTCACAATTCACGGTGATTCTTTGGATGCATGCTTAGATAATTTGACTCGTGTGCTAGATAGATGCTTAAAACTAATCTTGTTCTTAATTGGGAAAAGTGTCACTTTATGGTAAAACAAGGTATAGTACTCGGTCATGTTGTTTTAGCAAGGGGATTAGAAGTTGATAAAGCTAAGATAAAAATTATTTCTGCATTGCCTTAGCCCGCAAGTGTGCGGGATATTCGCTCTTTTCTTGGACATGTAGGTTCCTATCGCGGATTTATCAAGGATTTCTTGAAGATAGCGTTGTCGTTATGTAAGTTACTACAAAAAGATGTGGAATTTCGGTTTGATGATGACTGCATAGAGGCTTTTTATAAGTTGAAGAAATTGTTGACCTCAACACCAGTGATACAACCACCAAATTGGAAATTGTCATTCGAGATCATGTGCGATGCAAGCAACTATGCAGTAGGCGCGGTCTTGGGCCAAAGAGTTGATAAAGTTGTTCATGCCATCTACTATGCTTCTAGAACTTTAAATGTTGCTCAGATTAACTACTCTACTACTGAAAAAGAACTTTTATCTGTTGTATTTGCTTTAGACAAGTTTTGATCTTATCTGCTTGGTACTAAAGTTGTAGTTTATTATGACCATACTGCTCTCAAGTATTTGCTCACCATGATGGAATCCAAACCGAGGATCATACGATGGATTCTATTGCTACAAGAATTTGATCTGGAGATTCGAGATAAAATAAAGAGCGGACAACTTGGTGGAGGATCACTTGAGTAGGTTAATTAAGGATGAAAAGGCACTACCATTGCCTGATTCTTTTCCAAATAAGCATCTACTTTCCATTGCTGATACGGCTCTATGGTATGCTGATATAATGAATTATCTAGTGAGTACTTATATTCTTAGTGAATTCTCTAAATCCCAAAAAGAGAAACTTAAGAGTGATGTCAAACACTATGTATGGGATGACCCGTATTTGTGGAAATTTTGTGCGGACCAAATAGTTAGAAGGTGTGTGCCTAATAATGAATTTTTGTCGATTTTAAATTTTTATCACTCTTATGCTTGTGGAGGTCACTTTGGACCGAAAAGGACAACCCATAAGGTTTTAGAATGTGGTTTTTATTGGCGGAATATTTTTAGAGACTCTTATCTGTTTTGAAAATCATGTGCAAATTGTCAAAGGTTAGGATATATATCGAGTAGGAATAAAATGCCACAAACTCCCATCTTAATTGTTGAAATTTTTGATGTTTGGGGTATTGATTTTATGGGACCTTTTCCTGTTTCTTATGGTAATATTTACATTCTTTTGGTCGTTGACTATGTTTCTAAATGGGTGGAAACTAAAGCCACCAGGACTGATGACTCTAAAGTTGTTGCAGATTTTGTCAAGTCTAATATATTTGTCAAGTTTGGTGCCCTAAGAGCCATTATTAGTGATCGCATAACACATTTTTGTAATAGGGTGTTAGCCGCTTTGTTCAAGAAATATAATGTTCTTCATAGAGTTTCTACATCCTATCATCCACAGAGTAATGGCCAAGCTGAGGTATCCAACCGAGAGGTCAAGTCCATTTTAAAAAAGGTTGTCAACCCGAGCAGAAGGATTGGAGTCTTTAGTTAGAGGATGCACTTTGGGCCTATAGAACTGCATACAAGACTCCTATTGGGATGCCACCTTACCGAATTGCATTTGGAAAACCATGTCACCTCCTTGTGGAGCTAGAACACAAGGCTTTCTGGGCAATTAAGCAATGCAACATAAGTTTAGACCAAGCTGAAGAGCAAAGGAAGTTACAGTTGCAGGAACTAGAAGAATTGAGGAATGATGCTTATGAAAATTCTAAGGTTTACAAGGAGAAAACTAAAGCCTTCCATGACAAACAGATTGTGAGAAAGAATTTTGTTGTGGGACAAAAAGTTCTTCTTTACCACTCAAGGCTTAAGTTATTTCCGGGTAAGTTGCGTTCTAGATAGGTTAGACCTTTTGTTGTTACTAATGTTTTTCAGCATGGTGCAGTGGAAATTTGGAGTCCGAGCACAGGGAAGGTTTTCAAAGTAAACGGTCATCAGCTCAAACCCTTTTATGAAGGACATCATGTGACACTCCCAAATCTGGGTACTTCGTTTCCTCAGGATTTGGTGTTCACAATCCAAATACATCACATCACATCTAACTACCCATTCAATCATAATGGAAATTCTTAATAAAAATAGGAATCTCCCATTAAGGGTTACAACATCATTAATAAACAAATCTCAGGTCATCTAACCTTAAATAAACATCAGTGCGGAAATATAAATTAAGTCTATTACATAAACATCATTAAAATATATAAAACAAGTCTTCATCACTTGTTTGCTTTGCCTTTGCCCTTACTAGTGGACGACTCATCAACTCTTTCAACTTTAGCTGCAATGTTATTATGCAAGGGTGAGCAATGATTACCTAGCAAATACAACAACGACAATAATAATAACATGCGAAATAATCAACGGATATTGAATAATCGAAGATTCAGCTTTTGAGTCAAGAATATAAGACAAGATTCAAAAGAACGTCTAAGGGTCTTAAGACCACGAACTATGTCCCAGGTTATCAAGTATTTCTACTTTAAACCTTTAATAGTCGTAAGACTATATGGACCTTACTTCTCGTACTTAGGGGGATCAGTCCTTTGTACCATGTATGTGCACAACATCTTAACGCTAACGCATAAATAAAATCCCCTGTATAAGCGTTGTTCATCTCAGTTTGACATCAGAGTCCGCACCAAAGGAAGTTTAGTTTGGATTACGTTTTTAGAACGCTCATCAACTATGGACTAGTCGAATCAATAAGGGTTCGCTAGTCGATCAAGGTTCTAAAGGTGTAATTCGAGAATCAAAACTAAATCTCACAAAAGGTACAATTGAATAAGTTATATATAACTGAAGCATTACAAAGAGGAAATTAAAACGTCTCATTGAATCTATGAAACTAAATGGAATAGAAATAATAACTTGCTCGAGTAAGTAATAGCATTATGAAACATATATGATAAGAGAATTAAGTTCAGGAACTTGCGTGATTGAAATCAAGGTAGTATTAGGTAGATTGCTCTCAACGAAACAGTAGATCAAGGTAGAAAACTTGCGTAAACGTAAAAGTAAGGATAAGATACTTGCCTCATGCGTAGACTATAAATTTAAGACTCACGTTCTCTAATCCACCTATACATTCCGTTTATAAAACAGTAACAACAATTAGTTACAGTATTATAAACACTTCAGGACTCATTCTCATCCAAGTTTTCATTTTAATAACTCAGTTGACACCGAACAATCAATGGGTGTATGCTTATCACCCATCACAGTACCTTAACATTCATTTTATACATTAGCCTCAGCTTTAGGTATGTCTACTGTGACGCCCCCAAATCCGGGTCACCTGAGCTACGGACCTGGTTCATCACTATCTAATACCAAAATGATACAATCGATAACTTGTAGCGGAATAAAGGAATATTTACATTGATATAACATAAATAATGTAACGGACGAATTAATTGCGTTGTGATTCTAAGGACAGAATCCTTTTAAGGAGAAAAAGATGTAACGAATGCAAATTTTGTGAATAAATAAAAAAAAAATATTTATTGAGTTATATAAATATTTTTATTAATTTATTGAGTTAAATAAATAATTTATTAAGTTATCGTGGAATAGTTCATGTTGAGTTAATTGTGTTAAATGTTATTTGATGTGTTTAATTTAATAATTAAATTAGATGATAAAATGATTCATGTGAATAAATGTTTTATTTGAATAAATGATTTATTTGAATAAGATAATTTATTTGGTGCTATTGTTTGGATAAATAAAACTATTATTTAAGTTAGTAAGGTTTAATTGAATTATTTAATAATAAGTTCAATTAAATTAAAAGTGTGACAATTAAAACTATATGTTATAATGAGTTATTAAAATAAATATAAAGAGTTTTTATTTCCATCAAACCAAACAAGGCCTTATGACATTTGGTTGGAAATAATGAGTTATTTCAATTTTGTTTTGCCAAACAAGCCTTATGGCTTTTGATTTCTTTTATAACTGATGGTTTAATTAGAGAATATACGTTATTATTTTAGCCATCAGTTTTTATTTTTGGTAAAAGCTTGTCAGTTGTTAAAAGATAAGAAAACACAGAGTTTAAAAAAAGAGAAGGAAGAATATACAAAAAAGAAGAGAGAATTAGAAGAGAGAATGGAGAAGAGTTTGGAGATTGGAGAGTAGGAATTCTAACAAGGAGAATTGAGCAAATTTTTCTAAGCAAATAGAAGGTATAATCCTTTTTGAATTCTTCACTTTATTTCTTTTTAATTTACTTCTCTGTATATGAATTCTATTTTCCTTTATATGAATTTTATGTTAAATACATGAATTACTTGTTTGTAATTGATAGTAAACATGTATTAGATGATTATGTGATGATTATAAACCAATTAGAAGGCATTAATCCATGAAAGTATGTATTAGAAGGAAGTTTTTATTTTTACAGAGTTTTACCTTCATGTATGGTATATATGAATGAAAATTGATGCTTAGATTGGTTACTAATCGGTTAATCGATATTTGGTTATGATAATATGATGAAAAATGAAAAGAATGCAAGTAGAATGGATTAAAATGGTTGAAAGATGAAGTCACAGTGTTTAATTTCATTAAAATGGTTAAAATATGAATATTTTATATAAACAGTGAATTTTTGGATTCTAATTGGTTGATTATGTGTTTTATAATGATTAAATTGGTTAGAAACATGTTGGGTAATTGTTTTCTAGTATATTTGATATTTGGGTAAGTTTAAATTATGTATTGGATGATAGAATTCAGAAAATTTTGGCCTAAGTTTTCAATGGTTCGCGAACTGTAGGAGGTGACTGCCGAGTTTCTCGCCCCGGCGAGAATATTGAACTGGAAAACTTCGCCCCGGCGAGAATTTTGTTAAGGAAAACCTCGCCCCGGCGAGCTTTTTGTTCAGTAAATTCCCGCCCCGGCGAGGGAACAGTAACTGAAATATTTTTTATTTTTATTTTATTTTATTATGATGCCGTGTACATGTTTAAAGCTTAGATTAAAGTATTTAATATAAACAAGATACTACAATGAGTGGTAAGCGAGTATTTAATGAATATCAAATGACATTTGATATATTAAATGAAATGGGATAAGAACAAACCCTAAAGTGTATACTGTTCTATAGCTAATTATTGTTACCGTTTTATAATCGAAATGTATAGGTCAATTAAGGAACGTGAATTATTTAAATCTGTAAGCTACGTGCGAGGCAAGTTTTCCTTCCTTAAACTTGTTATTTCATTTAAAGCAAGTTAATTTTCATTAAGCAAGATTATAAACCTTAGCTTATTGTTATTCAAGCAAGGTTGCTATCATAATTAAGAGCTAAAGCTTTATTCCAGTTATTTACTGTTCGATCATTGATCATTATTCAAACTTTGAACAGAATTTCTATTGTACAAACTTTGTCGATGAATTAAATGTTTTAATGACTAGCAAACCCTAATTGATTCAGCTAGTCCTTAGTTGATGAGCGTTCTAAAGACTTAGAATATTTTAATAATTGTTCCGAACCGAGTTCCTTTTGGTATGGATTCTGATGCTAAACTGAGATGAACAACCCTGATATAGGGGATTAATTACACGACAGCGTTAAAATGTTTGTGCACAATACATTGTACAAAGGGCTGATTCCCCTGAGTACGGGATGGATGGTCCATAGTCAATAAGACTGTTAAAGGTTACGGTAGAAATACTTGTTAACCTAGGACATAGTTCGAGGTCTTGAGACCCTCAGATACACTTTTATTCTTGAATCTACATTCAGTTCTTGAGCTAAGCATTCTATTGAGCTTTCAGATTTTTGATTTGTCATTAGTTGACTTCAGAAAAACTATCGTTCCTCAGTAAGATTTATTCCAATAATCATATAAATGTTATTGTTTTCATACTTATGGGCAATTATTTGCTCACTCTTGCATTAAAAACATTGCAGCTAAGACTGAGAAACCAGATGAGCCATCCACTAGCAAAGGCAAGGGCAAGATGAGCAAGTGAAGATGTTTAGTCTATTTGTTTCAGTTCTTTATAAAAGACTTATTTAAATCTTATGTTTTTATTCCGTATTGATGTAATAGAGGTTAGATAACCTGGGATTTGTTTGATTAAGAGATTTGAGATGTAACCCCTTTTTGTGGGAAGATATTTTATTCAGTTTAATTATATTATCTTAATCATGGGTAGTTAGTATTGAATGTATGCTATAGTGAACACCAAATCTGTGGAGTTAAAGTACCCGGATTTGGGGGTGTCACATGTTGGTATCAGAGCTGATAGGTTATGAACCTTTAGGTGGGAAAACCTTAGGGTAGTAGCCTTTTAGGAAATAGAGAATATAGAGGTGATAAACTCTTATCGAGTTCTAAGAAATGGATTACGAAAATTCATAAAAGATAATAAAATGATTATGTGTTATGTACTTATTTGATAACAAACTTATGTGCTCGCGAGTATTATCGAGTAATAATTAAAACTTAAAATTTTGTTGTCAGGATGACTGATAGAGGAGAACCCAGCCAGGCTAGGGAGGAGGAGCCCTGGGATATTCATGTAGTTCAGGAGCAGCTGGTGCAGAGGGAGCCATCTCCATTGATCACAGTTGTAGGTCCCGAGTACGAGCCTGAGACTGATCCTGAGGAGGATCCGGAGGAGGATGAGGAGGAGGAGGAAGACCCTGAGGAGATACCACTAACTTCCTTAGGTATTCAGATGTACGAGCAGGTGTATAATCGTAACATAGAGTTCCAAGATAGAGTGGAGGAGTTAGAGAGGCAGCTGGCTAAGCGACATACTGTCTTGGAACAGAAGAACAGTGAGATTGAGGAGCTCGATATACGTCTTGGGGACGTGGAGTGGAAGCTGGTCCATGAAGAGAGCCAAAAAGAGGAGTTAGAAAATCAAGTTGTGGAATGTCAAGCCGCTCTAGAGCAGAAGGATGTCGAGATCCAAGACCTTTCATCACGTCTAGCAGAGGTCGAGCAGAGACTAGCTCAGTCTGAGTACCGACGAGGCCAGTTGTTGGCTAGGAATGAAATTGTACGAGATAAATTAAAAGAGGAGACAGCTAAGCGGGTTAGAGCTGAAAACGCTTGGTTGAGGGAGGCTAATCGCGCAGATCGTGTTGAATGTGAGGTGCGCTCAAAGAAGGCCAAGATTGATGAGATGGAGTATATTTTTCACACCACAGTAGATAGAGCTCAGGATCGAGTTCATCGTCATCCAGATATAATGGGTCGAAGGATGGTGACTCGTATTATGGAGCAGGAACGCGAGGAAGCTGTGCGCCGTGGGATGTCATCGTAGATTAGGATTGGAGGTGCTATTATGAAATTTATGAAGATAATAAGTTGTAAATCCCAGTTTTATATAATGGGATAGAATAATGATGTAGTCCTAGAACCTTATGATTTCAGGATAGATGATTTGATGTAAATAACTATGACGTTATTTTTATTATGTTTTAAAGCAGTAAATGAATAAAATGCGAAAGTTTATCAGATGTGCTATGTGTTAAGTGCTGTTTATAAATGTTTAAGTTAAGACTTAAATGTTTAAGTAATTGAGTAATAATCTAATAGCGTAAATTCTTAACAGTAAGATGCCGCCTAGAAGACAAACCCGTCAACAGACCCCTGAGGGATCCACCAATAACAATGAAGAAGCCAACGCTAATCCAATGCAGGAGCTGGTGAATCTGCTAACGGGAGCATTTGCGAATCAACCCCAAGCCCAGGCCACGACTTTTAAAGATTTCAAGGCTGTTGGACCCCCAAAATTTCAAGGATCTATGAATTCGATCGAGGGACAAACCTGGGTCATGGAGATGGAGAAGGTGTTTGATGTCGCTAAGGTCAACGAGGACCAGAAGACTGCATTTGCAATGTTTATGCTTAAATCAGAAGCAAGCTACTGGTGGCAAGCTAATAAAACCCGAGGTGGGTAAGGGATAATACTGTGGGAGCGATTTAAGGAAATATTTTTTGAGACCTATTTTCCGGCAAGCGCAGAACCAAATGGAGGTGCAGTTTCTAGAGTTGAAGCAAGGTACTATTATGGTACCTGAATATGCTGCAAAATTCAATGAGTTGGCGAGGTTTGCGCCATATCAGGTCAACACGGATGAGCGAAAGGCTAGAAGGTTTAAGCAAGGACTGAAGCCCTAGCTGTATAGCCGAGTTTTAATGTTCCAACTGAATTCATTTGCGGCAGTGTTAGAGAAGGCAATAATCACTGAAGGAGGGAGTGATGCTCTGTCTAAATACAATCAAAAGCAGAAGAAAAAGAAGAGTGAAAATGATAATAAAGCAAGTGCTAGCCATGGTGGCAGCAATCAAAAGAGGAAGTGGAGTGATAGTAACTCTGGTGGCAGTCAGCAGGGAAGTCAGAAAAGGAAGGTGGAGATATGCAGTAACTGGGGAAAGAGCCATGTGGGTGTTTGTTTGAAGGGTAAGAGAGTGTGCTTTAACTGCGGTTAGGAGGGTCATATCGCACCGAATTGCCCTAGTCCGAAGAAGGGAGCATGTTTTACTTGCGGGTCGAAGGATCACTTCGCTCGGGATTGCCCTAAGAAAACTATAGGTGGAGCTAGTGCAGGAAAGGGGAACAACAATGGAGGCAATCTAACTATCACAGGACCGACGCAGCCCAATCGACCTACTGCTCGAACATTCAACATGACGGTGCAGGATGCTGTGCAGTCAAAGGATGTAGTGTCAGGTATCATTCCGGTCAATAGTGTAAATGCTTACGTATTATTTGATTCGGGTGCTACTTGTTCATTTATATCTGATGATTTTGCTAGAAGTTTAGAGTTATCTCAGGAAGAATTAGATTACCCTATGAATATAGAAATTGCAAATAAGGAAGTGATTCTTGTTAGGTTTGTCCACAAAAACTGTCAGGTAGATATTAAGGGTCATGTGATGACAGTCAACTTGATCCCAATTCGTCTTGGGGAGTTTGACGTTATTTTGGGAATGGATTGGTTGTTCAATCATGGGGCAATTATTGATTGTCAAAAGAAGTGTGTAAACCTTATGACTCGGTCAAAGGTAGTGTTTTATGGCAGCAAGTCGCCTAGACAAACGAGTTGTCTGACGATGATACAGGCCAGAAAGATGTTGAGACAAGGATGTATAGGATATCTAGCCTACATAGTCGATACCCGAAAGGTGAGTGCAAAGCTGGAGGAGATACCAGTAGTTAGGGATTTTGCAGACGTGTTTCCTGATGATCGATTTGCCAGGATTACCGCCAGATAGGGAAATTGAGTTTGTAATTGATTTAGCACCGGGTACAGCCCCTATATGAAAAGCCCCGTACCGAATGGCTCTGGTAGAAATGAAGGAGTTGTTGGTGAAATTGCAAGAGTTACTGCATAAAAAGTATATCCAACCGAGCGTTTTGCCGTGGGGAGCGCCGGTGTTATTCGTCAAGAAGAAGGATGGATCAATGCGTCCTTGCATTGATTATAGAGAGTTGAACAAGGTCACGATTAAAAACAAGTATCCGTTGCCAAGGATCGATGACCTGTTTGATCAACTGAAGGGAGCAAGATATTTTTCAAAGATAGATCTGCGAAGTGGGTACCATCAGTTGAAAGTGAGAAAGGAAGACATACCAAAGACGACATTTCGAACTAGATACGGTCACTATGAGTTTTTGGTTATGTCATTTGGTTTAACAAACGCACCTGCAACGTTTATGGATTTAATGAATAGAGTATTCAAACCATTTCTGGATAAGTTTGTAGTGGTATTCATAGACGACATTTTGGTTTACTCCAAAACTCAGGAAGAACACGTGGAGCATTTGAGGGTGACATTAGAGGCGTTAAGGAGAGAGAAATTGTATGTAAAATTTTCAAAGTGCGAATTTTGGTTGGAGCGTGTTCAATTCCTTGGGCATGTTATCGATAAAGACGGGATTTCGGTGGATCCAGCTAAAGTGGAAGCTGTGATGAACTGGAATCAGCCGAAAACACCGTCAGAAGTGAGGAGTTTCCTAGGTTTGGCAGGCTATTACAGGCGTTTTATTCAAGATTTCTCCAGGATCGCCACTTCGTTGACGAATTTAACAAGGAAATCAGTGAAGTTCGTTTGGACGGAGAAGTGCGAAGAGAGTTTCCAAGAATTGAAGAAGAGATTAAGTTCGGCACCTGTATTGTCTTTGCCAGATGATACAGTATATAGCGACGCATCGCATAAAGGACTTGGTTGTGTGCTGATGCAAAACGGTAAGGTTATTGCATATACATCGCGCCAACTAAAAGACTATGAAAAAGGGTATCCGACCCATGATTTGGAGTTAGCAGCCGTAGTGTTTGCTTTGAAAATCTGGAGGCACTATCTCTATGGGGAGAAGTGTGAAATATATACAGACTATAAAAGTCAGAAGTATATTTTCACACAGTAGGATTTGAATATGCGGCAGAGGAGATGGATAGAATTAATCAAAGATTATGATTGTAAAATTCTATACCATCCAGGGAAGGCTAATGTGGTTGTCGACGCTTTGAGTAGAAAAGGTCGTGAGAAATTATTTTTGTTAACTGCTCAGAAGAAGCTTGTAGCAGAAATGGCTAAATTGGAGTTAGAGGTGAAGGGTCTGGCAGAGCCTAATGAAAAATTGTTCCATCTGGAAACCCAACCAACTTTGGTGGAAAAAGTAAAAGAAGCACAACTTCAGGATGAGGAATGTGTTAAGATACGGAAAAGAGTGTTTGAGGGAGAAGAACTCAAATACAAAATCGACACTGAAGGGTTGCTGAGATTTGAAGGAAGAATCTGGGTTCCGACAGTGATGGAGATCAGAGAAAAGATTTTGAATGAAGCTCATAGCTCACGATTTTCGATACACCCGGGAAGTACAAAGATGTACCAGGATCTTCGCCAACACTTTTGGTGGCCAAACATGAAACGAGAGGTTGCTGAGTATGTTGCGAAGTGTCTCACTTGTCAGAAGGTCAAAGCAGAGCATCAACAACCAAGTGGTTTGTTACAGCCCTTGGAGATACCAGAATGGAAGTGGGAGCATATCACAATGACTTTGTGGTAGGGCTTCCAACTACTCAGAAGGGTTATGACGCAATATGGGTCATAGTTGACAGATTGACGAAATCAGCGCATTTCTTGCCAATCAAAATCAGATTCACTTTGGATCAGCTGGCAAAGTAATACGTCAAAGAGATTATCTCAAGGCACGATGTCCTAGTATCAATTGTGTCGGACAGAGATCCACGTTTCACATCAAAATTTTGGAGGAGTCTGCAAGCTTGTTTGGGAACGCAGTTAAGAATGAGTACAACTTACCATCCTCAAACCGATGGCCAGAGCGAAAGAACAATTCAAACGTTGGAGGATATGATTCGGGCGTGCGTCATAGATTTTAAAGGCAACTGGGATGATCATTTACCTCTGGTCGAATTTGCCTATAACAATAGTCATCACGCGAGTATTGAAATGCCGCCATATGAAGCCTTGTATGGAAGGAAGTGCAGGACTCCGTTATGTTGGGACGAGATTGGTGAAGGTCGACTATTGGGACCCGAGCTGGTACAACAAACTGCTAAAATTGTTAAGGTGATAAGAGCCCGATTGTTAGCTGCTCAAGACAGGCAGAAGAAATATGCAGATCAGCATCGTCAAAATCATGAATTTGAAGTCGGGAGTTTTGTGTTTCTCAAAGTATCTCCCTGGAAAGGAAAAATCAGATTTGGTAAAAAGGGTAAACTCAGTCCGCGGTTTATTGGACCCTTTGAAGTGCTGAAACGAGTGGGTGAGGTAGCTTATGAGGTAGCTTTACCTCCCGAGTTAGATCACATTCACAATGTTTTCCACGTATCGGTGTTACGACCGTATAAGCCTGATTATAAACATATAATAGAATATGAACCGATACAATTTGAAAAAGATTTGTCCTATGAAGAGATACCTGTACAGATAGTAGACAGGAAAGAGCAGGTTCTCAGAAATAAAGTAATACCTTCTGTTAAGGTAATTTGAAGGAACCACAGTGCTGAAGAAGCTACGTGGGAACTCGAAGAGAAAATGATGCAAAATTATCCTGAATTATTTGTTTAATCTTTGTATCGCGATTCTGGGGACAAAATCCTTGTAAGGAGGGGAGAATGTAACGGACGAATTAATTGCGTTGTGATTCTAGGGACAGAATCCTTTTAAGGAGGGAAAGATGTAACGAATGCAATTTTTGTGAATAAATAAAAAAAATATTTATTGAGTTATATAAATATTTTTATTAATTTATTGAGTTAAATAAATAATTTATTAAGTTATTGTGGAATAGTTCATGTTGAGTTAATTGTGTTAAATGTTATTTGATGTGTTTAATTTAATAATTAAATTAGATGATAAAATGATTCATGTGAATAAATGTTTTATTTGAATAAATGATTTATTTGAATAAGATAATTTATTTGGTGCTATTGTTTGGATAAATAAAACTATTATTTAAGTTAGTAAGGTTTAATTGAATTATTTAATAATAAGTTCAATTAAATTAAAAGTGTGACAATTAAAACTATATGTTATAATGAGTTATTAAAATAAATATAAAGAGTTTTTATTTCCATCAAACCAAACAAGGCCTTATGACCTTTGGTTGGAAATAATGAGTTATTTCAATTTTGTTTTGCCAAACAAGCCTTATGGCTTTTGATTTTTTTTATAACTGATGGTTTAATTAGAGAATATACGTTATTATTTTAGCCATCAGTTTTTATTTTTGTTAAAAGCTTGTCAGTTGTTAAAAGATAAGAAAACACAGAGTTTAAAAAAAATAGAAGGAAGAATATACAGAGAAGAATTTACTTTCATGTATAGTATATATGAATGAAAATTGATGCTTAAATTAGTTACTAATCGGTTAATCGATATTTGGTTATGATAATATGATGAAAAATGAAAAGAATGCAAGTAGAATGGATTAAAATGGTTGAAAGATGAAGTCACAGTGTTTAATTTCATTAAAATGGTTAAAATATGAATATTTTATATAAATAGTGAATTTTTGGATTCTAATTGGTTGATTATGTGTTTTATAATGGTTAAATTGGTTAGAAACATGTTGGGTAATTGTTTTCTAGTATATTTGATATTTGGGTAAGTTTAAATTATGTATTGGATGGTAAAATTCGGAAAATTTTGGCCTAAGTTTTCACTGGTTCGCGAACTGTAGGAGGTGACTGCCGAGTTTCTCGCCCCGTCGAGAATATTGAACTGGAAAACTTCGCCCCGACGAAGTCTCGCACCGGCGAGAATTTTGTTAAGGAAAACCTCGCCCCGGCGAGCTTTTTGTTCAGTAAATTCCCGCCCCGGCGAGGGAACAGTAACTGAAATATTTTTTATTTTATTTTATTATGATGCCGTGTACATGTTTAAAGCTTAGATTAAAGTATTTAATAATAAACAAGATACTACAATGAGTGGTAAGCAAGTATTTAATGAATATCAAATGACATTTGATATATTAAATGAAAAGGGATAAGAACAAACCCTAAAGTGTATATTGTTCTATAGCTAATTATTGTTACTGTTTTATAATCGAAATGTATTGGTCAATTAAGGAACGTGAATTATTTAAATCTTTAAGCTGCGTGCGAGGCAAGTTTTCCTTCCTTAAACTTGTTATTTCATTTAAAGCAAGTTAATTTTCATTGAGCAAGATTATAAACCTTAGCTTATTGTTATTCAAGCAAGGTTGCTATCATGATTAAGAGCTAAAGCTTTATTCCAGTTATTTATTGTTCGATCATTGATCATTATTCAAACGTTGAACAGAATTTCTATTGTACAAACTTTGTCGATGAATCAAATGCTTTAATGACTAGCAAACCCTAATTGATTCAGCTAGTCCTTAGTTGATGAGCGTTCTAAAGACTTAGAATATTTTAATAATTGTTCCGAACCGAGTTCCTTTTGGTATGGATTCTGATGCTAAACTAAGATGAATAACCCTAATATAGGGGATTAATTACGCAACAATGTTAAAATGTTTGTGCACAATACATTGTACAAAGGGCTGATCCCCCTGAGTACGAGATGGATGGTCCATAGTCAATAAGACTGTTAAAGATTACGGTAGAAATACTTGTTAACCTAGGACATAGTTTGAGGTCTTGAGACCCTCAGATACACTTTTATTCTTGAATCTACATTCAGTTCTTGAGCTAAGCATTCTATTGAGCTTTCAGATTTTTGATTTGTCATTAGTTGACTTCAGAAAAACCATCGTTCCTCAGTAAGATTTATTTCAATAATCATATAAATGTTATTGTTTTCATACTTGTGGGCAATTGTTTGCTCACTCCTGTATTAAAAACATTGCAGCTAAGACTGAGAAACCAGATGAGCCGTCCACTAGCAAAGGCAAGGGCAAGATGAGCAAGTGAAGATGTTTAGTTTATTTGTTTCAGTTCTTTGTAAAAGACTTATTTAAATCTTATGTTTTTATTCCGTATTGATGTAATAGAGGTTAGATAACATGGGATTTGTTTGATTAAGAGATTTGAGATGTAACCTCCTTTTGTGGGAAGATATTTTATTCAGTTTAATTATATTATCTTAATCATGGGTAGTTAGTATTGAATGTATGCTATAGTGAACACCAAATCTATGGAGTTGAAGTACCCGGATTTGGGGGTGTCACAAATAAACCTGTCCCAAGTCTCGAAACCAATACTATTACAAAACATAACATAATACAAAAGGGTAAATATGTCTTAATACAAACGGTAATTCTAGAACAACAAAATACACTAATCAGTAGCTTTCCCCTTTCCCTTATCTTTTCATGAGCTCTCGCCACGTGCCGGACTAACTGAAATGTTTTAAGGAAAGGAAGGGTGAGCAACAAATTTGCCCCGCAAGTATTATAGCAGTGAATAATCACATGAATGACTTTATAGCTCACAGGAGTAAAAATTTAGATAACACAAGGAAATAAACAACTTCTTTCATCACCGTTATAATGGCCACTAAGGACCGAAGGATTTCAAAATTTCCCAAAGAAAGAGACTATTCAATACTAAGTGAGCACCAAGGCACAAAACTCTATTCTAGAATTACTGGAAATTCATCCGATAATCCACAAAACTGGTACAATAGGTGATCAGCCTAGGGTACCTGGCGTTATGCATAAGCCTTACATTTTCCATTTACGCGCGTGTCGGTTTCCCGACGTTTATACAATTTCACCTACTATGAGGGTTGTTCTTCTCAGCTTTACATGGGAGTCTGGACCAAAGAAATTTGATCGGACAACTTTACTTAATAACAATAATAGTTGGAGGACTTAACCTCACTCAATAAACAAATCAATAAGTGTCTAGCTGAAGCAATTAGCTTTGACATAACTTTCAAACAGTTTATGGAATAAAGAACTTTAAGGTTCAATAGCATGTGTAATAACATCAATAATATCTTGAATGGATAACAATTCATAATCTTTGGAATCACACAGTATATAACACTGCATGAAATGGGCTTTCATTGCAGTACTTGAATACAAGTATGAATACTAGCACAATAATTGCTAAATCGATAAGTAACTTGAACGGAGTCAAGAGACTCAAAAATCTTGCCCAATAAATAATATTTGCTCGAATATAAATTTGAGTAGGGTAAGTAAGCTTGCACAATAATAACTTGAATAAGATAGGAGACTTGCTCAATAGATAAATGAGTTAAGGAAAACTCGCACAATTAAATGAGGGTTAAGTAAGGAACTTGCCTTGCACGTGCGTTAATATCTTGACGTTAATCGTCCGTCAAAAATATCCTACATAGTTCATTAAAATCATCATAAATAGTAGTCACATAAGGACTAGGTTCATTACAGTCATCACATCATTAAAACCAAGCGTAATTTGCAATCAGTTTATTCAATTTACGCCTTAAGACAACATCGCTTTGGTTGACACGGGTATAAATTAAGCACATAAGGCTTCAACCAGATATAAGCGTTTCTATTCATTTTATACAAAAATATAAGTTTTAGACTCGCGGGAAAAATTTACTCGGTCCGACCCGATCCGGCCTGACCCGACCCAGTCCAGCCTGACCCAACCCGGAACAGGCGCCATGCAGTAGCAGTTGCAGTAGCGAACTGCAATTCCTGCAGTTCCGCGACACAGTCACCTCGCCTCGCTCCAGCTGTTATAACTCTTCTTATACTCGATCAATTTGATCCCTTACGGATTCTATGGATTCCCAAGACACGAGGCTACAACATATCACAATTTCAGGATGACCTATAATCACTAACATGACCAAATCCTGAGCTAAAACATAAATTGCATGCTCTGTTTTTCGCAACCATAAAATATCTCACACCAATGGCAACTGTGACTTCATTATAGCGTCATTTTGATTCATTCCAACTAGGTTATCTTCATAACTCAGGGAAGTACGATATTATAACAACAAACAATTAAGATAATTACACCATCAAGGCTTTACAGTCCTCTAACAGTCCAAAGGTCCAAAAGTCCAAAAATGTCCAAAGTTCATCCTTTAAGCCAAGGTTCGGATCTTTCCTTATTTTTGTTCCACTTTGAGGGTGTTAATGGTTTATATAACTTCTTAAGAACCTCCATGGTAGATTCAACACAACCAACAACAACAAAAATCAACAAAATCCAACCCGCAAGCATGAAAGCAAAAAAAAAACTCATGAAAACTTCAATTGGAGAAGAAATGGTTGTGGTTTGTGATTACCTCTTTGTTGCTTGCTTTGTGTAGGATGAGATGGTTGCTAGAGTGCTCCTGGACTCCCTTTTGCTGCTCTTCTCCTTCTTTTCCCTCTTTCCTTGCTTTCCTTCTTCTTCCCGAACACTCCTTCTCTTTTGCTACTTCCTTCTTTCTCTCTCTATGGTGCTCCCTCTCTCTCTCTCTGTAGGTCTCTCCTTGCTTGCAAATAGGAAGTATGTTGATGGTTTGAATGAGAAGGAAAATGAGCTGATGGGGAGATAAGGTGGCTTCGGGAGGATGGGGAATGAATTGGTAAGCAAAAAAATGCTTTGCCCGAGCTCTTGAAAACAAATTTGAGGAGGATGTTTTATGAAGTTATCAAACCCATGTTTAGTGTAATGTGACGGTCTACCCTCCCTCATCTGATTGGCTAATTCAATTAATGCTCCCTCCTGATTGGTTGAGGCTTAATTGCCTCTCCAATTAATCAAAATATACAGATAAATATACCCGAATACTCCCATTTTTATACCAAATTTGGTAAATAACTCTACCCAAAATTAAAATGGGTACTCCCATAAATTATTGGGATGCGTAAAAATATTTATTATGGGATTTGTCCATTTATTCGGAACACCCATATTATACATTTCGGATACAGATTAAATCACGTATCAGCTCCAATAAAATTTTTGACACTTGAAAAAAATTATTCCTTCGCATACACGTCTTAACAAAATTAATAGAAAGAGACGCAAAAATATTTGGGCGTGAATAGTGCTCGTGAATAGTGTCTCGGGAAACGTGCCTCGGGAATATTAATTTTACGAATTTTCGCAAAAATCAATTTATTCACTCCAACGACACAACAACAAGTAAAATTTAACACATACACATTTTCTAGGTTGCAACACCACTTTAAGCACATAACATATGATAATATAAATATAAATAAAAATTCATTTTATTCATACATAACTCGGGTTACAAGAAAATCTAAAATTCCCGATCGTTACATCTACGATATCATAACATGATCACAAAAAAAGAATAAAATTTTTACTTTCTTCTTTTTACTCTTTTTTTTTGTTCCACCGTCGGGGCGGTGGGTTTCTTCACAATATCCTCGCCGGGGCGAGCTTACCGCGGAGATGGGAAATGTAATACATTTCTACCGTCGGGGCGAGACTACCGCCGGGGCGGAAAATGTAGTTCATTTCTACCGCCGGGGCGAGCCTGCCGCCGGGGCGCTACTTCTAGTATATTTTCACAGCTGGGGCGGTGGACCAAAACGTTAGTTCCTGCAATTCGCGAAGAACACGGGAAAATGCCAAATTTGGCCAAAGTTTTCACAATTAAGCGATTAAATTACTACTCATTCATCATATATGTTATGAAATCAAAACCTAGTACATACACAGTGATTTTGACATCACAGACAATCTAAACAACTAATTAAAGGCTAAAAATTTAACTGTTCATACTCTATATTTACATATTGAGACAGTTAACGTAATTACTCACTGTGAATTCGTTTATTAACCAAATTAATCCGTTAAACTCTTGTTTTCTTCGTTTTTACATGCATAAACATAATTAGTCATCAATTTTAAGTTAAATAAACAATTTGAAGCATACAATTTGTACATAAGGGACATATATACATCTTTCATACTCTATAACTTTTGAAAACTCAATTGAGCATAATTACATGGATTTAGTCACTTTAAATCATGTCTACATGGTATCAAACATGTTATAATCATCTAATAACATACATATAATCATATCATGCGTTAATCACCAAGTTAGTTTTTTACAGAAAACTCAAAACGTACAATCATGGAGAAATTAAAGAAGAACATAATCAAAGACTTTAATTTAAGGATTAGCTTTGATAATATGCTAGATTATGCAACACAATGATAAGATTTCTTCTCAATCCTCCAATTTCTCAACATTCTCTCCTTTTTCTCTCAAGTTTTCTCTCTGGCCTGATTTTAGAAACTGATGAAGTAAGGCACGTAATAAAGAACTGATGCAACATGAATGTCAGTTAATCCCATAATGGGTTAACTGGCTTCAACTCCCCTTAAGGCTTTGTTTGGTTAGCACACTTATTCCTCCTTTCTAGTTTATTTTAATAATTTACTTATTATATAGCTCATGTCACATGTTTAAATTAATTAAATAATCTTACTAAAATCAATTAAATAAAATAGAATAATTCTACATTAAATCATATAGTCATATAAATAAAATTCTCATTTATTGATAATGACAAATTATTAAATCTCTAATTAATAATTAAATTAATTAGAAATAACATTATACTTATTTAAATAATGTATTTAATCAAATAAATTCAATTAAACACATACTTTAAATATAAACATTCTCCATATTAATTTAATTAATGTAACACATATAAGTAAATTAATCTACCACAATTTCATCAATTAATCAATTAATTCAACAATTAAATCATCAAAAAAATATTTATTTAATTCAATAAATATTTAAATTAAATTACAAAATTCTCGTTCGTCACATCTTTCCCCCCTTAAAAAGGATTTTGTCCCTAGAATCACGACTCAATTAACTCATCCCGTTACATTCTCTCCCCTTACAAAGATTCTGTCCCCAGAATCGCTACACATAGATTAAGGAAATAGCTGTGGATAATTTCTCATCATCTGATCTTCGTGTTCCCACGTAGCTTCTTCAGCGTTATGGTTTCTCCAGATCACCTTAACAGAAGGTATAATTTTATTTCGTAGCACTTGCTCTATCCTGTCAACTATCTGAACAGACTCTTCTTCGTAAGACAAATCTTTTTCAACTTGCAGGGGGTCATATTCTATTATATGCTTGTAGTCGGGTTTGTATGGTCGTAACACCGAGACATGAAAGACATTGTGAATGTGTTCCAGCGCTGGAAGTAAAGCTACCTCATATGCGACTTCACCAACTCTCCTTAATACTTCAAAGGGTCCAATGAACCTCGGGCTCAGTTTTTCCTTCTTACCAAAATGAATCTTCCCTTTCTAGGGAGATACTTTCAAGAAAACGTAACTACCAGACTCAAACTTTCGATTCTTACGATGTTGATCGGCGTACTTCTTCTGTCTATCCTGAGCTGCTATCAATCTTGCCCTGATCACTTTGATGATTTCTACGGTCTGTTATACCAGTTCCGGTCCGAGCAATTGACGTTTGCCAACTTCATCCCAGCATAATGGAGTTCTGAACTTTTTGCCGTACAACGCTTCCTAAGGCGGCATGCCAATACTTGCGTGGTGACTGTTATTGTATGCAAATTCCACCAACGGTAGATGATCGTCCCAATTTCCTTTGAAGTCCATAATGCATGCTCGTAACATATCTTCCAATGTCTAAATCGTTCTCTCGCTTTGTCCATCGGTCTGTGGATGATATGTTATACTCATACGTAACTGCGTTCCTAAGCATTCCTGTAGTCGTTTCCAGAAGTTCGATGTGAAGCGCGGATCCCTATTTGAGACAATAGATATTGGAACACCATGCCTCGAAATAATCTCCTTCACATACAACTTTGCCAACTGATCTAGGTTGAATCTGATTTTGATCGGTAGAAAATGTGTTGATTTCGTCAGTCAATTTACGATAACCCATACTGCATCGAAACCTTTTTGAGTCGTCGGAAGTCCTACTACGAAATCCATGGTAATGTGTTCCCATTTCCATTCTGGGATTTCTAACGGTTGTAATAGTCCACTTGGTCTCTGATGTTTTGCTTTAACTTTCTAACATGTCAAACACTTGGCTACACAATCGGCAACGTCTCTCTTCATATTCAACCACCAAAAATACTGTCGGAGATCTTGGTACATTTTCGTACTACCTGGATGAATCGAATATCTTGAATTATGAGCCTCACTCAAAATTTCCTCCTTAATCTCTGGTACTGGCGGAACCCAAATTCTTCCCTCGAATCTTAATACTCCCTCGTTATCCACTTTGAATTTCATTTTATCACCTCCAGATATTCCTTTCCTGATTTTCTCACATTCTTCGTCCTGCATTTGTGCTTCCTTAACCTTATCCACCAAAGTTGAACCGATTCTCAATTGAAATAATTTTTCATCACTCTCCTTCGGATATTTCACCTCCAATTCTAATTTCGCCATTGCTGAAATTAACTCCTCCTAAGCGGTTAACATAAACAGTTTCTCCCGTCCCTTTCTGCTTAAGGCATCGGCCACAACGTTCGTTTTACCTGGATGGTATAAAATCTCCCAATCGTAATCTTTTATTAATTCCAACCATCTCCTCTGTCGCATGTTCAGATCCTTCTTTGTAAAAATATATTTCAGACTCTTGTGGTCTGTATATATTTCACACTTCTCCCCATAAAGATAATGCCTCCATATCTTTACTGCAAACACCACCGCGGCTAACTCCAAATCATGGGTAGGATACCCCTTCTCATAGTCCTTTAATTGTCGTGACGCATACGCAATGACCTTACCGTTCTGTATAAGCACACAGCCTAGTCCTTTAAACGATGCATCACTATACACCACAAAATTTCCTGTGCTATCCGGTAGAGACAAGACAGGCGCCGTACTCAACCTCTTCTTTAATTCTTGAAAACTTTCCTCACACTTCTCCGTCCAAACGAACTTCACCATTTTTCTAGTCAAATTCGTTAACGGAGTCGCGATTTTGGAAAAATCTTGAATAAATCTTCTGTAGTATCCTGCCAATCCGAGGAAACTCCTTACTTCTGATGGCGTTTTTGGCTGATCCCAGTTAAGCACTGCTTCAACCTTTGACGGATCCACCGAAATCCCATCCTTGTCAATCACATGTCTAAGAAATTGCACTCGCTCTATCCAAAATTCACACTTTGAAAATTTAGCGTATAACTTCTCTCTTCTTAACGCTTCCAATGTCAACTTCAAATGCTCTACATGCTCTTCCTTGGTTTTGGAATAAATTAGAATATCGTCAATGAATACTACTACAAACTTGTCCAAAAACGGCTTAAACACCCTATTCATTAAGTCCATGAATGCTGCAGGAGCATTCGTTAGACCAAATGACATCACCAAAAACTCGTAATGACCATAACAAGTCCTGAACGCTGTCTTCGGTACATCTTCCTTCCTTACCTTCAACTGATGATACCCACTCCTCAAATCAATCTTCGAGAAATATCTAGCTCCTTTCAACTGATCAAACAAGTCATCGATTCTTGGCAACGGGTATTTATTCTTAATCATGACCTTGTTCAACTCTCTGTAATCAATGCAAAGTCGCATCGATCAGTCTTTCTTTTTAACAAACAATACCGACGCTCCCCACGGTGATACGCTCGGCTGAATATACTTTTTATCTAAAAGTTCTTGTAGCTGCACCATCAATTCTTTCATCTCTACTGGGGCCATATGGTACGGAGCTTTCGATATCGGGGCAGTTCCTGGCACCAAATCGATTACAAACGCAACTTATCTGTCTGGCAAAAGTCCTGGTAGATCGTCAGGAAAGACGTCTACAAAGTCCCTTACAACAGGTATCTCTTCTAATTTCGGACTCTTTTTTCGAGGATCAACTATGTAGGCTAAGTATCCCACACAGCCTTATCTTAACAACTTCCTGACCTGCATCATCGTCAGTTAACTCGCTTGTCTAGGCGATTTGCTGCCGCAAAATACTACATTTGACGGAGTCATAAGGTTAATACGTTTCTTTTGGCAATCAATTATCGCTCCATAATTAAATAGCCAATCCATTCCCAAAATAACGTCAAATTCTCCAAGTTTGATTGGGATCAAATCTACTGTCATCACGTTTCCCTTAATGTTCACTCTACAGTTCTTGTGTACGTACCTAACAAGAATCACTTCCCTATTCGCAATTTCTATGTTCAAAGGGTAATCTAGTTCCTCCTTAGGCAATTCTAAGTTCTTAGCAAAGTCATCGGATATAAATGAACAAGTAGCACCCGAATCAAACAATACATAAGCATCTATATTATTGATCGAAATGATACCTGACACCACATCGCGAGACTGCACGACATCTTGCACGGTCATGTTGAAAGTCCTAGCAGTAGGTCAGTTTGTTGGTGTTGATCCGGTTATAGTTAATATATTACCACCACTGTTCCCCTTGTTGCCTCCTATTCCTGCTCCTCCTGCTGCCTTATTGGGACAATCCCTAGCCAGATGATCCTTTGATCCGCATGTGAAACAAGCACCCTTCTTTGGATTTGGACAATTCGGCGCTATGTGGCCCTCCTGGTTGCAATTGTAGCAAACTCTCTTCCCCTTCAGGCAAATCTCTACGTGATTCTTCCCACATGTAACACACGCTTCTACCTTCTTCTTCTAACCTCCTTGTTGATTTCTAGTAGATCCATTATCATTCCACTTCCTCTTCTGGTTGTGACCTCCACTGTTACTACCACCTGCTTTGTTATTATCATTTTCGCCTTTCTTCTTCTTTTGCTCCTGGTTATACTTAGTCAGAGCATCACTCCCACCTTCGGCGATAATCGCCTTCTCCAAAACTCCGGCAAAAGTGTTTAATTGGAACATTGACACCTTGCTGTACAACCACGGCTTTAATCCTTGTTCAAATCTCCTCGCCTTCCTCTCATCGGTGTTCACTTGGTAAGTTGCGAACCCAGCCAACTCATTAAACTTCGCCACATACTCCGGTACAGTCATGGTACCCTGTTTCAGCTCTAGAAATTGAATCTCCATCTGGTTACGCGAGCTTATCGGAAAGTACATCTCAAAGAACATCTCCTTAAACCTCTCCCACATGATTACACCCTGACCTCCTCGCACCTTATTTGCCTGCCACTAATAGCTGGCCTCTAATTTAAGCATGAACGTTGCAAAGGCAGTCTTTTGGTCATCACTAACCCTAGCAACGTCAAATACTTTCTCCATTTCCATCACCCAGGTTTGGGCTTCGATCGGGTTCAGGAATCCCTAAACTCTAGCGGTCCTACCGCTTTGAAATCCTGAAATGATGTTACTGGTGGAGCTTGCGGCTGATTCACAAGTGCTTAAGCCACAAGGTTCACCAACTGTTGAACAGGATTAGCATTGGCGTCGTTATTGTTAGTAGAGCTCTCCTGAGCTTGTTGACGTGGTTGGCGTCTCGGCGGCATTTTTTGTTCAAGAATATGCGCTTATTAAATTAACACTCAATTTTCTTAAGTGTTCAACATTTAACTCAAACAATTCATGTTAAACATTTAACATATAACATCTTCAAATAAAACTGATATTTCATTAATTCAAACATCTTAAACATAAAAAGATAGCATCACTGCTATTTACATCAACTATCCCAAGATCAAACAATCTTTAGGATTAAATAGTCATATTCCATTGTGTATAATTACGCTGAAATTTACATCATAAACTATCATAAATATTTACACATAATTCAAGAAGTCTCCTATCACGGCCTACTAAGGTGTCGAACTACCTTCCTGCGTTCTTCCTCCATGATACGGAGCATCGTCCTGCGATCCAACATGTACCATGGCAAGTCCTCGAACTGAACTAGATAGTCGAAAACTCGATCCTGGGCCCTATCAATCGCTGCCGGAAAAGTGTAGTCTGTCTCCTCAATCTTAGCCCTCTTTGCCCGTTCACCTTCTTCGGAAATTTCTGCACGTCGAGCATTATTCATCCAAGCATCCTCTGCTCTAGCACGTTCTGCTGACTCCTCACTCAAATCATCCTTTAATTTCTGAATCTCAAGTTTCATCTTTTCATTCTCAACCAGCAAGTCTTTTTTTTGACTCTCTACCTGAAGTAACTTCCATTCTACGTCTCCAAGACGTATCTCAAGATCCTCAATCGTCTCATCCTTCTGTTCTATAAAAGTCTGGCGTATATTTTCCAGTCTCTCCCAATCTCTGACTCTGTCCTGCAACTCTATGGTACGATCATACAAGGCATCATACATCTCAACATCAACAAAGGCAAGGGGTATCTCCTCGGGATCCTCATCATCCTCCTCAGCCTCTGTCTCCTCAGGATCCTCCTCTAGATCAGACTCAGGCTCATACTCCTGACTCACAACCGTGATCAATGGAGATGGCTCTCTGTGTATCAACTGCTCCCGGATAACATGGATATCACGGGGCTCCTCCTCTCCAGCCACTCGGGGCTCAATCTCCCTAGGCTGACTGAATCCTCCAATATCCGACATCCTGATAACAAAGTTTAAGTTTTAATCAATACTCGGTACTAGTCGCAGCACATAGATTGTTAACACATAAGCACATAGCACATAAAGTCTTTTATTATCTTTAATGAATTTCCTTAATTCATTCCTTAGAACTCGATGAGAGTTTATCACTACTATATTTTCTGACTCTTAAAAGGCTACTACCCTAAGGTTTCCCCCACCTAAGGTTCATAACCTACAGCTCTGATACCAACCTGTGACACCCCCAAATCCGGGTACTTCGTTTTCTTAGGATTTGGTGTTCACAATCTAAATACATCACATCACATCTAACTACCCATTCAATCATAATGGAAATTCTTAATAAAAATAGGAATCACCCATTAAGGGTTACAACATCATTAATAAACAAATCCCATGTCATCTAACCTTAAATAAACATCAGTGCGGAAACATAAATTAAGTCTATTACATAAACATCATTAAAATAAATAAAATAAGTCATCATCACTTGTTTGCTTTGCCTTTGCCCTTACTAGTGGACGTCTCATCAACTCTTTCAACTTTAGCTGCAATGTTATTATGCAAGGGTGAGCAATGATTGCCCAGCAAATACAACAACGACAATAATAATAACATGCGAAATAATCAACGGATATTGAATAATCGAAGATTCAGCTTTTGAGTCAAGAATATAAGATAAAATTCAAAAGAATGTCTGAGAGTCTTAAGACCACGAACTATGTCCTAGGTTATCAAGTATTTCTACTTTAAACCTTTAACAGTCGTAAGACTATATGGACCTTACTTCTCGTACTTAGGGGGATCAGCCCTTTGTACCATGTATGTGCACAACATCTTAATGCAAACGCATAAATAAAATCCCCTGTATAAGGGTTGTTCATCTCAGTTTGACATCAAAGTCCGCACCAAAGGAAGTTTGGTTTGGATTACGTTTTTAGAATGCTCATCAACTATGGACTAGTCGAACCAATAAGGGTTCGCTAGTCGATCAAGGTTCAAAAGGTGTAATTCGAGAATCAAAACTAAATCTCACAAAAGGTACAATTGAATAAGTTCTATATAACTGAAGCATTATAAAGAGAAAATTAAAACGTCTCATTGAATCCATGAAACTAAATGGAATAGAAATAATAACTTGCTCGAGTAAGTAATAGCATTATGAAACATATATGATAAGAGAATTAAGTTCAGGAACTTGCGTGATTGAAATCAAGGTAGTATTAGGTAGCTTGCTCTCAGCGAAATAGTAGATCAAGGTAGAAATATTGCGTAAACGTAAAAGTAAGGATAAGATACTTGCCTCGTGCGTAAACTATAAATTTAAGACTCACGTTCTCTAATCCACCTATACATTCCGTTTATAAAACAGTAACAACAATTAGTTATAGTATTATAAATACTTTAGGACTCATTCTCATCCAAGTTTTCATTTTAATAACTCAGTTGACACCGAACAATCAATGGGTATATGCTTATCACCCATCATAGTACCTTAACATTCATTTTATACATTAACCTCAGCTTTAGGTATGTCTACGATATCATAACATGATCACAAAGAAAGAATAAAATTTTTATTCTCTTCTTTTTACTATTTTTTTTTGTTCCACCGCCGGGGCGGTGAGTTTCTTCACAAAATCCTCGCCGGAGCGAGCTTACCGCCGGGGTGGGAAATGTAATACATTTCTACCGTCAGGGCGAGACTACCGCCGGGGCGGGAAATGTAGTTCATTTCTACCGCCGGGGCAAGTCTGCCGCCGGGGCACTACTTCTAGTACATTTTCACCGCCGGGGCGGTGGACCAAAATGTCAGTTCCTGCAGTTCGCGAAGAACACGAGAAAATGCCAAATTTGGTCAAAGTTTTCACAATTAACCGATTAAATTACTACTCATTCATCATATATGTTATGAAATCAAAACCCAATACATACACAGTGATTTTGACATCACAGACAATCTAAACAACTAATTAAAGGCTAAAAATGTAACTGTTCATACTCTATATTTACATATTGAGACAGTTAACGCAATTACTCACTGTGAATTCGTTTATTAACCAAATTAATCCGTTAAACTCTTGTTTTCTTCGTTTTTACATGCATAAACATAATTAGTCATCAATTTTAAGTTAAATAAACAATTTGAAGCATACAATTTGTACATAAGGGCCAGATATACATCTTTCATACTCTATAACTTTTAAAAACTCAATTAAGCATAATTACATGGATTTAGTCACTTTAAATCATGTCTACATGGTATCAAACATGTTATAATCATCTAATAACATACATATAATCATATCATGCGTTAATCACCAAGTTAGTTTTTTACAGAAAACTCAAAACGTACAATCATGGAGAAATTAAAGAAGAACATAATCAGAGACTTTAATTTAAGGATTACCTTTGATAATATGCTAGATTATGCAAGATAATGATAAGATTTTTTCTCAATCCTCCAATTTCTCAAAATTCTCTCCTTTTTCTCTCAAGTTTTCTCTCTGGCTTGATTTTAGAAACTGATGAAGTAAGGCACGTAATAAAGAACTGACGCAACATGAATGTCAGTTAATCCCATAATGGGTTAACTGGCTTCAACTCCCCTTAAGGCTTTGTTTGGTTAGCACACTTATTCCTCCTTTCTAGTTTATTTTAATAATTTACTTATTATATAGCTCATGTCACATGTTTAAATTAATTAAATAATCTTACTAAAATTAATTAAATAAAATAGAATAATTCTACATTAAATCACATAGTCATATAAATAAAATTATCATTTATTGATAATGACAAATTATTAAATCTCTAATTAATAATTAAATTAATTAGAAATAACATTATACTTATTTAAATAATGTATTTAATCAAATAAATTCAATTAAACACATACTTTAAATATAAAAATTCTCCACATTAATTTAATTAATGTAACACATATAATTAAATTAATCTACCACAATTTCATCAATTAATCAATTAATTAAACAATTAAATCATCGAAAAAATATTTATTTAATTCAATAAATATTTAAATTAAATTATAAAATTCTCGTTCGTCACACATCAAGTGGAGAATGTTGAGATGGTGGACTTGGTAGATCCAGTTTATGAGGATTGAGGAAGATCGGAGTCGGGTTAACGACGTTAAACAAACGCGTTGCTTGGGAGGCAACCCAAGATCTCAGATTTGCTTTTCTATTCCTTTTACTTTTATTTTATGTATTCTAGTTGAATTTTATTTAGATACTTCGTCTTTGTATGATTGTCTTACATTAGGGACAATGTAAGGTTTGAGTGTAGGGGAGAGGTCTAGGTTTAGGTCTAGGGTAGGTTTTGCTCTAAGTTTGATAATCTGAGTTGTTTTGTGGAAAAGAATTTTTAGCTCTAAAAAATTTTCTAAGTTTTTAAAAGTTTTTGGCTATGGAATGGAAATTAATGCTAATTTTATAGACTTTCTTTGATGCCGAATTGGTTGATGGATGATGATAACTGAGTCATGATCCATAGTAACTGATTTGAATTGAATTTGTATTGCATGAGTTTTTGAATATGAGATATATGTTTATTTGGCTGAGTTATCTATGGAGTTGTCTATGTGCACTGATTTCATTATTTAGGATTATTTGACTGCTTATGCTGTTTGCAGGACCATGAGAAAATAAGACATGAGAAAGTTTGAGAAAAATTTGGAAAAAAAAGGTGCAAAAGACAAACATGTGGTAGGTTGAGAAGGAGCGTAAAACGTACTCACCCATAAACATATGCAACGAGAAGGAGCATAAAACGAACTCGTTCGTGAATAGATAAGTGAGATAGAGCATAAAATGCACTCACTTAAGAAAGAATGAGAAAGGTGAAATGGAGCATAAAATACATTCACTTGGAAAAAAAATGAAGTCGATGGTTCTGGTGAAAAAAAAATGAATAGCAGAGAAAATAGGTTCTGAGTTCTGAGTCCGTGTACACAGCTGTTGTTCCATGATAACTGGGCTGAGTGTATGTGTAGATCATAGGAAAGATACTAATGTGGATACAATTTGATTTAGAAATGTTCGGTGGGAAATGACGAGGTTGTTGTTGTGAATTGACTGACTAAGTGTTGAGCAGATTTCTGTTGATTAGTGTTGATATTTATGATTGATAATTGGATCGAAACCTTTGGAAAATTAGTTAAATTGAATTTGGTTGATTTTAATATGACCTTTAGTTTCGTTTACACGAGCACGTGTAAAGGTTAAGTGTGGGGGAATTTGATAAGTGCATAATATTTGATAATTTTGATTCCTTTATATTTAGTTTTATTACATGTTTTATGTGTATATGAGTTTAATAAGGTGTTTATTGATTTCAGGAGGAATTAGAGCTAAAAAGAGAAAAAGAGGAGAAAGGGATCAAAATGGGTGTATAAGGAGAAAACGAGATAACGGGCAGAACTTGTAGGCCGCGGCGCTAGACTCTGAGCCGCGGCGTTCACTAGGTTAGCTACGGCATGCGAAGGCTTTCTGCGAGCGCATGGGCCCATGGCCATGCGGCAGATTTCTCCCAACATTGTTATTTTTTAGGATTTCTAATGTAATTTGGAACATTAATTCTTATAGCTTTAATACTTTGACCTAAGAGTATAAATACATTGTATTAGTCAAGTTTTAAGGATCATCATCTATCATTCCCTCTCTTCTTCTCAATTGAAAACTCTAGTTTTGGAGATTGAAGGCATGTCAGGCTAAGTACTTTATTTCAGTTCTAAGGGATGTTGAACCTTCTTTGCTATTAATGGTTTGATCAAGTTTACTTTACTTATTCCTTCTTGCATGAGATTATTTTGATAATCTAATTTAATTGTTGAATGTTATTTGGCTTAATTGATTTGATTTCTACATAATTGAATTGGTTAGCTAATATCATGTGCTAGATTAAGGAATAGTATTACGTGTAATTGATATTGTTCCTAATCACAAGTAGTAATTAGTAATACATGATTGTGGACAAACTTTTGAGTATTACTAAGATTATTAGAAGACAGGTTAAATAATCTGAGTTTGTGTGATTATTGTTTGGAATAGTCTAATTTCCTGGTTCTTAATACTGCTGTTATATTAAATCTAGAGAGCTTGTTCTAGGTTGTATGATAATTAGAATCTTATGAAGAGCTTTTTTCATTCAGTGATAGTCTATGGGGAATTTCGGATAGCAGAGCTTATTTTTATCTAGGACTATTAGTTTCATTGAAGGATAAATATTGTTATACTTGATTACTTCATTATTGTGAAAAGGCGATACTGACCTAAAGAACTGAAGTCTTAATTCATTGTTTATTCTAATTAATTATTTTCTGTTACATTAGTTAGTTTAATTCAATTTGTTGTCCGATTTATATAACGACAATTTACACGTAAGTATACGCAGTCAACAAGTAATAAAGTGTAAGTAGAATATCGATCCCACGAAGAATTATTACTAAACTTTTCCAAGTACTAACCTTTTATCATTTCAATCTTATTTAAACAAATAATTTTTGTCTTTTTGGTGACGGGGATTAACTAAGATTACAATAATCAAAGAAATACGGAAAGTATTTAAGATAATGAAAATATAATATTAACAAGTCTAAGATCACAATTTTCCCCAACACTTCATTTGAACATCCTAACTCTCTCATTTAAACTAATTAACAACATAGACTTGTCAACCGAGAAATCAAAGTTACTTATAAGCCTCTCTCGATGGTCAAATTCGAATCTTCCTAATGCGGCATGTAGGTATATGTCTATCCTACACACTATCAAGAGACCAATTTCAAGAACAATTAACAAGACACGTGTAACTAAATCTCATTAATCATCCTTTCAATTACCAACTTTCGCATAAAAAGTCATTAAGAATAGATTCTCAATTGGTTGCACACGGTATCTAGGTATATATCTATCCTAAATACTATTAAGTTACCTATCATTAAGGAAAATCAACAAGACACAAGTCACTAAATCTTTATTAATCACCCACAACAATCTTTAACCTTCGCATGATATCATAACAAGGTCTCAAGAGGTCACAATCATATTTCCATCGAGCATCTAGAATCGTATCACATTTAGGGAAAAGTCATAACTGTATCGCCATCAGGGTCGTCTCTGCGGGGATAGTCGTAATTGTGTCGTCTCCAAAGGGAAATTATAATCGTATCGTCACCACTGGGATTGTTACCGTGGGATAATCATAATTGTATCGTCACAAAGCTTTATGTCGAAATAAGTAATAATCGTGTCGTAAAGGGAATCAAATCGAGGGAAGTTGTGCTCATGTTGTTATCGAGATAATCATGTTTTTATCGAAATGTCGATTAAATTGGTAAATCATATTTATTACGAACACTGATTTCATACAGGGAAACGTCATAATCGTTGCAGGTAAAATCTTAATTGAAATGATGTTCTTACATGGTTTCTTCCATTCTTAAGCTTTGGTTATTCATTTTTCCTTATTCTTGACTCGTTTTCTAGTCATTTTTTTGTTTTTATGACTTGCAAACTCAAATTTCTAGGTTTTCATTCTCACGACATTTTTGATTAATAAAAATCATTTAATTAAATTAAAATGTATTTTTCTTCAAAAGGACACCCGGTTAGAACCAAAAGGATACGTCTATAAGCTAAACACAACAAAATGATATATGTGGGACCTACTTAGCACACCGCCACTAGTCTACCTACGACAGGCTGTAGGTCTACCTGCGATAGGCCAGGTGGGCTAAAACCCACGACCCTTTTTCTTTTTTCCTCACTTATTTTGGTCTTTTGTATTCCCACTTTGAGTTCTATTAAGATTTCTTTGCATATTCTTACATATTTTGCATCGTGTTCTTCAGATCTGTAGATTTCGTCTCCATATTTTTGATCTTCGCATTGTGGATAATGTACACATACCTCATTTCACTCTTTTCGCTTTCATTTTGATACATTATGCGTACTAGTTTGTTTAAATATAAAATTATTAAAATGTATCGTTAAATGCTTTGATAAAAAGTTTCGACTCGCTTATATATGTAACTTATCATAAGGATCATTTGTACGTAAAAAAATTCAAAATTGGAGAACACTTTTTGGCACACTTTCGGAACAGATCTATATTTTTTTTTGCTAAAACACTGCTTTATTTAACATGTTTAGCATATTTTGACTTTTTATATGCTTTATTATGTGTTAGGTCGATGAATTTGAGTTAAAAATTGGAGAAATTTTATAATGAATTTAGCTATTTGGTTGTGATATCGGTGTTCGAATTAGTAAGCATACAAGGGGATATGTATGGGAAAAGACCTTTACGTAGGGGAGACTATGGCGAAAATTTTTTATGGGCCCTGCTAGATAATAGAATTTATATGTATGCATAAACGCATAAAATTAACTTAATGCATTATTACTTTAGAATAAACATAATATAATTGACTTTAATCTAGACTTTGACTTTTTAAATTTTACTTTTGTTTAAAACGACATTCTCCCATCCCCCCAGGTTTGATTTATTACCTAAAATGTTTGGTCATCATGTTCATCGTTTTTCGTTCAACCCAAGCGCCTTACGCCTCTCGTTATTCATCTAAAGATATTTGAATACGTTAATCATATGAGCTTTTCTTTGGGGGGGAACCCATTATATTAATTAATATTAATTTAATCTTAACATGCTTAATACCCACCGTGAGTGTTAAGACAAACTACCAATTGAAATCAATGCAATTTGTCTTATTCGTTTTTGTCACCCATTGGGGATGAAACTGTATGTCTACTTTTTATTCATATATTAAAGTCCTTAACATCCTCCTTAGATGAAAAGGTAAATTTATTTATTAAACAACAAAATAAAGGTATTAAATAAACCCGAGTTTTTCGAATCGAAAGCGTACCTTATTGATTGATTGAGCGCCATCCTTGTGCATGTTAGATATGGATCCCCATGAGCCTAGCAGTTCTACGATTCATAAGGCTTCTTCGGGGGGTCCGCCCTAGTAGTTCAACTTCTGTTGTTCGGACCTCGAAATTAGCATGTTAGCATCGTAGGTTGGCGGACTCGTGCATTTGTCCGGCTCCTGTTGAGCCTGCTGAGGATGTTGAGGGAGACGATGACATACCAAAGCCTACTGATTTGATTCCACCTCCTCTGAGGCGTACGCTGCCAGGGATTCATATAGAGGTTCCAAACTTGTTGGGTTTAGATTTGAGCCAACACCCCTCGACATTCCTCCGCGCTAACGAGGTACATATAATTGTTGTTTGTTTGTTAAGTCATCTTTTAGGATAACAATCTTATTCTCTTTTAAATGTCACATATTCCCAAGTTTATTCAGCCACGGGGATGAAAGTTGTATGTATACAAGCCAATCATATTTGATATGATGTAGCATATACTTTGTAATCTTATTCATTTGTTAAAAGCATATTACTTTATCTACATCGTGCTGTTATATTAAATGTGATAAACCCATAGTTTTGAGCAATGCTTTTAGAATCATGATGGTGATCATGCTAATGAGATCTAAATTCAAGATAGCTCACAAACTAAAATCGTTCCTAATCGATGGATTACTAAAAAGGCGATTAGTGAATCCGGATAGATTAGTACATACGTTGCTTGCTCTTATAAAGAGGATGATTGATATCATAATCATTTGTGTGGAGACACTAAAGCAAGTATGTAGGTGCTTATTAGAGAATAAGTTCACTGAACGTGGCTCGCTAAGGAATACCTAATGGAGTTTTACTCGCCTGTCAATAGGAATTGCTCTAGTGATAGTAGTACAAGTGATCCTTGGACTTGAGATCATCATAGTATCTTGTGTGTGATGAGTTATACTTTGACATGTTCCTTAAGACCCTTAGGGTATATCAAAAGGTATGATTGGGTATATTAAGTTATACATGGAGATAGGTGAATGATCAACAAAGAATCTACCACTTCTAGTAAAAGGAGAGAATGTCCTATGTGATTCGACAAATGACGACTCAGAAGTCTTTGGCCAAAGCAGAATGAAATTAGAAAGGAGTTTCTAATTTGCATTAATCAGAGTTGTGCATTTGAGAATCGAAATACATATAATTAAATAAAATAAGACTTGACAGTAATTTCATGTCTTATATTTAATTGGGACATTGTATGGTAGAAGGATTGAATTGTACGGTAACTATTTACTGAAAGGTTCTTTTGTGATTAATATTGAAATCTATATTATCTGGAAAGTCGTTGATCGTTAAGAGAGCTTACCCTTACTGTAGAATAAATATTATTTATTTAAATAAATTAAATAGTTTAATTTATTTATTTAAATAAGATTAGAATTGTTCTAATTGATTTATTGACAACCGGTTTAATATCGAGAACCTAAAGGGTCACATCGCAAAAGGAAAATATTTGTTTAAGAAGTAAATGGCATAATTGTAATAATAAGTTAAGTGTATTTAATTTAATCTATGGAGATAGAATAAATTAAATAGCTTAATATTTATTATTTAATATTTTGAAAATATTAAATATAAATTAATAAGAGGAGTCTTATTATTATTATTACTATTATTATTATTTAGTTCCTAAAAGGGTTTGGAAATTAATTAATAAAAGTACTCTCATAAATTTCTAATTGGATTAGGAGTTTAATTAATTAAAGGAGTTTAATTAAAATAAAAACCCTAATCCTAAATAGTTTAGGAGGGTTCCCTATATCTATAAATAAAAGGAGTCTTATCATGATTTAGGGTTAGACAGTTACACACTCTTGCATTAGATTGTGGAGAGTACTTACAATTTCTATAAAGATAGAAACTAGGGTTTTGCCAACACCCATCTTCTTGAATAACTATTCTTCCTTGGTGGATCACCTCTAGAGGCCAAACACTTGGGTGGCTAACGTTGATCAAGCAAAGGAATTTAGTCGGTGAAATTCAAGGAGAACGCGAAGGAATTAGAGGTGAACTTGTACCCGAGGAAGCACGGTTCTACGAGGGTATAATGTTTAATCTCTATCTCTTTCGTTTATATCGTTAATTGAGCACATAGATTAATCATGGTGATGGTTTGCATAAAATTTTAAAAATTCGATTTTATCGCGCTTCCGCTTTATTTATGTAATTTGATTGCATGTTCGCGTCATATACAAACCTAACAGGGGAAACTGGTTCAGTGTTTACACCATTTATGATTCCCTTAATTCGGATTATTGTGAGATGGTGGATTCGTCGGGGTTTCGTCAATTCTTTACCATCATTCCTCGTCGACCTCCATGGGGTTATTTAAGGGCCTTATCTGAGAGGTGGTTTCATCATACCCAATCCCTTTACCTTCTAGACTTTGAGATGGTGATGACGTCATTAGATTAGCGATATATTATAGGCATTGAGTTCACGGGTCATCGAGTGGATCTGGAGGCGCACATCTCCCCTACCACTGTTCATACTTTATTGAGTTTCTCGGCTAGGGATAGGATTTTCAAGGGTCGAAGCATTTATTCTGGATCATTAGCAGTGGAGGCAATATAAGGAGTATTGACTTAGCCCTTTCCTGCTGACATCTGAGCTCGCGATCGTCTCGTGCGGCGCTTGTTTTTGATTATTCTCAGGGGTTGTTTCCTAAGAAATAACTCATCCACCATCCACTTCAGCATTATGGGAGCCTTGAGAGACATGGACGGGATTGGGGATTATGTTTGAGGCTCTTTCACCTTTGCTTATTTCCTATATGGGATGCGTCTATGCTTCGAGGGTCAGACATATGCTTGTCTTAGCTTCTACCCCTTCCTTCTGGTAGGTTCTTTCATTTCGTCCTCTTTTTCTCTTTACATTTTCTTTTGTTCTATTTGATCAAATAGTTGCTGTTTGCATTTCAGTTTTGGGTATCTGAGCGGCTTCCTTGCATGCGACCCATCACTACATTGGGTCTCGACACATATCCCCTGGGTCGACGTTGGCACCACATCACTTTGGCAAAGTCACCGGTTGTAAATAACTTCACCCACTGTCGCCTTCAGCAAGAGTTGATCTCGGCAATTGATGTGACCTGGATCCCTTACACTGCTGAGTATCTGATTGAGGGGTATATTAATGGTTATCCGATTGGTCCTGAGGTAGCATTATCGACTTGTCGAGTTCCACTGTTGACCTTAGGAGGCTAAGAGCTGTATCTAGGGGAGAGGGCCTTCCGCTGTGTGATCAAGGAGATTCGTATTCCTTTTCATCCACCACCTTAGAGATTCTAGGTTGTAGATGCACAGATTGTAGAGCTTCTTGTGGAGGGTGATGATGGCCGACAGCTATTCGATGGCCCAACACTTCAGATTCTTTCTGTAATAACTAGAAATTTTTAGGTCACAATGTAAATGAGAAAATTAAACTAGTAAATACTTTGTAACTTATGAAGGATGTGTATGTGATTAAAATGGATATATATATATATATATAATATATATATATATATATATATTATATGTAATATATTTATTTATAATATTATATGTATATATTTATTTATAATATTATGTGTAATAACAAGAAAGCTTTATAACATAATTTATACATATTAGGTATGAGAATTAAATAACCTAAGGGTAATATTTATTTGAGGTTTACTTAGTATTTAAAATATATACTAAGTGAAACTAAACTTAAGAGATTTATTTTTATATCTCAATTTATTAATTATTTTAAACCTAATTAAAGCAAGTCTAATCGGGTTATGTAATTAAATCTATATGAGTAATTATTTAAAGTCCAAAGTAAGTAGACTAAAAACCCTAATTAAATAACTAGGGTAGGGTAAAATAAATGTGTTGGTCATATGATATTTTAAGTGGCCTAACTGTTAGGTTTGCATATTACGCAAGCATGCAATCAAATTACATAAATAGAGCGGAAGCGTGATAAAACGGATTTTAAAATTTTATACAAACCATCACCATGATCGATCAATGTGCTAAATTAACGATATAAATGAAAGAGAAAGAGAATAAGAATTATACCCTCGTAGAACAAAGCTTCCTCGGGTACAAGTTCTATTAATTAATTCCCAATTTCTATTAGGAATTAAATAATAGTAATAGTAATAATAATAATAAGACTCCTCTTATTAATTTATATTTAATATTTCTAAAATATTAAATAATAAATATTAAGCTATTTAATTTATTCTATCTCCATAGACTAAATTAAATACACTTAACTTATTATTACAATTATGTCATTTACTTCTTAAATAAATATTTTTCTTTTTGCGGTGTGACCCTTTAGGTTCTCCATATTAAATCGGTTGTGAGTAAATCAATTAGAACAATTCTAATCTTATTTAAATAAATAAATTAAACTATTTAATTCATTTAAATAAATAATATTTATTCTACAATAAGGGTAAGCCCCTTTAGCGATCAACGACTCTCCAGATAATATAGATTTCAACATTAATCATAAAAGAACCTTTGAGTAAATAGTTATCGTACAATTCAATCCTTCTACCATACAATGTCCCAATTTAATATAAGACATGGATTTACTGTCAAGTCTTATTTTATTTAATTATATGTATTTCGATTCCCAAATGTACAACTCTAAATAATGCAAATTAGAAACTCCTTTCTAATTTCATTTTTCCTTGGCCAAGGACTACTGAGTTGTCATTTATCGAATCATATAGAACATTCACATCTTTTACTAGACGTGGTAGTTTCTTTGTTGATCATTCATCTATCTCCATGTACAACTTATTATACCCAATCATACCCTTTGATATACCCCAAAGGTCTTAAGGGACATGTCAAAGTATAACTCATCATACACAAGATACTATGATGATCTCAAGTCTAAGGATCACTTGTACTACTATCACTAGAGGAATTCCTATTGACAGGCGAGTAAAACTCCATTAGGTATTCCTTAGCGAGTCACGTTCAGCGAACTTATTCTCGAATAAGCACCTACATACTTGCTTTAGTGTCTCCACACAAATGATTATGAGATCAATCATCATTTTCCTAAGAGCAAGCAACGTATGTACTAATCTATCCGGATTTACTAATCCCCAATTTAATAATCCAACGATTAGGAACAATTTTAGTTTGTGAGCTATCTTGAATTTAGATCTCATTAGCATGATCACCATCATGATTCTAAAAGCATTGCTCAAAACTATGGGTTTGTCACATTTAATATAACAGTACCATATAGATAATATAAAATGCCTTTTAAGAAACTCAATTCTTTTATTAATAAATGAATAAGATTACAAAGTATATGCTACATCATATCAAATATGATTGGCTTGTGTGCATACTACTTTCAATCTCCCACTTGCACTAAAGCTAATCGCCATTGTATCTAATACCCTTCTTCTCTAAGTGACGATCATCCTGCCGTTTGGATAAAGCTTCAGTAAATGGATATGCAATGTTGTTCTTGAAAGTCTACTATCTCTATAGTGACTTTTCTTCTTTCAATGATTCCTCTAATCAAATGAAAGTGCCGCAACACATGTTTGAATCTAAGATGAGACTTAGGAACTATTCCTAGTTCTGTGATGAACTTTTCATCCAAACAATCAACTTGCAGCTTCACTTATAGCTATATACTTTGTCTTTGTCACTAAATCAGCAACTCTTTGTTATTTTGGAACCTTTCCAATTCATTGCACCACCATTCAAGGTAACAATTTACCCTAAAGTGGATTTGTTATCGTCTTGGTCAGTCTGAAAAACTTGAGTCTGTTTAGCCCTCTAGTTTTAATTCAGACCTACCATGAATCATGATCACATCTTCAATACCGGTTAAGTACTTAAGATGTTTATCACTGTCTTATAGTGATCTTCTCCAGAATATGACTGATCAACATCATGCCTTGTATATTCATTGCATACATGATAGTAACTCATGCGATCTCTCTTTAAATTGGAGACAATTTTATAGAGATTCACTCCATGACTCATCATCATGAGACCTCTCTTGGAGTTTTCCATGCTAAACGCCTTTAACATCAAATGAATATATGTTCATTAGGTTAAGCCGAACATCCTTTTAAATCTATCTATATAGATTTATATCCCCAATTTATAGGATGCTCCTCCCAAGTTATTCATGGAGGAATGTTTAAACAATTTTATCTTTACTGATTGTAGCATTGGTGTGTCATTCCTTATCAGTAATATATCAACATATAATACTAGGAATGTCACAGTGCTCCCACTGACCCTTTTGTACACACTAGGTTCATTCTCGTTTTTGATAAAATCAAACTCTTTTGATTGTCTCATCAAAACGAATGTTCCATCTTTGAGAAGCTTGCTTCAATCCATAAATGGATCATCGTACCTTAAAACATGATTTGCTTCAACCTTTGAAATAAATTCCTCTGGTTGTATCATACATACATTCTCCTCAAGTCTTCATTGAGGAAGGATGTCTCCACATCTATTTTACCAGATTTCGTAATAAGCTGCAATCACAAGCAAAATCCAAATGGACTTGAGCATTACCTAGTAATAAGGTTTTATCACAGTCAACTCCTTGACTTTATTTGAAACCTTTTAAACAGGTCTGGTCTCATAGGTCTCTACCTTGCCAATTGCCCTAGTCTTTCTCTTAAAGACCCATTTACACCCTCTAGGCACTATGCCTTTCGGTGGAGTAACCAGAGTCTATACTTGGTTCTTATACATGGAGTCCATTTCGGATTTTATGGCCATCTGCCATTTCTCTGAGTGTCTTCTACTCATAGTCTCATCGTATATAACTGGATCATCATCCTTTATGATGCGTACCTCATCATCATCCTCTATGATGAATCCATACCTCCTAGGTATCTTCGGTGCTCTTCCAGATTTACGATTCGGTTGTGGTACAGTAGGTTCTTCTACTTGGTTAGGTACCTGACTTTGATCCGGAGTATTTTGTGGTTCTTGAACTTCTTCAAGATATATCTTACTCCCACTGACCCCTTCAAGGATAAACTCCTTTTCCAAAAAGGCAGCGTGTTTCGCTACAAACATCTTTTGATCAGTAGGATGATAGAAATAATACCCTACAGTTTCTTTAGGGTAACCAACAAATCTACACTTGTCGGATCTAGTCTTTAGCTTATTTTGCTCAAACCTTTTGACATAAGCTGGACAACCCCAAGTCTTAACATACTTAAGATTTGGTTTCCTCCCTGTCCATATCTCATATGGAGTCTTTGAGACGGATTTGGTAGGTACCTTGTTAAGTAGATATGCAGCCGTTTCTAGGGCATAACCCAGAATGATACTAGAAGGTCGGTAAAACTCATCATAGAACGAACCATGTCCAACAATGTTCGATTTCTCCTTTCAGATACACCATTCAACTGTGGCATTCCTGGTGGAGTCCATTGTGAGATTATACCATTTTCTTTGAGACAATTTAGAAACTCATTGGTCAAGTATTCCCCTCCTCGATTCGATCGAAGAATCTTAATACTCTTACCAGTTTGCTTCTCTACTTCACTTCTGAATTCTTTGAACCTTTCAAACGACTCCGATTTGTATTTCATTAAATACACATATCCAAATCTAGAATGATCATCAGTGAAAGTAATAAAGTAAGAATACCCTCCTCTTGCATTCGTTGTCATAGGTCCACATACGTTTGTGTGTACCAACGCTAACAACTCTGTAACTCTTTCTCCTTTTCCAGTAAAAGGAGATTTAGTCATTTTACCCATGAGACAAGATTCACAAGTTGGATATGATTCGTAATCAGATAGCTCTAAAAGCCCATCTTTATGCAACTTGGATAATCTTGTTTCATTGATATGACCAAGTCTACAGTGCCACATAAAGGTATAATTAACATCATCTCTTTTTCTTTTCTTAGTTTGTTCAATTTGAAGTATATTTTCATGCAAGTCAAGTATGTACAATCCATTCAGTAAGTTCCTAACACCATATAAAACATTTTTATTATAAATAGAACAACTGTTGTTCTTTATTATAATATCAAAACCATCCATATCCAATACATAAATTGAAATAATGTTTCTAATGAGTGTCGGAACATAATAACAATTATTTAAACTAATGAACTTGCCTGAAGGCAGTGCTAAACGATAAGTCCCTACAGCTAATGTAACAACCTTTACTCCATTTCCCACTCGTAGGACGACTTCATCCTTATCCAGCTTTCTACTTCTGCTTAGTCCCTGCACATTATTACATATGTGAGAACTACAGCCGGTATCCAATACCCAAGTAGAATTTTGACTTTCAGAAAAATTAATTTCAATCATGAACAAACCTAGATCGGAAGTCGAAGCTTCTCCAAGCTTCTTTTGGTCCGCAAGATACTCCTTGCAGTTCCTCTTCCAATGTCCTGGCTTATTGCAATGGTAGCAAATTCCTTTGCTATCTGAATCAGGTTTCTTTTTATCCTTTCTCTTCGCCTTGCCCTTAGCCTTCTTATTTTTCTTCTTTTCAGAAGATACCTTTGGCCTCTTCCTTTTCTTGGAAGAATCATCCACTAGTAAGACTTGGTTCTTGTTGGATGAGAAGTGACCTTCAGCAGTTTTCAGCATGTTAAGTAACTCAGGCACGCTGACGTCCAACTTATTCATGTGAAAATTCACAACAAATTGTGAGAAGGTGTCCGGGAGTGACTACAAGATCAAATCTTAGCTTAACTCCCCATCCATCACAAACCCAAGCTGTCCAAGTTGTTCAATCAGATTGATCATCTTAAGGACATGAGTCTCAACAGCAGTGCCCTCGGTCATACGAGATCGGAAGAGCTCCTTAGATATCTGATATCTAGCAGTCCTACTTTGCTCACCATACAACTCTTTGAGGTGCAGCAATATAGTAGGAGCATCCAGAGTTTCATACTGACGCTGAAGCTCATTACTCATAGATGCGAGCATGATGCATTGAGCCAAGATTGCATCATCTTGCCACTTTCTGAAAGTAGCAATCTCTTCCTCAAAGGTTGTTTCTGCAACATTTGCAGGGACTGGCGAATTTAGGACATAAGAAATCTTTTCAGCAGTGAGAACAATTCTCAGATTCCTTAACCAGTCCGTGTAATTCGGTCCGGTCAGTTTGTTAGCATCAAGTATGCTACGCAGTGATAGTGAGTTTGACATTTTTAAATTCTGCATGTGAAATAGACAACATTTTAGCATACATTCATTTAATTAATTACCAAAATAAATTAGGTCTTTATTTTAAATTGGTATCTCCCACTATTTTCATCAAACTATATTACCCTCATTATATAGTTCGGCAAATCTAATTAAAGATTTGCTAGTGAGAATAAGGATCTCATTTCAAATGTATATAGCATTGTGTGACACAACAAACTATATATAAATAAATAGGTAGACAACTATTGTCAATTACATCGCTATGTAACTCCTTCTATTTTGCCTCTTAGATTATTTTGATCAAGTGTGACACATCCGAATCAACATTATCCAAGTTAAGTCCAACCTAGCACTTCCATATATTCGAAAGAAAAACACTGTCCTTGTGTGACACAACAAAATAACATCGTTCAGGCTATATATAAGCATCAAATGTGATAAAGCAACATCTTAAATATTTAATACTTGCCTTGTGTGACACAACAAACTCATATTAAATATTTAATACTCTATCTCTTTACCATGCTAGAAGGCGACGTTCGATTTTCCAAATATCTTTGAACGCTTAGGACTTAATATATTACTTTGAGGGGTTTGTTATTATTAGTCTCATCTTGTTTAGCGTGCATGCACATATATATATAAAATACGCGTCATATTATTTTACATGCGAAGCATGTTGGATAATATATAATATATATATATAGTAAGCATGCACATATAGAATACTATATTCTACCCGGATTGATTATGGACTTTTATTCTAGTTTGGTTCGCTAGAGCCACCAACTGAACCAAAAGGTCAAACCTAGGGTGCAAGAATTAAATTTAAATATAACTATTACATTTAAACCCGGGCTCCAATACAAACGGGTCTTCAAGCGCTCCTTGCTCCTTTGTCTCCAGTTTTTCAAAATTAATTCTAACTAGTCTTATTACAGAAATTATTTTACAATAAATAGAAACCTTGATCAGCAGTCAAGGGGAAGTACATAGGAGGGAGATAGAATTTACATTAAGAAAAATTAGAGAAGACGAGGTACGCAGACCCCATTTATAAAAACTCATTCATTCAAGCATCCACTAAAATAAATCCAATCACACATTGGTCAATAGTCCATAATCAGCCCCTATTTATTATCATACATATCTCTATATGTATCAATTAATAACATTCATCCCATGAATAATAAATCCATTCCATATATGCATTGATATTAATTAATGGGCAAAAGTTTTGCTAATATTTAGTTTTGAAACAAAATAAACTCTTTTATTTTAATCAAAAACTAAATCCAAATTAAACTCCTTTAATTTTTAACAATCTGAAATTCCATTCCAGATAAAATAAACTCTTTTATCAATTAAATAAACCATTTATATTAATTGAGAAAACAAAAAAAATTTCAAAGTATGCACACCGGCGCGGCCGCGCTGCACCCCAGAAATGTTTTCTGGGTTAGGGCGCGACCGCGCTCCAGAATGAATTGGAAGCGGCGCGGCTGCACCGCGACGCAGATTCAGAAAAATTTTCCCAGCCCAAAAATTCGAACGTTTCAAATATCAATTCATACATGGAATCATCAAGATCGATAATTAGCACATGATTAGGCTCTAATACCACTGTTAGGTTTGTATATTACGCAAACATGCAATCAAATTACATAAATAGAGCGGAAGCGTGATAAAACGGATTTTAAAATTTTATACAAACCATCACCATGATCGATCAATGTGCTTAATTAACGATATAAATGAAAGAGAAAGAGAATAAGAATTATACCCTCGTAGAACAAAGTTTCCTTGGGTACAAGTTCAACTCCTAGTCCTTCGTGTTCTCCTCGAATGCTACGGTGTGATTCCTTCCTTTGATCAACGTTAGCCACCCAAGTGTTTGGCCTCTAGAGGTGATCCACCAAGGAAGAACAAGTATTCAAGAAGTTGGGTGTTTGGCAAGAACCCTAGTTTCTATCTATATAGAAATTGCAAGTACTCTCCACAATCTAATGCAAAAGTGTGTAACCCTAATCTATGATAAGACTCTTCTTATTTATAGATGTAGGAATAACCCTTCCCTAAACTATTTAGGATTAGGGTTTATATTCTAATTAAACTCCTTTAATTAATTATGCTCCTAATCCAATTAGGAATTCGTGAGAGAGTACTTCTATTAATTAATTCTCAATACCTATTAGGAAATAAATAATAGTTCTATTAATTAATTCACAATCCCTATTAGGAATTAAATAATAGTAATAATAATAATAATAAGACTCCTCTTATTAATTTATATTTAATATTTCCAAAATATTAAATAATAAATATTAAGCTATTTAATTTATTCTATCTCCATAGACTAAATTAAATACACTTAACTTATTATTACAATTATGCCATTTACTTCTTAAATAAATATTTTCCTTTTTGCAGTGTGACCCTTTAGGTTCTCCATATTAAACTGGTTGTGAATAAATCAATTAGAACAATTTTAATCTTATTTAAATAAATAAATTAAACTATTTAATTCATTTAAATAAATAATATTTATTCTACAATAAGGGTAAGCCCCTTTAGTGATTAACGACTTTTCAGATAATATAGATTTCAACATTAATCATAAAAGAACCTTTGAGTAAATAGTTACCGTACAATTCAATCCTTCTACCATACAATGTCCCAATTAAATATAAGACATGGATTTACTGTCAAGTCTTATTTTATTTAATTATATGTATTTCGATTCCCAAATGCACAACTCTAAATAATGCAAATTAGAAACTCCTTTCTAATTTCATTCTGCCTTGGCCAAGGACTACTGAGTTGTCATTTATCGAATCACATAGGACATTCGCATCCTTTACTAGACGTGGTAGATTCTTTGTTGATCATTCACCTATCTCCATGTACAACTTATTATACCCAATCATACCTTTTGATATACCCTAAAGGTCTTAAGGGACATGTCAAAGTATAACTCATCATACACAAGATACTATGATGATCTCAAGTCCAAAGATCACTTGTACTACTATCACTAGAGGAATTCCTATTGACAGGCGAGTAAAACTCCATTAGGTATTCCTTAGCGAGTCACGTTCAGTGAACTTATTCTCTAATAAGCACCTACATACTTACTTTAGTGTCTCCACACAAATGATTATGAGATCAATCATCCTCTTCCTAAAAGCAAGCAACGTATGTACTAATCTATCCGAATTCACTAATCCCCAATTTAGTAATCCAACGATTAGGAACAATTTTAGTTTGTGAGCTATCTTGAATTTAGATCTCATTAGCATGATCACCATAATGATTCTAAAAGCATTACTCAAAACTATGGGTTTATCACATTTAATATAACAACACTATGTAGATAATATAAAATGCCTTTTAAGAAACTCAATTCTTTTATTAATAAATGAATAAGATTACAAAGTATATGCTACATCATATCAAATATTATTGGCTTGTGTGCATACTACTTTCACTAACAAGTTAAATGGGAGCCCAAACAATTAAAGAATGCCTAAACTTTGGCCCAAAAATTTGTGGACTTTCTAGAAACTTAAATAAGCAATAGAGTAAATAAATAAAAAAATCAAAAATGGGTTATATAAAGGGGAGGAGCCGGGTGGTATTGGAGGAATTAGCACATGGGGAGAATTAAATGCACACCTCATATTTTTCACCCCTAGCTTACTAACTCACCTAGGCTAAATAAAAGAAAATCTCTAGCTTAAGATTTGGAAGAGATATGGAAGATATTAGGAAGATTTTTGTATACTTGTATATGTTATATCTATATGTTTTATAAGCCTATAAATAGAGCACTTCTCATTCCTTAGCAAAAGTTAATCCTCATTTCCATTCCCTTAGTTCTAAAGAGAGAGAGAGAGAGAAAATAGATACATAAAGAGAGAGAGAGAGAGAACAAGAGGTGCAACCGCACCATAGCGGAAGAAGAGAAGAGGAGTTTGTCTTCTATACTACCGAGATTCATCAACTACCTTAGAAGGAGAAGAAGATTTGCATCAAATCTAGGTATAAAACCCTCTAAACTTCAAAACCTAGTTATATATATGTTCTTATGGTTGTTTTTGATAAAATGATGAACTTATGTTCTTGAACCCTAAAGTAGTAGATCAACATATTTTATGGTGTTTCATGTTTAGATCATACCATTTTAAGTGTTGAAAAGCTTGAAAAACAAAAGAGAACAAAAATAATTTTTAGGGAAACCCTAATATTTCAGCCTACTTTGAGGCTCTACCATTTCAAATCTACAACTTATTTTTAAAATCCATCAAAGATGTATGTTAGATTAATGAGTTATCTGTTAAAACCAAGTGGTAGCACTCAAAAGTATTAAACGAGTAAATCATGTCATCATTTTTCCCAAAACAATCCAGTCGGGTAACAAAACTAGAAAAATCAAAAACTGTTCTGGCCAGTTTGTAAAGAGGGTTATTTCAGCTACTTTTAATGCTTTAAAAATTCTGATCTTTTGTGGTATTATAGTATATCAAGTTAACTAGGCATGTCCAAAGATGGGAATTTTTGGATGTCCATAAGTGAGGTTATGGCTTTTACAAGAAAGTGTGTTTTTAAAAGTAAACTGTAATAACTCCTAATGTATAACTCAGTAAAATGTAAACATTTTGCAGGTGTTAGTTTATAATAACACGAGTCTATCGTATAAATTTCATAATTTTTGGATGAAAGAATAATTTATGATAAATGTAGCCATTTTGGACTGTTTTAGCCTATTTAAAAATAGGAAAAAACTTTAGAAAATTATAAGAAAATTATTTTGTAACTAAAATATTATATATTAAGTTTTCCCAGAAGATAAAAAAAATAATAAGTTGGTTTGATATTTTTCATACCTATGATTAAGTTAAAAATAAATGAGTAAATTAAGTTATATTAACTTGTAAAACTTGTTAATGTGATTTTATTGTCTAATGACCATTAATATGATGTATTGAGATTTTATAAGGGTAATTTAAGATTTTCATCATTCATTGGGTATTGATTATCTTGTTTCAGTTATTCATATTGTTGAATCAATTACAACTATTCCTTTTTATTCATGATATATTTTTCCTTATTCATTTTTAAACTTGCTAAGCAAAGCAGTTGCTCACTCTTGCTATATCATGAACATATTATAGCTAATCTTGAGTGTTCGAACAAAAATAAGGGCAAGGGGAAGATGAAGTCTTAGATTTCCGTTAGCTGATTTATCTGCCTAATGTTTCGTTTAGTTATCAGCTGATGTAACGCGAACCCTAGTAGATATTTTTGAACTTCGTAATGTATTTTTAATTAAGGTTGTAGACCTTGGGACATATTTACCCTTTTGTAATGAACAACATATGTTATTATTTTCCGCATTAGTTATTTTATGTTGCTTAGAGGTGTATGGATGTGATGGATCATGAGCATTGAATTCGAGGTACGAGTACCCGAATTTGGGGGCGTCACAGGTTGATATCAGAGTTATAGGTTATAAACTTTAGGAATGCGAAACCTAGGTTATAACCTTAGAAGAAAACTCGTATAGAGTACGCTAGGTGTTGGATATAGGAGATCTATTGAGACGAGTTGTATTTGGAGATGGATTATAGAAATTCATCGAGTCGATGTAGTGCATTATTTAATACTATTTCATTTCATCAATAAATATATTTTATTCTGATACTAATATGATCTTGTTGTTGTGTTGTCCTTTGTTGTGGATGTAGGATGCCAGAGCTCGGTCAATCGAGTTAGACCATTGAGGAGGAGGAGTTCGTTGATATCCACATGGATACTGAGCAGCCGCTAGTGGCTGAGGTCGAGGTAGATCCTGAGGAGTTTCAGGCTGATGAGGATGAGGAGGTGCAGTACTATACTTTGTCGGAGGAGCTGCCGAAGGAGGATCATCTGATTGGGCAGTTGGCAGCAAGGAACTTGGAGCTAGAATACTGAGTTAGGCACTTAGAGGAGCAGAATTAGACACATCAAGTCATGGAAGACCTGTAATATCCAAGAATTTTAAAACTTGTTATCAATTTATTTTGATATATGAAATTTATTTTATTTAATTTTACGGATTTAATTAGATCTATGTGGGATATTATTATTAAATTATATAACCATATGATCTAATAACTTTCTTTGCCTTAAAGGGATTCACTAATAGTTCGAATAAATTAGCAGTTCAACCCTAAGAGTTGGTTGACAAGAAAATCGGGAAGAATCTAAATAAATAATTTTATTTTATCATGGTGTTGCATTAAATTTATCGAATTAAATAATTCGAATGGGGGATTTATTGATAAAATAAATATTTTTAAATAATTAATTAATCAAGTTGATTATTTAATTTAGATGCTAGAAATATAATTATTATTAAATTTTAGTGTATTGGGCCATTTTCCTCTCCATTTCGAATGACCCAACATTATTTGTATTGGACCATTTTCCTTCTATTTTCCTGTTGGGCCAACCGAGTGGACTGGGACAAGTTAAGCCAATTGGGCTGGATTCAACCCTTCTCCTGCCGGGTTGGACCGTTGCAAACGGGTTGGATCCGTTCCTATTTTGATTGGGGCAACCGGCAGATCAATTGGGTGCAAGAGGGTTGAGCTTAATTAGGACCTAATTGACCTAAACCCTCAAATCAGACCAAACCGAGAAGAAGAAAACGGGGGTTGAGCCGAACCTAGCAACCTAGGACCTTCAATCAAACGGAACGAGTGAAGGGTAAAGCAGGGGTCACACCGGCGTGAGGTGACCGGTGGCGTAGGCTGGGAACGGAGCGGCGACCAGTGGGTTATCCAAGGCTCGAGGCGGACAAAGCGAAAAGGCCATGGGCGACCGAGCGCTCTGTTGCCTCTTTTTAAGTCTTTAATAAAAGAGCTCTAACTCGTGCAAGTGTACACGGTCAACAAGTAATACAGAGGAAGTAGAGTATCGTCCCACAGAGAAAGGATTAAATTAAATCACTATGCATCAGTTCTATCACTATACTTATTTGCCTAAACTATTGACTTACTTTTGGTGACAAAATTATTTCTATATCAATTAATAACTAAATATGCAAATACTAACGAAATATATCAAGCTTGGAATTAATGGGATCCTAACTTCATTTAATAATTCATCTAATTACCACTATCAAGCTAGAAGGTTCACATATCTCAGAAAAGTAGCCAAGGACACTAATATAGACATAACCATTTGTCAATGCATTATGACCTACTTACATAATATCCATACTCGATAGACACCATGTAATCACCACTATAATCAAAATCACTATATTTCTATGTGAAATTGCAATTATATTGATTTTAGTACAAGCCCTTATTCTAGCTCCTACGGTGAAACAGTATATTTCTATCTGACTCACACAATATTAAGCTATCCAATTAAGCCTCATATTCGCAAGTTATCATGGTTACAATCCATACTTATATGTTATTTTTCAAATCCATACAAGTACTGAAATCGAATGGTGATCAAGCATTCACACGTGCAAAATAATCATGATAAAAATTCCTTATGATATGCAAAACAATCTAACAATCAAGCTTATAATTAGACTACATATTAAAATCCGTTAGAATCCCATAATGGAGATTAGTTCATGACTAAACCAAAAGCCATTATGGGATCAAAGTTAAACATGGAGAATAAACAATCAATTGAAATAAGAAGAAGTAGATTGATCAAACCCAATTGAAGAAATAAAATCCAAAGTAAAGTTCAATCTACATCAATATCCAGCACTTCAATAATAATAATCCACAATAAAACTTCACCAAATCTCTCTCTAGAAAAAGTAAAAAAAAATAATAAAAGTCCCTAAGTTCCTTCTTAGGGTTTCCTTCTCACTATCTGATCAATATTCACTAGAATCCTCTTCCGAATTGGCTTCTTCTTTTCCTTTCCAGCTAAACTTTGGCATCCCAATTCGTGAACTAGCGCTTCTGGCGCTAGCTTAGTACTAGACCAAGCGCTTTTGGCGCTAGCCCATGTCCAGGAATTACAAAAATGCCACAAAGTGTATTTTAAGTTCCAAATTTACCCTTCTGCCCTCCAGCTCCAACCTACAATAAATAAACACCAAAAACAAGTAAAATAATACTAAAAACACTTAAAGACCACAATAATTAAGTCTAACAATACCTGATTCGTAGGTATAAAATCCACTCATCAAATACCCCAAAACTTAACCAATTGCTTATCCCCAAGCAATGCAATGATGCAAATGCAAAGTAACTAACATGCCTACGAATTAATCAATCAACCAACATAGTATCCAACACCAGGCCTCAAAGATATCATACAATACTTAAGCAGAACCTCTAACCAATGCAAAGTTCTAACTTTAATCAATTAGTTAAGTTACACCTGTCATCACCCATGTTGTGCGTGTGTGTATATCAACCACTTCAATCAATTACAATTCAAATCCATCACACAATTGACTTCTTAGAAGAAAACTTTCAATTGCAACTCAATTCAACCCGTGAACACAACCAATTCAACTGATTCAAGCAATCACTAAGCATAAGGGTATCATTAAGGTTATTTAACACATTTAAATCATTTTTAAACCCTTCCCCAGGAATTTAAAACAATTTTTTTCTTTTTAGTGATTGTATTTTATGCTCCATCTCACTTTCTTTTGAACGAGTGCGTTTTACGCTCCATCTCGTTCCATGTGTTTGTGAGTGAGTGCGTTTTACGCTCCATCTCAACCCACCACATGATCCATTCTTTAATTGGGAAAGGTTCAAAATTTTCAAATTGTTTTTTTTACACCCCAAGATTCCCCCAAACTTAGATTCTTGCCTGTTTTTATTTAATGGACGTTTCACCGATATTATCAAGTTTTAACCCAAATCTTCCACCAGAAGAAAATTATGCAACAATTTGAATTAAATTGATCAAAACAATTGATTATGTGCTTTCCTTGCTAACAAAAGTTTCAGACAAGTTAAACTTCACTTCCTAATCAAAGTCATCACTAAGCACTAGTTTTCAATTCTTCTCAAGTTAAAACCATGAAACCAGTCTTATCATTGGCCACATTAGATACTATATCAATTTATGCTTAATTCATGAAACTAGATGCATAACACAACCTAAAACGCAATGCAACTACCATGCAACAAGTCTAAACACAATGAAACATAACAATTTATATGCACGAAAACAAAAAAACTACCCCCCAAACTGAACAAGACAATGTCCTCATTGAAAAATAATAAGAAATTAAGAACAGAGGACTCCCCTGATGAAGAACACTACTCATCATCACTGCCATCAGCAGCGTCATTATCATCATCCTTATCCATATCAGGAGGTGAGTCGGTGGTGGGTAAATAGAAAGAAGAGGAGCTGGTGGAAACTGGAATGGTCCTGCTGAAGGATTCAACCGCCCAAACATATCCGCCAAGGCTGTAGAACAATTAACATTATAGGCATAAATCTCCGCCTGACACTGAGCAAGTCGACTCTGATGTCGAGTCATCCGATCAAAACCCCTCTGAATCGATCCTGCCACTAAGTCTATTCGTCGAGTATGGTGCCGAAGGTCCTGTCGGATAGTCTCAACTATAGTGGGGCCTGGAACCGGATCCTCAAAAGGTGGTGGCTGTTCCTGTGGCTGCTCCTGCGGCTGCTGCTGTGGTAGAATGAAACCTAAGCCCCTCGGGTGCGACTCACCTCCACCCCATACTCTGTACCGTCCCATTGCAACATGATCAATTGGAGGCAATGGGGCCTGCATAAGTTCATCTTTATCCCACTTGACTCCAGCACGACGCCACAAATCTGTGATCAATGAAGGGTGAGGCAGTCCACCTGTGGTACTACCCCTCAAGTGCGTGTATGATAGACTCATGAATTACCTCCCCTATATCCACGGTCTTCCCTTTGGCAATGCAAAACAATAACGCCGCTCGCTGATTAATTACATCACTCATATGGCGGCACGACATCAACTTAGCACATATAAAAGCATGCCATGCTTTTTCATATCCGCTCAATTTGGCTGAGGGAAAGTGCACAGCTTCTTGTTGGTCAGTCAGCTTCCATTATGTCCCTGGCTCACAGAGGGCTTCTATAATCTCAGAATAATCCAAATCATGTTCCAAGTATTTCGTATAGCCATCCCTGTGAATCTTCTGCAACCCATAATACGCATTAATAGCTTTATGCCCCACATTTATTTCCTGACCCCGAACCATAACCAGATTCCCATTAGCTTCTTTAGCATTGGCATAAAACTCCTTCACAATATTAACGGCAGCTGGCTCGGGTTGTGCAGTAAATACCATCCAATCTCGGCTGCGTATCATTTGAGCTAACTCCCCATCTACCCGCTCAATAGGTAACAAGCCACGCTCAGGAATTAGAGATTTCCCGGAGGACCAATTTTTAAACCTATCACTTGCTTCGGGGCTAACAAATTTCTTGTTATCATATTTCACAACAGCTGATGAACCTAAACTTTCCCCTTTATGTCTTTTGGGAGCCATTAATAACCAATTAAACACAAATCAAGACCCAAAAGAACTCAAAATTACGTTGGGACAATCTATCGAGCACTTGGTAGGCACACTTTAAAAACCCTTAGACAATGTTTCCCCCAAACTTATGAATAACCCAATTTAGCACAATGAAATCTCCCACAACTTGCAAACATATAGACAGACAATTGAAACTTAAACCCAATCCCAATTGAGCCAACACCAACTCAATTGGGTGCACAATCAAAACCAAGAACTTTCTCCAAATACTAGCAATTCAAATCTCTAGCCAACAATTTCAAGTTCTAATTGATCAATAAATTTAAAGCTTACTTGAGATTGGAATTACCCGTGTGAGAACCTTTAATCCTTCTTGGCTATGGAAGTTCTTTGGTTGCAATTGTTGAATGCCGACGGTAGTTGAGAATGTGGGTGGCTGTTTGTTAATGTTTGATTGGGGGAAAATAGCTTCTATGCAGCAACAATGGGGAAAACTCGGCTAGAGGCAACTTGAATTAGGTAGAAGAAGAAACAAAATTGACTTTGTAGTGAAAAACCTTTAATAAGCCCGACTTAGGGTTTTAAACTTTGTTTTTTTTTAAATTTCCCTACCGAGCGCTTCTAGCGCTATGGATTGACTGGAGTAAGCACTAATAGCGCTGAGTTACAGTGTGGTGAGGTTAGCGCTGCTGGCGCTATGTGTATACTAGGTTGGGCGCTAATAGCGTTGGCTTGCAGTAGGTCGTGGCTTGGGGTAGCGCCTCTGGCGCTTGGTATGTGCTGGAACGGGCGCCAATGGTGCTGCGTTACAGTGTGTTGGCCTGGCCCTAGTGCTTCAGGCGCTGGATGTGTGAGGGATTGGGCGCCTCAGGCGCTTGGATTTTAATTTACTACTGCAATGTAGCGCTAGCAGCGCTTGTCCATGAAAAGATTGAGCGCTTTAGGCGCTTGGCGTTTTGGGAGCACACTGCAATGCAGCGCTACCGACACTTATCCCAGCTTAAAGTGAGCGCTAGCAGCGCTTCGACTGTACTTAGCCAACTTTCAGCCATTCTTGCTAATACCTGCAATCAAATTAAATCAAAATCCAAGATTAGGTGTAGAAAACTTTTTTTTTTTAAGTTCAAAGAAAATAAATTACGAAACAAAAGAAGAACAGAAGATTAAAATGTTGGGTTGCCTCCCAGATAGCGCTAAGTTATAGTCAATTAGCTTGACTGTCTTTGAATCTCATGTCACAAACAGGATTAAGGTGACTTTCTGTCGGTCCACCTTGTCCCCAAAGTAATGCTTCAGCCTCTGTCCATTCACCTTGAACGACTGGTCAGGAAATTTATCGTATACTTCAATCGCACCATGCGGAAAGACCGTCTTCACTATGAATGGTCCTGACCATCTTGATTTCAGCTTCCCAGAAAAAGTTTAAGTCTGGAGTTGAAAAGTAGAACTCTTTGTCCCGGTTCAAATGTTCTTTCAATGATCTTACGATCATGCCATTTCTTCACCTTCTCCTTATATAGCTTCGAGTTTTCATAAGCCCGTAGTCGAAATTCGTCCAACTCATTGATTTGGAGTAAACGCTTCTCCCCTGCGGCTGTCGAATCAAAGTTCAACTTCTGAATTGCCCAATATGCCTTGTGTTCTAGCTCCATCGGAAGATGACAAGCTTTTCCATAAACCAGCTGAAACAGTAACATACCCAACGAAGTTTTGTACGTAGTTCTATATGCCCACATAACGTCATCTAGCTTTAAGGACCAATCCTTCCTCGTCGGATTCACAATTTTTTCGAGGATTCTTTTTACTTCTCGATTGGATACTTCCGCTTGGCCGTTCGTCTGTGGGTGATAAGCTGTAGCAATACGATGATTTACCCCATACTTGGCCAGCAACGCTGTGAACTGCCTATTGCAGAAGTGACTACCTTCATCGCTAATAATGGCCCTAGGAGTCCCAAATCTAGTGAAAATACTACGATGCAAAAACTTTAGGACTACCTTGGCATCATTTGTCGGGAGTGCTGCCACTTCTACCCATTTAGACACATAGTCAACTGCTAATAAGATGTAGAGATTACCGCACGAAGACATGAAAGGGCCCATGAAATCAATCCCCCAAACGTCAAAAACTTCTACTTCAAGGATTGTATTCAAAGGAATTTCATTCCTCTTTGAAATATTACCAACTCTCTGAACATCTATCACACTGCTGAACAAAACTGTAAGCATCTTTAAAGATTGTCGGCCAGTAAAATCCTGCTTGAAGTACTCTAGCTGCTGTTCTCTCTCCTCCATAATGTCCTCCATATACAGAAGAATGGCAATCCTGTAAAATCCCTTCGATCTCACTATATGGGATACACCTTCTTATCATTTGATCCGCACACTGTTTAAACAAATACGGCTCATCCCATATATACCATTTAATATCATGCAAGAACTTTTTCTTTTGATGCCCCACCAAGTCAGAAGGTATCATCTTACTCACCAAGTAATTCGCGTAATCCGCAAACCATGGCACTTCCCCTTGCACCACAAACAACTGCTCATCCGGAAAGGATTCATTAATTCTAACTTTGCCGTCTACCTCCCTTTCTGGCTGCTCTAGTCGAGACAAGTGGTCTACCACTTAGTTTTCGGTACCCTTCCTATCCTTGATCTACAAATCAAATTCTTACAACAGCAATATCCACCTGATTAACCTAGGCTTTGCATCCTTCTTCGCCACTAAGTGTCGAATTACTGAGTGATCCGTATACACTATTACCTTTGTGCCTATCAAATATGACCGGAATTTATCAAAGGCATACACCACTGCCAATAACTCTTTCTCTGTGGTGGTGTAATTTAACTGTGCATCCGTAAGGGTCTTGCTGGCATAGTATATCATATGAAACGTCTTCTCCTTCCTTTGCCCCAAAACAGCCCCTACTGCGTAATCACTGGCATCACACATAAGCTCAAACGGCAACTCCCAATCTGGTGCTGTGATAACTGGTGCTGACGTTAACTTATTCTTTAAATGCTCAAATGCCCTCATGCAAGCTTCATCAAAATTAAACTGTGCATCCTTCTCCAATAAACTGCACAATGGTGTAGTTATCTTGGAGAAGTCCTTGATGAATCTGCGGTAGAAGCCTGCATGACCAAGAAAACTGCGGACACCTCTTACTGACGTAGGTGGAGGTAAATTCTCAATCGTTTCCAACTTTGCCCTGTCCACCTCAATGCCTTTCTTCGACACTTTGTGTCCCAGTATGACTCCTTCTTGTACCATAAAATGGCATTTCTCCCAATTCAGTACTAAATTTGTCTCAACACATCTCTTTAAAACCATTACCAAATTTTCAAGACATAGATCGAAAGAATCACCAAATACCGAGAAGTCGTCCATAAATACCTCAACATTCTGTTCGACCATGTCTGAAAAAATCGCTGTCATACATCTCTGAAAAGTGGCTAAAGCATTGCACAACCCGAAAGACATTCTTCTAAAGGCAAAAGTGTCGTATGGACATGTAAAAGTAGTCTTTTCCTGGTCTTCTGGAGCTATTGTAATCTGATTGTAGCCTGAATACCCATCCAGAAGGCAATAGTACTCATGACCCGCCAGTCGGTCCAACATCTGATCGATAAACGGAAGTGGAAAATGGTCCTTCCTTGTAGCTTTGTTAAGCTTGCGGTAGTCCATGCAAATTCTCCACCCTGTTACGGTTCGCGTTGGGATCAGCTCGTTATTCTCATTGGTGACAACGGTCATTCCACCCTTCTTTGGTACGCACTGCACAGGGCTCACCCATGAACTGCCTGAAATAGGGTAGATTATTCCCGCATCCAGCCATTTCAGTATCTCCTTCTTAACCACTTCTTTCATTATAGGATTGAGCCTTCTTTGCTGTTTAACTGTTGGCTTACTACCATCTTCCAGCAGGATCTTATGCATGCAAAAAGAAGGGCCTATCCCCTTGATATCTGCTATGGTCCATCCAATAGCTGATTTAAACTCTCTAAGCACTCGTAGTAGTTTTTCCTCCTGAAAAGATGTTAGTGCAGACGAAATAATTACAGGTAGCTTTGAATCTTTATTTAAAAATGCATACCTGAGATGTTCTGGAAGTGGTTTAAGTTCAAGTTAGGGAGGTATATCAAGAGATGGATTCAACTTTACCGATGTCTCTCCCGCTTTCGTAAGTGGCTCGATAGGTGTTCTGAATTTTCCGAATTTGGGGGTGGTATCCAAATATTGCACAAGTTCAGCACATTCTTCATCCTCCAAATCTGAATTTTTAGCAATCACTCTCTGCAGTGGTTCATAGCCCAACAAACTTTCAACTTCGTCATGCACTATACTATCCACCAAGTCTACTCTGAAGCATTCTTCTTCATCGGTTGGGAGCTTCATTGCTTTGAAAACGTTAAACGTCACCTCCTGATCATGTACACGCATTGTAAGCTCCCCTTTCTGCACGTCTATCTAAGTCCTCCCCGTGGCTAGGAATGGTTTCCCTAGTATGATTGGTATATTTTTGTCTTCCTCATAATCCAGAATGATGAAGTCCGCCGAAAAGATAAATTTGTCCACTTTCACCAGTACGTCCTCCACTATCCCCCGTGGATATGTGATAGATCTATCAGCTAGCTGTAGGGAAATATTCATTGGCCTTGGTTCCGGCAATCCTAACTGACTAAATACTGACAACGGCATCAGGTTGATACTTGCCCCAAGATCACACAAACATTTATCGAAGCTCATCTTTCCGATCGTGCATGGGATTGTGAAACTGCCCGGATCTTTCAGCTTTTGAGGTAATTTACGTTGAAGCACTGCACTGCATTCCTCGGTCAAGGCCACTGTCTCAAATTCGTCTAACCTTCTCTTCCTCGACAGTATACCCTTCATGAACTTTGCATAACTTGGCATTTGTTCCAATGCCTCCGCGAAGGGTATGTTGATCTGCAGTTTCTTAAAAACCTCCAAAAACTTTCTAAACTGTTTATCGTCCCTCTGCTTGTTCAATCTTTGCGGATATGGAACTTGAGGGTGAACTTGCGGTACTGTATTCACATGCTTCTTATCTGAACTTGCTTTCTCCTTCTCTACTTGCTGCGACTAGGACTCATCCTTCTTCTCTTTCTGTTCAGCTTCAATTTTTGTCTCAGTTTCTACCCCAGTGTCATCCCCTTGTAAACTCGGTGCTGCTGTGTCTGGTGCATTTCCTGAATATTGCTTTCCCAATCTGAGTGTAATGGCCTGACACTGTTCCTTACCCTCTCTCCGTGGATTTGCCTCTGTGTTACTTGGCAATAAACCCTGGGGCCTGCTGTTAAGCATAGTCGTCATTTGCCCCATCTGAGCTTCGAGATTTTTAATAGCCACTGCCTGGCTTTTGATCATCACCTCTGTATTTGCCATGTACTTTAACATCATCTCCTCCATTTCTGATTTCTTTTCTTGTTGAGGTGCATATGGAGTAGGATGTTGTTGTTGAGAATATCTCGGTGGAAAAGGTGGTCGTGGAGTAAACTGTTGCTGCGCTGACTGAGATGGAAACTGTTGATTCTGCTGAAACTGTTGTTGCCGATTTCCTTGATTATTTGACTAACTAAAATTTTGATGATTGCGGTTGTTGGGGTTGTATGTATTCTGAAACTGACCTTGGTCTTTCCTGTAAGTGTTCACATACTGCACTGACTCCGAGTTGATAGCACATTGATCTGTTGAGTGCGACCTCGCACAAATCTCACATACGAAGGCAACTGACTTGGCTTTGCTTTCCGACAACAAATCTATTTTCTTTGCCATAGCCGCCATCTGTGCTGACAACTGGGTAATAGTATCCACTTCCAACAAACCTGCAACTCTGGGCTGTGACGTTCTGGCTGTAGGATTCTGGAAATCATTTGCTGCCATAGTCTCAATAAGGTTATAAGCCTCATCATAGCTCTTTGCCCCTAAAGCTCCACCCGCAGCTGCGTCTACCATCTGCCTAGACTGCCATCCCAATCCATTATAAAATGTGTTGATCACCATCCAATCTAGCATCCCATGGTTTGGACACTTCCTTAGCATCTCCTTGTACCTATCCCAAGCCTCGTATAAGGACTCACCTTGTTGTTGCTCAAATTGAGAAATTGATGTCCTTAGTTTTGCAGTTTTAGCCATTGGGAAAAACTTGGCTAGAAATTTTTGTGCTAGGTCCTCCCATATAGTGATTGATCCTGCAGGCAAAGAATGAAGCCAACTTCTTGCTCTATCCCTTAATGAAAATGGAAACAGTCTTAGTCGAATGGCATCCTCCGTCACCCCGTTGTATCTGAATGTATTACAAATTTCAATGAAAATCAAAAGATGTTCATTAGGATCGTCTGTAGCAGCACCCCCAAACTGGACCGAATTCTGCACCATTTGAATGGTTCCTGGTTTAATCTCAAAGGTATTTGCTGCTATTGCCGGTCTGACTATGCTAGACTGCAATCCAATGATGTTTGGCATGGAATAGTCCCTCAAAGCTTTATGCTCCTCTCTTTGCTCTACTTTCTGTTCTTCCGCCATATTCGATATAGTTCCTTCCAACTGTGCTTGTAAATTCCTACGCACTCTTGCTTTCCAACCTTTTCCGTCAATATTATCTTGTGCTGGTGTCAATTCTGAGTTGGATGATCGTGTGTGCATAAAAATTCTACAAGTACCTGAAACCACAACAAAAATAAAAAAATAGAAATGAGAAAAGATTCGATTTGTCTAAGTCAAACAATATCGCTTAAAACTGATGATAATAATAAAAATCTAAATGCCAATCCCCGGCAACGACGCCAAAAACTTGTTGCCTCTTTTTAAGTCTTTAATAAAAGAGCTCTAACTCGTGCAAGTGTACACGGTCAACAAGTAATACAGAGGAAGTAGAGTATCGTCCCACAGAGAAAGGATTAAATTAAATCACTATGCATCAGTTCTATCACTATACTTATTTGCCTAAACTATTGACTTACTTTTGGTGACAAAATTATTTCTATATCAATTAATAACTAAATATGCAAATACTAACGAAATATATCAAGCTTGGAATTAGTGGGATCCTAACTTCATTTAATAATTCATCTAATTACCACTATCAAGCTAGAAGGTTCACATATCTCAGAAAAGTAGCCAAGGACACTAATATAGACATAACCATTTGTCAATGCATTATGACCTACTTACATAATATCCATACTCGATAGACACCATGTAATCACCACTATAATCAAAATCACTATATTTCTATGTGAAATTGCAATTATATTGAGTCTAAGCACAAGCCCTTTTTCTAGCTCCTACGGTGAAACAGTATATTTCTATCTGACTCACACAATATTAAGCTATCCAATTAAGCCTCATATTCGCAAGCTATCATGGTTACAATCCATACTTATATGTTATTTTTCAATTCCATACAAGTACTGAAATCGAATGGTGATCAAGCATTCACACGTGCAAAATAATCATGATAAAAATTCCTTATGATATGCAAAACAATCTAACAATCAAGCTTATAATTAGACTACATATTAAAATCCGTTAGAATCCCATAATGGAGATTAGTTCATGACTAAACCAAAAGCCATTATGGGATCAAAGTTAAACATGGAGAATAAACAATCAATTGAAATAAGAAGAAGTAGATTGATCAAACCCAATTGAAGAAATTAAATCCAAAGTAAAGTTCAATCTACATCAATATCCAGCATTTCAATAATAATAATCCACAATAAAACATCACCAAATCTCTCTCTAGAAAAAGTAAAAAAATAATAATAAAAGTCTCTAAGTTCCTTCTTAGGGTTTCCTTCTCACTATCTGATCAATATTCACTAGAATCCTCTTCCGAATTGGCTTCTTCTTTTCCTTTCCAGCTGAACTTATGCATCCCAATTCATGAACTAGCGCTTCTGGCGCTAACTTAGTACTAGACCAAGCGCTTCTGGCGCTAGCCCATGTCCAGGAATTATAAAAATGCCACCAAGTGTATTTTAAGCTCCAAATTTACCCTTCTGCCCCTCCAGCTCCAACCTACAATAAATAAACACCAAAAACAAGTAAAATAATACTAAAAACACTTAAAGACCACAATAATTAAGTCTAACAATACCTGATTCGTAGGTATAAAACCCACTCATCACGCTCGTCGAACGGACCGAAGGATTCGAGCGCGCGGCGATGTGACCGGTGAAAACGCACGGCTCAAGGGTGTCGGCTGAACAGCTGGGCTCGAATGGGTTGTAACATAGTTAGGCATATATAAAATGCTTCCATTAGTCACACATATCAATTACTAGATAATTACCCCTTTCACATAATCAAGTATGTAAAACGAATACGGATACTATCTTTGGTATATAACTAGATCGCATAATAGCATACTACCATGTTTTGTAGTTTTGAAATGGACGTTAATCCTTACGTTTCGGAAACTCTACCTATAAACCATGCACATGACTTGAAGCACTCATGTCATAACACCATTACATATTTGAATACCAAAAACATTTCTACAACTTCTTCTTTACACTTTAAAATAACAATACAAGCAATCCACAAGGTCCAGCTTATAGCCAGAATCAACTAGACCAGACTGCAGGAGGGCGCAGCTGCGCCCTGGTTAAGCTTAGGGACGGCGCAGCTGCGCTGTCCCCTGGCCAGACCAGGGTTGAGCTTTTGCCTTCCTGGTTTTAGTCCACTATCTAGCATACCAATACATTAACAATTATTATGTACACATGTTAAAGAGGTTTGCATGTTCACACGATCATTTCAAGTTTATATTACTACTCTATAATTTCTTAGTCTAGAACTTTTGGGTAAAATAATGTCGGACAAGTTTAAGAATCCATGTGACTTACCATACCAAGTATTTATTCATATACAAAGGTTATAACATCTTGAAATACGCATGCTCATGTGTTCATATCATCTATACTTAGTTAACATAGTCCACAATTTGGAAATTTTACCTAAATTCATGCTTGAACGATGCAATGCTATAACATACTAGAGTAAACACATATATACATCATGTCTGAGAATTATTAGAGTATTAACATGCATGTTCAACATCCCTTAATGAAATTATCATTATAACCATGCACGTTTGCTTCAAAGTGTTCAAGTTTCCCTTTAAAAGTCGTTTTAAACTAAGTTGTGATCGTCTAGCACATGTGAAGCATCTTGGAACCTTATGTCATGCATAATCAGACTATATACACATGTTTGTATGATCAGAACTTAAACATTGCAAGTTTTGGTAAGTCTAGTTTCAAAACTATAAATTTTCTTTCGAAAAACACATGCGAAATGAAGTTGGAATGCTCACGCTATGCAAGGTTAATCATAAATAGACTTTAAACTCATTTATATACTTAATGAAGTCAACCTATCATGTCCAGAACATCAGAAGAACAAAACGAAACAAAAAAATATTCCTCAAGTCTGACACTCGGCGCAGCTGCGCCGGTTTGTACTGTAGGGAGGGCGCAGCTGCGCCCTTCCCTGGACGATCCAGGAAGGTCTCTGTTTTGGCAGAGCTCAAACCCATACACGAATTTCTTTACTTAAACATGCTTAAACTCAACCACTTTGCTATAATACATACATATAAGCTTAACAAACATCATGCTAACAATTCCCAAGCAATTTCTCATTAATTCATGCATTCCTAATAATTTAGAAAACTCAATTTTAATAAAATGACTTAACAGTGTATTACCTCTATTGAAGCTTGGAACAAGAATTTCTCCCAATCTAAACTTATCAGAACTCAGCAAGTGAATTAGAGAAGAGATGAACTCAATTTATAGAGAAGTTAGAATCCATGCAAAAGCTTTAACCAATTTCGTGAACCAAAGGAAGAAGATAGAAGCTAGTGGTTAATGGGAAGTTGGTGGATTGCACTATTAGCACCACTCCCCCTTTCATCATTAATCTGAGATTGCATGGCTGATTATAAGGAGAAGAAGAAGAGCTAGGCTTGTAGCCTTTTTGTTCTTCACGTAAATTCCAATTGGGCAAGGAGGTGTCTCTTAATTTGGGACAAGGAACTCAGACATTCCAACAAGGCTTATTAGCACACTTTGATTTAAAATGTAACTTAGGTCACGTAGTGTATTAGATAATTAAATGCTACCACATTGTATCAATAAAGTCACATGTACACATATCTTATAATCCATGTACATTAATTAAAGTGAAATCTAATTAATCGCTAGTACCCAAATATTCAATATACATTATTATTCCATTATTTCTATAATAGAATATTATTACAATAAACATTCAAGTATTAAAATAATTATTATCTAACAATTATTAGTTTACTTCCATTATTACCTCCTGTAATTAAAATGCACATTTAATAGATCCACCATATCCTATGAAGCCACATAAATTCCCTTATACTATTTAATAAATTATAACATTCAACCCACTTTTACTATAAGGTTACATTCAGTACATATTCATACATTAATGTTACACATAAAGATGTCACATAGGTTGTTCATGCAATTTAAATGTCGCACATCCCTTTTATATTATTAAATGAATACCGAAACTTTATTACCAATAATACACATTTCATCACACGGTTATACCTCAAGTAGCAGGGTACATAATACATAAATAATCTTGTCGACGCCGGTTTCTCGCCTCTCTTTCGCGATGTTGTCCTTTTTCGATTTTAGCCTTTGTTATTAGATGATGTTTGGAAAAGGTCGGCATTGATGTCGACGGGGTTTTGAAAGATCATTTTTTATGATGAGCCAATTAACCAGAGTCGCCAGTTGGTATATTTTGAAATGGATGTACCAACTCATCCGAGTTTCGTTTTTGTAAATCGCTGGCTCATATGTGACTCCGAATTAATTGGTCTGCGAACCGAGATTCATAGAGTTCGGGGGCTTGCTTAAGCGAGGGGAAGGTGTTAGGCACCCCCCGACTTCCGTGAAACACGGTTACCGCAATCTCGATGCTTTCCTATCCTTTGATTCGTAAAATGTGTATACGTGCGCGCGTGTGTGTGTGTGCTTATGTGAATGTAGTGGCGAGTTCTTTCAGGAGAGGTGAAACATTTGGCATTTTATTGAGAAATCGTGTTTTTGTTTCGGGAATGTTTTAGAACGTCGTTTCCGTTAGTACGAGAAAGCTCCTTCATTCATGAGAAGGATTTGATTTTACTTGTCAAAACTATAAATCTTTATTAGGCGTCGTTTTGATAAAACGTGAATTCTCTTAAACCTTAACTGAAATAGGAATCGATTTATACGTTGCTTTCATAAATGATGGGCAATTTCTAGAATCTCTTTCGCCCTATGTATCAAGGTTTTAATAAAACGTTTCGTTCATTCATAAAGCCGCTTTTGGTGATGTTTGAAAATGATTTCCTTTGGCCTTCTCGTTTAATAGGAATCGACATTTATTAACACTTCCAATTTTTAGCCTCGTGATTCTAATAACCTAGCTTGTTTGATTTTAATAAAAAAAACCTTCATCGTTTAACCTTTGAAATCATTTTTTTGTGTCACAAAATCTAATCAAGCATAAACATGCGTCGGGGCTATTCATGGGCATGTAAGCCATCGAAATATCCCCGAACGCCAACAATCACATATTCCACTAATACGGGGCCTTAAACCCGATTCTCGCCTTAGCGTCGTTTTAAGGCCCGACGGTTACGTGTTACAAAACGAGCATCTTGCATCTATCACATACATCAAAACGTCCATCATCGGATTTGGACCACGGGGTCGCATTCCTAGGCTCACACGAGATTAATACATGCCCACAAAATGAATACTACATAACTAACCAACCCGGATTTATCTAATATACCATGATATCCGAAAATGACAATCTAAGTAAATTACACCCAATGAATCACCATAAACAAGCTAGAAATTTCATCAATTGGATATCCTCGGGTTATTAGGAAGAATTTTGTTCCGATGGAACCCTCACTAATGATCCCTAATCCATGATTGTTCAACAAGATACATGAAAGTTACATCTAATTTAACCAATCAATATGATATGAATTGCTAGAACAAATAGAAATTTTCACCTTGCAATTGATCTCAAATGGATGTGAACTTGTGTATTTGAATAGGATAAGGAGTGTATTTGATACAATCAAAATTAAAAGAATTAAATTCTCTCTTTTTTCTCTCTTTTCTTCCTATTTGATTGCAAAATTTCTCTCTTTTTTCTCTCTATTTCCGTGCTTCTTGCTGCTGAATTCTCCTTCTTCTCCAAAATTTCTTCCAACTCTCTCTTCCCTGTATGCTGCACGAAACTAAGCTGAAATAGGCTGGCTGGCCGCCTGCCTTCCACTCGCCTGATTTCGAGTTCCGTGTTTCGAGTTCCGTGTTTTCAAAAGGCGCACTATTTGGCCACAGATCAATCCGCGGCTGGACGGTTTGACTTTCTCGATTTTCGTGCCACGCCTCAATTTTCGTGCCGTAGCGTCAGTTTTCGCTGACAGGCTCGTATTTTGCAGTTTGGGAATTTCCGGGAGACGTGCCACCTCATTCGGGAATGCCTGCTTCGGACGGCCTTATTATCACGTCAGCCTTGGTCGCCAATCATTGCGGTGGGGTTGGACGAGCGCACTTGGGCCCATTCCTTCGCTCCCGCAAGCCGGTTCAATTGACGATTTGGCCCTCCTGTCATGGTTAGTACAGGGAACGCAAAAATTGGGTGTCTACAGCTGCCCCTCTTTATCGGCCTTCAGCGTCAACCAATAATGCCCTGTCCTCAAGATCTTTCTGGCCAACATCGGTCCACTCATATGTGGCCCACACACTCCATCATGTATTTCATTCATAATCCTTTGGGCCTGTGTTTCATCTACGCATTGCAACAGTCCCAAACCAGCATCCCTCTTGTAGAGTGAATCCCCACTTAGATAAAATTTCATGGCCATCTTTTGAATCCTCATCCTCTCAGCTCGGCTCGCCTGGTCGGGAATGGATCTATCCCTCAGGTATTCCCTTATGTCATGATACCAGGGCTATTTTGTCAACACCACCTCGTCTGATAACACTGCCACATGTTCCTCATATGCCGGGGCATTCTGTACGGCTATCTCAATCTGTGGAATGTCTTTTCTTTTGATTATATGGATTAAGGAGGCCAGAGTTGCCAATGCATCTGCAAAATCATTCCGTCCCCGGGGGATATGTCGAAAAGCGATATCTTCGAACTCTTGTATCAACTGGGTAACACAATGATGGTATGGAAGTAACCGAAGCTCTTTAGTGTTGTACACCCCGATTGCCTGTCTGATTACCAATTCTGAATCCCCGAACACCGCTAGTCTCTTCACTCCCATGTCGCGGGCAAAGCGGAGTCCCAAGATACATCCCTCGTATTCAGCGGTGTTGTTCGAATTGCTGAATTTCAGTTTAGTGGCCACAGGGTATTGCTCTCCGATGATAGAGACCAGGACCGCTCCGGCTCCTGCCCCCTCAGCATTCATGGCACCATTAAAATACAGCTTCCAGAACTGCCCCTCGTCATCACATTTTGATTGTGACACCCAAAATATATCTTCGCCCGGCAGAGGAGTATCTAACGGCTCCATCCCTCCTCACGGGGTTTCCGCCAACTGATCTGCAATTCCCTGCCCTTTCATGGCCTTCTGAGTTACGTACACCATGTCGAACTGTTGTAAGATTAACTGCCATCTTGACAGTCGACAATTCAGCATGGGCCTTTCAAAAATATATTTCATGGGATCCATTCTTGATATCAGGTACGTCGTATGCCCATGGAGGTAGTGCTGTAATCTCCCTGCAGCCCAGGCCAGAGCACAACAGGTCTTCTCGATGGGAGTGTAATTCTGTTCACATTGGCTAAATCTTTTGCTGAGGTAATAGATGGCCTGCTCTCGACCTGCCTCATTCTTCTGCCCCAGCATACATCCCATTGCTATGGCATTTACCGATATATACATAAATAGAGGGATCCCATCCTTCGGGGGTACCAGCACTGGTGCCTCCGTCAGCTGCTTTTTAATGGTCTGAAAAGCCCTCTGACATTGCTCATTCCATTCTTGGGAAGCCCCCTTTCTTAACAGTTTGAAAATTGGTTCACATGTAGTCGTTAAGTGGGATATAAAACGGCTGATGAAGTTTATCCTTCCGAGGAATCCTCTTATCTCCTTCTCTATGTGAGGTGCCGGCATATCCACAATGGCCTTAATCTTTGCTGGATCCAACTCAATGCCTCGATCACTAACCAGGAATCCCAAGAGCTTACCCGACTGCACTCCGAAAGCACACTTTGTTGGATTGAGCTTTAAATTATACTTTCTGAGTCGATCGAATAGCTTTTTGAGATGGGTTATATGATCAGATTCTACCCTCGATTTTGCAATAATGTCATCCACGTAGACCTCTATTTCTTTATGCATCATGTCGTGGAACAGGGCCATCATGGCTCTCTGATAAGTAGCCCCCGCATTCGTGAGACCAAAAGCCAATCGTCTATAGCAGAAAGTGCCCTAGGGGGTGATGAATGTGGTCTTCTCCCGATCTTCCTTCGCCACCATTATCTGATGATACCCTGCAAAGCAATCCACAAAATAATACATTTCGTACTGGGCCGTGTTATCCACCAGGATGTGTATGAAAGGCACCGGGAAGTTATCTTTGAGACTGGCCTTGTTTAGATCTCTATAATCTACACATACCCTCACCTTCCCTCCAGGCTTAGCCACTGGGACTACATTGGACAGCCATTCTGGGTAAGTGGATACCATAATGATTCCCGCCCTGAACTGCTTGATGATCTCTTCCTTCACTTTTAAGCTCCACTCCGGTTTCAACTTTCTTAATTTTTGCTTGACAGGCCTGAAACCCTCCTTGATGGGCAATCGGTGTACCACAATGTCGGTGGACAATCCGATCATATCCTCATAAGACCAGGCAAAGACATCCTCATATTGGTTTAGCAACTCAGTCATTTCAGCTTTTTGGCCGGGGGTAAGGTCCGTCCCTATCTTGAGTTCTTTTGGCCTGTCAGGGGTTCCGATATCTATAGTGATGGTTTGGTCTAAGTTGGGTTTGGGTTTATCCTCGACCCATCCTTTGATCTCGTCAGGCGCGTCGTCGTAATCTGTCTCGTCTTGCTCAATGCCCATCAAATCGAAATCGAGTTCAATGTCAAAATCATAATCATCATTCAAATTTGAAAGACCGTTTGTTAGGCAAGGATTACTCAAATTGGTACACCTGACATGAAACAAAATACTTGTCATATATAAGTTATTTTCCACGACGATCACATTTTCAGATAACATGAAGAAACGACATAATTATGCAAAATATAAAATAACAAACAAAAATAAACTTCTTCATTCTCCCATCCTCTGGGGTCTACCACCCTGATGTCGGGTTTTACCCTTGTTTGGATATTACTGGTTTCATGGTCCAATTGTCGACGGTCAGGTCGGATGAAATGCGCTGGATGAAAGGTGGCTTCACATCGGACACTTCCCCGATGATTACGGCTACATCGCCTGAGTCCCTCCTCTTACCTTCTTCGGGAATAATTAATCCTGCCCAATCGATGACAGGCACAACTTGTTGGGCTCCCAGTGACGTGACAACATTCGTCCCCTCTCTACAGCTTGTTAATTGTCCGGGGATATAACACTTGGTTTCAAACTCCTTCGCGACCTCCTGTAGGAAACTTTCCCTCTTGGCCGATTCATCACCTGCGGGGTTTAATCCCTCATCCCCTGCCTTAATCGCAGGCTCGCTAGTCCCTCGTTCATTGTCAATCTTGGTCATTGGATTTCCGGCCAATCGAATTGGGGCTGCACCCTGACGGTATCTCCGTGTGATGCCTCCATGATATCCCAGCCCTGCTTTACCTATCTGATGAGGTATTTGAATGGGCTCGGTGATTCCTTGGCTACTCTTTCCTAATCCTTGTCCAGGTTGGAATTTCATTTTCATCATTTCTTTTGCAACGAAGGTGAGTTCTGGAGAGACCCTAGGTTTCATGGCTGGACCTCCCAGGCATCTGTAGTGGGGAGTGCTGATCTCCAGCGCCTGAAAGCTGGCAGGTGCCGCCGACTCGTCCACATTAATCACTGGTAGGCCATTTCTGGGAGGAGAAGAGTCATCACACTCTGCCGAGATCATTACCAGATTTCCATCGATGATTAATTTGATTTGTTGGTGTAGTGTGGAAGGAACTGCCCCGGCCATGTGTATTCACGGCCTCCCCAATAGCAGGTTATAACTGGCTGCAATGTCTAGGACCTGGAAAGAGATATCAAAAGTACAAGGTCCGATTTCCACCGGCAATTCTATCTCTCCAATTGTATCCCTCCGGGAACCATCGAAGGCTCGCACCACCACATGACTGGCCCGTAGGCGCTTGGGATTGATGTTCATCTTCTGCAATGTACTGAGGGGACAAATATTTAACGTCGATCTTCCATCAATCAGCACCCCATTCATGATATAACCTGAGGAGATTACCGCAATATGTAGCGGTTTTCGGTGCCCTCTTCCCTCCTTGGGGATGTCATCATCTACAAAGGATATTACATCACTCTCCAACAGATGGCCTATCAGCTGGCCGAAACCTTCCTCACTAATTTCCTTGGGCACGTATGCCTCCTCCAGGACTTTTGCCAGGGTTTTGCAATGATCGTTGGATGATAACACCAAGTCCATGATTGATGTCAGGGTCGACTCCTCATTTAAAATCTGGATCCCTCTTGTTTCCGGGTGATCCATCCTTTTCAAGAATTCTATGGCCTTTTCCTCGGAGATTTCTTCATTTTTCTTCTTTTGGCACCCAAGGACACGCCCGGGAAGATACAAGGGGTTCCCCCTTGACGTCACGGAAGCACAACTGGCCGCTTCCTCTAGCACCCCCCTATAATTCCATGGTATCGTTTTTAGACTGCTGACCGGGAGCTGTGATCTCGCGGCAAGGATGAGGGGTTTCGGAGCTGCCAACTTGACAGGTCCCTCCGTGGTGTTTCTGCTTACACCCATCAACCTAATGGGCGCTCCCCGTGCACTCCCGTGCTCATTTATCATGTTGATCATTTCATCGATTCTCTACACATAGTTCAACCTTGACGGCCCCTCGTCCTCACTGGTCTCTACCACATTGACCCCCCTCCATCATGTCTAGGCAGGGGATTAACCTTGACGTTTGGGGAGTCTGGTTGTTCTACCACAATTTCCCCACTATCAATCAGGTTTTGGATTATGTGCTTCAACGTCCAACAGTCCTGTGTATCATGACCAGGGGAACTGGAGTGGTATGCACATCGCTTGCTCGGGTCAAACCTTCTTCCCTTTGGGTCACTCGGGGGTGCCAAACCAACTATCTTCTTTTGGGCTACTAATACCGCTAGTACCTACTCAAGAGGCTCCCCGAGCGGGGTGAATACTCGATTTTGCGAGGCCTCATATCTCCTTCGCCCTTCCGCTCTTTGATCAGCGAAGTTAGGCTGTCGGGATGGACCTATCCTCTGTACCTGTACCGGAAGATGGCTTTCTATTTTTCTGGATGACCCTTGCAGGATGAGGGAAACATCCTCTTCCTTCTTCTTTTGGACCCTCCGGGAAGTGCTGCAATAGTTTCCGTTCTGTATTTGTTCTGCAGCTATTTCCAAAGCCGTAAAATCCCAGATTTTGCCCGATTTCAACCCCATATCCACCATCTCTCCATGTTTAATCATTTCAGCAAAGGGTTTTCCAATCCCCGAGATGACTCGTTCATAATACGGTGCTTCTTGAATGTCTACAAAGGTCATCACCATCTCTGATTCGCTCATCGGGGGGTTCACCTGTGCGGCCATGCCCCTCCATCGTTGCGCATATTCCCTGAAGAATTCCCTAGGTTGCTTCTTAACTTTTGTCATTTGGTACCTGTCAGGGGCCATCTGGGCCTGAAAGCTGTATTGGGTTAAGAAGGTATGGGCCAATTCCTCCCAGTTATGGATTCGGGCGTTGTCAAGGCGGGCATACCAAATTCTTGCCTCCCCCGTTAAGCTTTTCTGGAACAGCTGCATCCTTAACCCTTCGTCCTAGGCATAAGACCCGAGTTCTCCAATGTATATTTTCAAGTGTGTGTAGGGGTCTCCCTTTCCATTGTATTTTTCAAACTCGGGGACTTTGAACTTTTCTGGATATCTGGTTCCCGGGAAAACACATAGATCCGAGTAATTAACCCTACCCAGGGAGCCTATGCCTCTTAGAGATTGCATGGTCTCCTCCATGTGTTTCATTTTCTTCTGAAGGTCGTTAGTGTCCCCTTCCTCTGGGATAGTAATCACTGTCCTGTTAGGTATGGGAACGGCCCTTGGGATGACGGGCTCGTCCTTGAGTTGGGGTTGGTCATCCCTAAACAGGTTTGCAACATTTTTAGGAGGATTCTGGTCACCCCCCGGTGGTGGAATATTGTGCAGTCCTTGGTTTGGCGGATCCTGTCTGATTGGGAACTGTTCTTTTAGCATTGTAGCCATTTCCATCATCTGCTTCTTAAAATCATCAAACTGTTCCCGAGATATGGAACTATGATTGGGAAGATTAGCCATTTCAGAGGTAGAGACCTGGGCTTTCTTAGACTGCGAACGGGTTTGAGGAGCAATCCTACAGAAACCAGGGTTCGAAGTTTAGTCCCGGGGAATAAAAAATGTGGATGCATGCTAAAGCTGTAACTTTTGTGTTTTTGGGGTTTTTTAATCTTTCCTTGTAAAACAGAAAGTTAGTAGTCCTTTAATGCAATAACAAATGCTAAACACGATTTTGTTAAGCTCCCCCGTTGTTCCCTGCAAAAGATAGAGGTTAGTAATTTCTCTTGACAAAAAGGGAGGCATATATGAATGAGATCATGACATTTACGCGTGAAATGTAAAAAGGCATGAAGAGACTTTTCCTGCGTAGGGTTAATCTGAGGCTGACCTACCCTAGGGTTACTCTCACGGGCTTTTCGGCATGAAGGTTCCCAAATCTTCGCAATCTACTCGTCTGAGTCCTTTCGATTGGAGCGGATTTGGGTGGTGCGTTTCCTGAGCCATCTCCGGGGAGCAGCCCCTTCGAGTCCAGTAATAAGCAACCGACAGGTTCGCCTCAGGAGGAGGTACTCTCTCAACATACATTCACATTCATCGTCCTCACCGTATGCAAATGATTACTTAAAAATAAAGCAATTCAATCATTTATTTATTGGGCAAAACACACATTCACACAATAAAAGTAAAAAATCAAAATATCGCACACACATACATTTTATGAATTTTAAAAGGATAGGATAGCATCAAGATTTGAACGCGGCTTAAGCCCTCTAAGGTCCCCAGCAGAGTCGCCAGCTGTCGACGCCGGTTTCTCGCCTCTCTTTCGCGATGTTGTCCTTTTTCGATTTTAGCCTTTGTTATTAGATGATGTTTGGAAAAGGTCGGCATTGATGTCGACGGGGTTTTGAAAGATCGTTTTTTATGATGAGCCAATTAACCAGAGTCGCCAGTTGGTATATTTTGAAATGGATGTACCAACTCATCCGAGTTTCGTTTTTGTAAATCGCTGGCTCATATGTGACTCCGAATTAATTGGTCTGCGAACTGAGATTCATAGAGTTCGGGGGCTTGCTTAAGCGAGGGGAAGGTGTTAGGCACCCCCCGACTTCCGTGAAACACGGTTACCGCAATCTCGATGCTTTCCTATCCTTTGATTCGTAAAATGTGTATACGTGCGCGTGTGTGTGTGCTTATGTGAATGTTGTGGTGAGTTCTTTCAGGAGAGGTGAAACATTTGGCATTTTATTGAGAAATCGTGTTTTTGTTTCGGGAATGTTTTAGAACGTCGTTTCCGTTAGTACGAGAAAGCTCCTTCATTCATGAGAAGGATTTGATTTTACTTGTCAAAACTATAAATCTTTATTAGGCGTCGTTTTGATAAAACGTGAATTCTCTTAAACCTTAACCGAAATAGGAATCGAGATTTATACGTTGCTTTCATAAATGATGGGAAATTTCTAGAATCTCTTTCGCCCTATGTATCAAGGTTTTAATAAAACGTTTCGTTCATTCATAAAGCCGCTTTTGGTGATGTTTGAAAATGATTTCCTTTGGCCTTCTCGTTTAATAGGAATCGACATTTATTAACACTTCCAATTTTTAGCCTCGTGATTCTAATAACCTAGCTTGTTTGATTTTAATAAAAAAAAACCTTCATCGTTTAACCTTTGAAATCATTTTTTTGTGTCACAAAATCTAATCAAGCATAAACACGCGTCAGGGCTATTCATGGGCATGTAAGCCATCGAAATATCCCCGAACGCCAACAATCACATATTCCACTAATACGGGGGCCTTAAACCCGATTCTCGCCTTAGCGTCGTTTTAAGGCCCGACGGTTACATGTTACAAAACGAGCATCTTGCATCTATCACATACATCAAAACGTCCATCATCGGATTTGGACCACGGGGTCGCATTCCTAGGCTCACACGAGATTAATACATGCCCACAAAATGAATACTACATAACTAACCAACCCGAATTTATCTAATATACCATGATATCCGAAAATGACAATCTAAGTAAATTACACCCAATGAATCACCATAAACAAGCTAGAAATTTCATCAATTGGATATCCTCGGGTTATTAGGAAGAATTTTGTTCCGATGGAACCCTCACTAATGATCCCTAATCCATGATTGTTCAACAAGATACATGAAAGTTACATCTAATTTAACCAATCAATATGATATGAATTGCTAGAACAAATAGAAATTTTCACCTTGCAATTGATCTCAAATGGATGTGAACTTGTGTATTTGAATAGGATAAGGAGTGTATTTGATACAATCAAAATCAAAAGAATTAAAATCTCACTTTTTTCTCTCTTTTTTTCCTATTTGATTGCAAAATTTCTCTCTTTTTTCTCTCTATTTCTGTGCTTCTTGCTGCTGGATTCTCCTTCTTCTCCAAAATTTCTTCCAACTCTCTCCTCCCTGTATGCTGCACGAAACTGAGCTGAAATAGGCTGGCTGGCCACCTGCCTTCCACTCGCCTGATTTCGAGTTCCGTGTTTCGAGTTCCGTGTTTTCAAAAGGCGCACTATTTGGCCGCAGATCAATCCGCGGCTGGACGGTTTGACTTTCTCGATTTTCATGCCGTAGCGTCGGTTTTCGCTGACAGGCTCGTATTTTGCAGTCCGGGAATTTCCGGGAGACGTGCCACCTCATTCGGGAATGCCTGCTTCGGACGGCCTTATTATCACGTCAGCCTTGGTCGCCAATCATTGCGGTGGGGTTGGACGAGCGCACTTGGGCCCATTCCTTCGCTCCCGCAAGCCGGTTCAATTGACGATTTGGCCCTCCTGTCATGGTTAGTACAGGGAACGCAAAAATTGGGTGTCTACAAATCTAATAGAGATTATTAGCCTCACAATAATTAGTTAACATTAATAAATTCTTTTCTTAATAAATCATTTCTTTAATAAATAAACAAGAAGTCATTTTATCACACCACTACCAAAATGGTAGATTACGTATACTCATATTCGAATAAATATTCAACTTAAATAGAAAAGTCAATATTAATATTTTCAAAATTCTCGGGTATTACAGGAACTATAGATCCGATTGAAGCCCATACATGGGTAGAGCAGATGGAGAAGGTGTTCGAGGTCGCATGAGTGGCCGAAGAAAAAAAGACTGGATTTGCCATTTTCATGATGAAAGGCGCGGCAAATTACTGGTGGAAGGCAAACAAGGGCCGAGCTGGGGAAGGCGTAGTTTCATGGGCTCGTTTTAAAGAGTTATTCTTCGAGAACTACTTCCCAGAAAGTATACAAGAAAGCATGGAGGTAAAGTTTTTGGAACTCAAGCAAGGGAATATGTCAGTCGCAGAGTATGCAACAAAATTTAATGAGTTGGCTAGATTTTACCCACACCAGGTGGATTCTAAGGCCAGGAAGGCACGGAGATTTGATCAAGGACTGAAACCATGGGTATATAGCAGGGTTGCGGTTCTGCGGATTGGCACGTTTTTAACACTCCTGGAGAGAGCAATCATCGCCGAAAGAGGAAATGAAGCGTTGGTAAAATATAATCAGGACAAAAAAAAAAGAAGAGTCACGAGGGAAAAAAAGGAGGAAGCAGTGGAGGAAGTAACCAAAATAAGAGGAAATGGAATGACAACCAGGCTTCGGAAGGCAGCAAGTCTGGAGGAGAAGCTAAGAAAGGGAACAAATGCGATAAGTGCGGGAGAAATCACTCTGGGAGTGTATAAAAGGCAAGGGTGTTTGATACAATTGTGGACAACAAGGGCACATTGCTCCTCAGTGTCCGAAAAGGTAAGAAAGGAGGGTGTTTTTCATGTAGTGCATCAGATCACCAGATTAAGGACTGCCCAAAGAGGAAAAGTGATACAGCCAGTGACAACAAGGGCAACAACAATAAGCTGTCAATTGGAGGGCCAGCTAATCAAGCAAATAGACCGACGACGCGCACATTCAACATGATCATATAAGATGTAGTGGAATCGAAGGACGTGGTGCCAGGTATTATTCCGATCAATAATATCAATGCATATGTATTATTTGATTCAGGTGCTACCTGTTCTTTTATTTCGGAAGATTTTGCTAAACGGTTAGGCTTACCTCATGAAAAACTAGAGAACCCCATAAACGTAGAAATAGCCAATAAAGAAATTATCCCCGTAGATTACATTCATATGAACTGTTGTGCTGAACTAAGAGGGTATAAATTTGGCATGAATTTGATCCCGATTCAATTGGGAGAGTTTAATGTAATTCTTGGAATGAATTGGTTGTCTAATCATGGAGCTGTAATTGACTGCCTAAAGAAATGCATACACATGAAGACTCCAAATAAGTCGAAGGTTGTATTTTATGGTAGTGAATCGCTGAGACAATCTTGTTGTCTGACGATAATGCAAGCAAAGAGATTGTTAAGGAAGGGTTGCATAGGTTATCTAGCTAATGTGGTTGATACTCAAAGAGTAAGGGGTGAACTGGGTCAGATATCTGTCGTAAGGGAATTCTCTAATGTTTTCCCAGATGAGTTATCGGGTTTGCCGCCGGATAGAGAGGTAGAGTTTGTAATTGACTTGGTACCGGGAGCAACACCGATATCCAAGGCACCGTACCGAATGGCTTCGGTAGAGATGAAAGAATTGTTGGTACAACTGTAGGAGTTGTTAGATAAGGGTTATATTCGACCAAGCGTGTCTCCGTGGGGAGCTCCAGTATTGTTCGTAAAGAAGAAGGATGGATTGCTAAGGCTTTGTATCGACTACAGGGAGCTGAACAAAGTTACTATTAAGAACAAGTATCTATTGCCCAGAATTGACGATTTATTTGATCAATTGAAGGGAGCGAAATACTTTATGAAGATCGACTTGAGGATTGGCTATCACCAACTAAAAGTGAGGAAGGAGGATATTCTGAAGACAACATTCAGATCTCGATATGGACTTTTTGAGTTTCTGGTGATGGCGTTTGGATTGACAAATGCGCTAGCAGCATTTCATGGACATGATGAACAGAGTGGTCAAGCAGCACTTGGACAAGCTTGTTGTCGTGTTCATTAATGACATTTTGGTTTACTTGAAGACGGAGGAGGAACATGTTAAACATCTGAGGATAGCACTAGAAACTTTGAGAAGGGAGAAGCTGTATGCAAAATTTTTTAAGTGCGAATTTTGGCTGCAGAGGGTGCAGTTTTTGGGGCATGTCATCGACAAGGATGGTGTTTCGGTGGATCTAGCAAAAGTGGAGGCAATTATCAGCTGGGAGCAGCCGAAGACGCTGACGGAGATTAGAAGTTTCTTGGGATTAGCGGAATACTATCAGAGATTCATTCAGGACTTTTCAAAGATAGCATCGCCGTTAACCAATCTGACCAGAAAGACGGTTAAGTTTGTATGGACGGAGAAATGTGAAGCGAGTTTCTTAGAATTAAAGAAGAGGCTTAGTGAAGCACCTGTGTTGTCTCTACACGATAATACAGGGGGATTTATAGTGTATAGTGATGTGTCACATAAGGGTTTGGGTTGTGTACTGATGCAATATGGCAAAGTCATTGCGTAGCATCACGCCAGCTGAAAGACTACGGGAAGGGGTATCCGACTCATGATTTGGAGTTAGCAACAGTGGTTTTTGCCTTAAAGGTATAGAGGCACTATTTATATAGAGAGAAGTATGAGATATACACAGACCATAAAAGTCTGAAGTATATCTTCACTCAGAAGGAGCTGAATATGAGGCAGCGACGATGGTTGGAATTAATCAAAGATTACAATTGTAAAATTCTGTACCATCCGGGTAAAGCGAATGTTGTGGCAGATGCCTTGAGCAGGAAAGGCATGGAGAAGTTATTGATGTTAACAACTCAGTAAGAGTTGGTTAAAGAATTGGAAGTAAAGTAAGTCGAATGAGAAACTGTTCGTAGTGGTGGCGATTCCGACTTTACTAGATAAAATAAAGGAGGCTCAAGAGAAGGATGAAGAATGTGATGACATAAGGAAATGAATTTTCAAAGGAGAAGAGCTGAAGTATAAGGTTGATAGCATAGGGCTGCTAAGTTTTGAAGGACGGATATGGATACCGATGGTTCCGGAATTGAGAGAGGAGATTCTATAAGAAGCTCACAGTTTAAGGTATTCAGTACACCCTGGGAGTACTAAAATGTATCAAGACTTGCGGTAGCATTTCTAGTAGACGAACATGAAGAGGGAGGTGGTTGAATGTGTCAGTCGATGTTTGACATGTCAAAGGGTTAAGGCAGAACATCAACGACCGAGTGGATTATTACAGCCGTTAGAGATTCCTTAATAGAAATGGGAGCACGTCACGATAGATTTTGTGGTGGGACTCCCAGCAACGCAGAAAGGTTACGACGCCATATGGGTGATAGTGGATCGTCTTACAAAGTCAGCACACTTTTTGTCGAGCAAAATTAGGTACAATCTGGATCAACTAGCCAAATTGTATATCAAAAAAATAGTTTCAAGACATAGAGTGCCGATATCAGTTATATCTGGTAGGGATCCGCACTTCACGTTAAATTTTTGGAGAAGTCTTCAAGAAATAATAGGGACACAGTTGAGGTTAAGTACCGCGTATCATCCCCAGACTGATGGGAAAAGCGAAAAGACGATTTAGACATTAGAAGACATGCTCAAAGCCCGTGTGATGGACTTTAAGGGAAGCTGGGAGGATCATCTTCCGTTAGTGGAGTTTGTGTATAATAATAGTTATCACGCGAGCATTGGTATGCCACCGTACGAAGCACTGCATGGGAGAAAATGTAGAGCGCCCTTATGTTGGGATGAGGTAGATGAACAAAGACTGTTGGGGCCAAAATTGGTGCAGCAGATCGTGGAGATCATCAAAGTGATAAGAGCTCGTCTAGTTGCAGCTCAAGACAGACAAAAAATATGCGGATTTACATCGCAAGAAAAGAGATTTCGAAGTGGGAAGCTTCGCGTTTTTGAAAGTATCTCCCTAGAAAGGGTAAATAAGATTTAGGAAGAAGGGAAAATTGAGCCCTAGGTTCATAGGACATTTTAAGATTTTGAAGCGAGTAGGTGAAGTGGCGTACGAGGTAGTTTTACCTCCTGAACTTGAGCACATTCACAACGTGTTTCAAGTTTTAGTGTTGCGACCATATAAGCCTGATTACAAGCATGTCATATCCTATGAACCGATTCAAGTAGAGAAATATTTATCGTACGAAGAAATTTCTGTCTAGATACTCGATAGGAAGGAGCAGACACTAAGGAATAAGATTATACATTCGGTTAAAGTTCTTTGGAGGAACCACAACGCTGAAGAAGCCACGTGGGAACTTGAGGAAAAGATGAGAAAGAATTATCCGAATCTTTTTTAGTAGCCTTATGTTGTAATTCCGGGGACGGAATTCTTATAAGGAGGGGAGCATGTAATAACCAAAAAATTTTAGGTCATAATGTAAATGAGAAAATTAAACTATTAAATACTTTGTGACTTATGAAGGATGTGTATGCGATTATATGAATATATATATATATATATATATATATATATATATATTATATGTGTATATATTTATTTATAATATTATGTGTAATAACAAGAAAGCTTTATAACCTAATTATACATATTAGGTATGAGAATTAAATAACCTAAGAGTTATATTTATTTGAGGTTCCTAGTATTTAAAATATATACTAGTGAACTAACTTAAGAGATTTAGTTTTATATCTCAATTTATTAATTATTTTAAACCTAATTAAAGCAAGTCTAATCAGGTTATGTAATTAAATCTATATGAGTAATTATTTAAAATCCAAAGTAAGTGGACTAAAAACCCTAATTAAATAATTAGGGTAAGGTAAAATAAATGTGTTGGGCATATGATATTTTAAGTAGCCCAAACAAGTTAAATGGGAGCCCAAACAATTAAAGAATAGCCCAAACTTTGGCCCAAAAATTTGTGGACTTTCTAGAAACTTATATAAGCAATAAAGCAAATAAATAAAAAAATCAAAAATGGGTTAAATAAAGGGGAGGAGCCGGGTGGTATAGGAGGAATTAGCACATGGGGAGAATTAAATGCACACCTCACATTTTCACCCCTAGCTTACTAACTCACCTAGGCTAAATAAAAGAAAATCTCTAGCTTATGATTTGGAAGGATTTGGAAGAGATATGGGAGATATTGGGAAGATTTTTATATACTTATATATGTTATATCTATATGTTTTATAAGCCTATATATAGAGCACTTCTCTTTCCTTAGCAAAAGTTAATCCTCATTTCTATTCCCTTAGTTCTAAAGAGAAAGAGAAAATAGAGAGAGAGAGAGAGAACAAGAGGTGCAGTCGCACCATAAAGGAAGAAAAGGAGAGGAGTTTTTCTTCCATACTACCAAGATTCATCAACTACCTTGAAAAGAGAAGAAGTTTTGCATCCAATTTAGGTATAAAACACTCTAAAACTCAAAACCTAGTTTTATATATATATATATATATATGTATATACATACTTACGGTTGTTTTTGATAAAATGATGAACTTATGTTCTTGAACCCTAGAGTAGTAGATCTATATGTTTTATGGTGTTTCGGGTTTAAATTATATCATTTTAAATGTTGAAAAGCTTGAAAAACAAAAGAGAACAAAAATAATTTTTAGGGTTAAAAACCCTAATTTTTCAGCCTACTTTGAGGCTCTACCATTTGAAATCTACAACTTATTTTTGAAATTCGTCAAAGAGGTATGTTAGATCTATGAGTTATATATTAAAATCAAGTGTTAGCATTAAAAAGTATTAAATGAGCAAACCGTGACATCATTTTTCCCAAAACAGTCCAGTCAGGTAAAAAAACTGGAAAAATCAAAAACTGTTCTGGCCAGTTTGTAAAGAGGGTTGTTTCGGCCAATTTTGATGCTCAAAAAATTATGATCTTTTGTGGTATTATAGTATATCAAGGTACCTAGGTCCTGTATAAAGATGGGAATTTTTGGATGTCCAGAAGTGAAGTTATGGCTTTTATAAGAAAGTGTATTTTTAAAAGTAATAATAACTCCTAATGTATAACTCAGAAAAATATAAAAATTTTGCAGGAGTTGGTTTATAATTACAGGGGTCAATCGTATAAATTTTATAATATTTGGACAAAAAGATAATTTATGATAAATGTAGCCATTTAAACTGTTTTAACCTATTTAAAAATAGGAAACCAATTTAGAAAATTATAAGAAAATTATTTTGTGACTAAAATATTATATATTAAGTTTTTACAGAAGATAAAAATAATAATAAGCTGGTTTGATATTTTTCATACCTATGATTAAGTTAAGAATAAATGAGTAAATTAAGTTATATTAAGTTGTAAAACCTGTTAATATGATTTTATTGTCTAATGACCATTAGTATGATGTATTGAGATTTTATAAGGATAATTTGGTTATTTTTAATAACATGTTATGTGTATGGCATGATATGTGTGTTAAATAAATTAAATAGTAAGAGATAAAACAATTAAATTAAATTGTTTATATATGATTAAAATATTATTAAATGATTAATAATATTAATAAGTAATTAAAATATTATTAAATTATTAATTATGTTATTGAATGATTTAAAATGTTATTAAATAATTAAAATATTATTAAAGGGTTAATAATATTAGTAAGTGATTAAAACATTATTAAAGGGATAATAATAGTAGTAAAGGTTTAAGATTTTATTAAATGATTAATAATATGAGTAAATGAATAAAATATTATTAAGTAATTAATAATACTAAGAAGTAAATGAAATATTATTAAATGATTAATAATATTAGACGAGAGTTAAGATGAGGATTATGTGATAGTAATATTATCATGGGATGATAATATTATTAAGGATTTAATGTGATATCTAATGTTTAATTACATGACTAAAATATTAGATAATTTATTTTAAGAATAGTAATATTATTAGTCAAGATATATTATGCTAATTGAAATACCACTCTATAGGTCTTTACATAAGAGATTAAGTTAAATTGCTCCCGGTAATCAGCGGAGTAAGCAAGTTTTCTAACCTTGAACTTCTTACGTATTGCAAGTTTCCTAATTTAAGCTCGACTTCTATTTCTCAAGCATGTGCTAAGTGGTTTAATTACTTTAAAATTATCCCACATCAATATTATTGTCATTCGCACGTAGTGCACTTGAATTCGGTTCTGTCATCGAACTGCGCCATTATTTAAAGTTTTGTCATTCATGAACTGTTCAAAAAGAAGTCTAAGACATTTGTTCGGCTAGACCTCTGTATGTTAAAGAATTTAAAAGCTATCCAAACTAGTTGTTTGTGCGGACTCTTAGACTGAGATGAACAACCCCATATAGGGGAGTTTCCTAAGTATTTAATATAAGATACATGCAGAAATGAATGTTATGCATATACATATTGTACAAGAGGTTGATCCCCTCAAGTACAACTCTGTAGATAGTAACCTAATAAGGGTCAATCAAGTGATTTATTCCTTAAAGTATGTTCATGGTCTATTTGACTATTCAACATTTTAACAATCAATTTTCATCATTCATTGGGCATTAATTATCTTTTTTCAGTTACTCATATTGTTGAATCAATTACAACTATTCCCTTTTATTCATGATATATTTTTCCTTATTCATTTTTAAACCTTCTGAGCAAAGTAGTTGCTCACTCTTGCTATATTATGAACCTATTACAGCTAAGTCCGAGTGTTCGGACAAAGATAATGGCAATGGGAAGATGAAGTCCTAGATTTCCGTTAGCTGATTTACCTGCCTAATGTTTCGTTTAGTTATTAGTTAATATAACGCGAACCCTAGTAGATATTTTTGAACTTCATAATGTATTTTTAATTAAGGTTGTAGACCTTGGGACATAGTTACCCTTTTGTAATGAACAATATATGTTTATTATTTTCTGCATTAGTTATTATATATTGTTTAGAGAGTATGGATGTGATGGATCGTGAGCACTGAATTCGAGGTACGAGTACCCGAATTTGGGGGCGTCACACTTTTTGTTTCTGGTGGAGGCCTCGTACCATTGGTCCACAGACTCGAGCCACTTTTTGGGTAACATTGTTCTGGGCTTGATCATGATGCAGTCTGGATGAGATGTATTCGAGAGCTGAGTCACATAGATCATATTGATATTTTTTTCTTGTCGGGTGAAACAGCTATCCCTTTTCATATGCCAGCTAGGTAGAGACCTCACAAAGGCATATGCCAGTGACACTAGGAGATTCGGTACTAGCTTTGGTGGCGCTAATGATCATGCAACAGGTCCCTCAACATCTTATCAGCCGGATACAAATTTTGGGGCTGGTGGTCTGAGTTATAAGGATCTTAGATGAGTTGGCCATTTTGGTGATACTTTAGCTTTTTCTGGATCAAATTGATTTCGTTTAGATGTATTATATTTGATTCATAGGGCGTATGTGCTCCTGTACTTCATATCAACTTGTACATTTTATTTTATTTCGATCGTATTATCGTACTGATGGATTTTTATTTATGCATGGATTCGTTTTATTTATTTATCGTTATTATATATGCTCATTCAGTTATTTATTATTATCAAGTATGTCCATTCGCTATTTATTACCATTATGCATGCTCATATATATCTAATGTTGATGTATGCAACATAATATATATGCTTGACATAATTTCATATAAATGACCCCTGTTTAGTCTTCTTAATACAGTTTTACAGATGCCGTCCTCTTTAATCATTCGCCTGGAGAGTGCTTCCCAGGGATCCATAGCTCACATATTGAGGGGGGAGGGTGGTTTGACGATTTATCGAGTTCGGACCACATCACAGTAGAGCGACTTCTTGGTCATTCTATGTCTTATCTGTCATGCCAGGTTATGGATGCCTTCGTTGATAGGATATTATCTTGCTAGGTGCTAGAGTGACATGTCTTTAGATTCGGGTCTCAGGAGTTAACTCCTACTTTGGAGGAGTATGCACGGATTTCTAGTCTTCCTCTCTTTAGACGTCGCGCTCGAGTGACCATTGGTCACATGCGCAAACAGTTTCTCTCGGCCATGGGATTAATTCGAGTGACTCTATTGTCGGAGGTGACTAGTGGGCTTATAGTGTCATTGGATTAATGATTAATAGATTTGGCACAAGGGAGAGTTATGCTACTTTTAGACATGATTTTGGTGTTTCGGAGGATAGATGGCGAGTCATGCGTCTGGACGCCTTGATGATATGTATTATCACTTTCTTGTACATGCCCATCTATATGGACCACATGGATGTCGGAGTCATTATAGCTGTCAGGGCTCTTCATGAGGATCATACTATCCTCCCCCATGATCTTGGGTGAGACTTATATTTCTACATTCTACTACCATTTATTCTGTGATCGAGAGTTTCAAGGCAAATCCATCTTGCTATATATTTGGTGCATGACTCACATTAGCTCGATCAACAGCTTCAGATGTCATGCCTTCTGTCTAGAACATAGTATTGCTTCTCAATTTGCCCTTCATCCTGCCCCATGCATCGATGGGCCCTTTTGTGACACCCCCAAATCCAGGTACTTAATTCCCACAGATTTGGTGCTCACTATCTCATTCATTCACATTTAACTATCCATAATAAAGAACAATTAAATATACTTAAAGAAACCATCTACCCAAAATGGGTTACATCACTAAACTATTAAACAATCAAATCCCAGGTTATCTTAACCTTAATACATCAAATGCGGAATAAAACATAATTTAAACAAGTCTTTGATACAAATAAATATCAAGTGGATAATAATCTCTTGCTACTTTGGTATCTTGCCCTTGCCTTTACTCGTGGACGGTTCGTCCTGCTTTTCTGGCTTAACTGCAATGATTAATGCAAGGGTGAGCAAACAATTGCTCACAAGTACGATAACAATAATATTTAAATGAAAGGGATTTCAACTGAGGAATAATAGTTTTCTGAATCTTAGTCAATAAATGATCAAAGTCTAAAAGCTCGTTTGAATGCTCGACTCAAAGAAAAATAGATTTCAAGATTAAGAAATTATATATGAGGGTCACAAGACCTCGAACTATGTCCTAGGTTAACAAGTATCTCTACCGTAACCTTTAACAGTCATATAGACTATGGACCAACATCTCGTACTCAGGGGGATCAGCCCTTTGTACAATGTATTGTGCACAAACATTTTAACGCTGTCGCGTAAGTAATCCCCTATATTAGGGTTGTTCATCTCAGTTTATCGTTTGAATCAGTACCAAAATGAACTTGGCTTGGAACAAAATGAATCAATAAGGTTTGCTAGTCTAATTCATCAATAGAGTTTGTTCAATAGAAACTATACTCGAAATTTGAATAATAAACAATGATTGGAATAAAGCTTAAGTACGCAACATAATAGTAACCTTGCTTGAATATCAATAAGCTAAGGTCCATAAGCTCGCTCAATATAATTAAACTTGCATTGAATAAATTAACAAGTTAAAAGGAAAGAACAACTTGCTCAACGTAAAAGTATTGAATTAAGATAAGGAACTTGCTATAAATAATTTTCAAGTTTAAGGGAGGAAAACTTGCCTCAAGCGTAGATTGTGACGACCCGAAAATTTATAAGATTTATTAATAAAATCTTATATGATTACTAAAGGTTAAAGAATAAAACCTAGATTGGAAATAGAGGAATAATTAAAATTTTCGAGAAGAACCTATATGGTTTAATATTTGATAGAATGTGACGTTTCAAATTTTTTGAAATATACTAAATTAAGAATTTAAATAAATAAAATTCTTATGAAATGATATGTTATATGATGGTGTGTTGCATACGTGAATACGAACTATGCAATATGTGACTTTTATACTTAATAAATATATTATTATTATATATTTATTATATGTAAATAAGTTGTAGGGACAATTTATTTAAAGAAAAGGAGATGGGTAAAATTAATCCCTCGGTGTAAGTTAAATAATCTATAAATTATTTTAAATTGGTGGCATTAAATATACTTAAGGTATAACCACCATTTTATTAAAGAAATCATGTATTACGTTATTGGATATAATGTATGTACGTTTTTAATGTAGTAAGTATATTATTATATTTATTACAATTAAATTGTTGGGAACAATTTATAGAAGGGAGAAAGAAATAGTTAGTTTAAGTATACATAAATATTGTATACTTTAAATAAAGGATATTAGAATAAATTCTATCATTGAATTATTTTAATAAAGAGGGGATATTAATTTATTTGTAATATCTTATTTATTGAATAAATTTTCATTTGTAAGGAAATATGAATGAATATGTGTTATGTGAAATAAATAAGTTAGTAAGCAAAGAAATGAAAAGGAAAGCTAGGTAACATATTTATAAATATTATAAATATGAGAAGCTTAGAAATTTAAGTGATTAATTTAATAGTCCAACTAATAAATAAATATTAGTGGACTAGTCCAATTGGTTAAGTAACCAAGCCCACTCATTTAATTGATTATGGACTTGGGTAATTAATATGTAGACTTACTAACTTAGCCTAATTGAAATGTTTAGCAAAAGATTTAATAAACTAGTAGCCAAGTGATGGTCTAATAATGATTAACTACTAGTGGCCCAAATTATTCTTAAATGAAAGTCCAATTAATGGCACATTTGGTGTAAACTTTTTAGTAAGTTAATTATTCTAATAATGAAAGAGAATTAAAGAAAGTTTGGTAGCCTAATATTATAAATTAGGCATAAGAATTAAATAACCTTAAGGGTTATGGTATGGGAGAATGATAGTATTTAAAATATATACTAATCCTAAGAGATTTATTTTATATATCTCAACTAATTAATTTCATAACCTAATTAAAGTAAGACTAATTGGGTTAAGAATTAAATGTACATGAGTAAGGATTTAAATTATAAATGAGGAAAATGGAAACCCTAATTAAATAATTAGGGTAGAATAAAAATGAAAGTATTGGACTATGCTAATACATGGCCCAAAACAATTTAATTGAAAAGCCCAAATGAATTAATATGGAAGCCCAAACTTGACCCAACTTAAAAGGGGCATGGAGGTCATTTGTTAAACTAATAAAGCAATAAATCAAAAATGAAAAAAAAAAAAAAGAGGCAAGGTGGGCGGCTAGGAAGAGAAAAGAGGGAGTATTAGGCATGTGATCTCTTATCCAATTTATGCCATGTGTCCCTTTATTAGTGGGTCACCATATTTTGTCCAAGATTTTCTAGTATGCTTTAGATAGGATAACATAAGATAAGATATGAGAAGATTTGCAAGATAAGAGAGAGAAGTGTTGGGAGATATTTCATAGATATACATAATATATCTATATACATTTACAAACAAACAAAACTCATCTTATTTTCTCTCTCATCTCTCATTTTTCCCATTTAGCTAAACAAAAAGGAAAACTAAAGAGAGAGAAAAAGGAAAGGGGGCTGCCGAACCATGAGAGAGGAGAAGAGAGAGAGGGGTAGCCATGGAAGTCATGGGAGAAGAAGAAGAAGAAGAAGAAGAAGAAGAAGAAAGAACCAAGAAGGAAGAAGGTATAAAAACCTTAAACCCTAACTCTAAGTTATGTAATTTTATTTTGATTACTTTCAATCAAAACTTGGATCTTTGATATTAAACATAAAAGCTCTTGATCTATATGTGAATAAGTGTATTATATGTAGATCTTGCATGTTGGGTGTTGATTTGTTCAAAAGAAAAGAAAAGAAAACTTGTAGGTTTTAAAAAGGGTTAGAAAACCCTAGCTTTCGCTCACTTTGTATGAGTACTACTTGAAATCTATAAACTCTTTTTGCGATCCGTCAAAGAGTGGTACTATATATGTAAGTTAAGTGTTAAACCCAAGTGGTAGAAGTCAAAAATAATATGTACAAAATTCGTGGGGATTGTTTTGGTAAAAACAGTCCAGGTTTTTCAAAAGGAAAAATGGGCTATTACAGGGCAGTCCCATCCAGGGGTATTTTCGTCCAATAGTTTTGCTCTAAAAATTTCGGAAAAATTTGGGGAGATAATATGATAAGTTATATGAGTCGTGTAAAAATTTGAGAATTTTTGGCCATATAGAATGAAAGTTATGGATTTTATGGCGAAGGACTCCAAACCTACAAATGGAACAAAACCCGCTGTCTACTGTGCTCCGAGCACTGTTTTGACACTTTAGCAAGAGAAATAAATTCAGGGCTTTTTACCACTGAAAATATAGGAAGTTATGTAGCTCCTGGCCAAAAATCGCCGCATTCCGACTTGTAACGAAGAATCTACGGCTAAAATAAAAACGTAGAGTTTTTTGACGAAAACGGCTAAAATTAGAGTTCTATAACTCCGATAGCCACGAAATTTTAACTGGAACCTCGTGTTAATATGTATAAGATGCTATCAAAAATTTGGCGTCATCGGAGTTGTGCAAGATAGTGATCATTTTTCTTAGTTTCGAAAGTTAAAACGGACGTTTGAAAATTGTTAAAGTAAATTGAAAACTTTCATAAGGAAAGTATTTTTGTGTATGGAATATATGTACATATGTGTGGCAAGATTTGAAGAAAATAAAAATTGATTTTTAAAAGAGGTTAAGTTATTTTAAGAATGCAGCTTCCAATACGGTTTGCTGTATTCCTATTCGGCTTGCTGAATTGATGAAAACAGTATGCTAAATTAGTGAATATGGTATGCTGAATTAGTGAATATGGTATGCTGAATTAGTGAAGATGGTATGCTGAATTAGTGAATATGGTATGCTGAATTAGTGAATATGGTATGCTGAATTAGTGAATCCAGTTTGCTGGATTAGTATGTTTGAATAATCCAGGTTGCTGGAATAGATCTTCGACTTAATGAATTAAAGAGAAGTTATGTAAAGACATGATTTGAAAGTTATTTAATTAACTTTAATGAAGATAATACATTGTTATAATGTAACTTCAGACTGAGACTACTTAACCGGACGTTAAGTGTCAATGAAACGTAAATTATAAAAGAAATATTATACGATTGTTAACTTAATTATGGTTAACTAATGTAATACATCTAATACGATGTAACGATGACCACGATAACTTAACCGAACGTTAAGTATCGATCAAAGACTGATATAAAGGGACATGATATAAAGGGGTTATATAATTAACCTTAATCAATTATAGGGAATGAGAGACTCTCAATATAGAGTCATGACAAGCTTTAAACAGTTAACCAACTATTAAGTGCCGACTAAAATAGAATGTAATGAGACGTGAAAGGAAGTGTAACACGAATAAGTTGAATGGACAATATTAACTCCTAGAAAGCTTTACACACTTAAAGAATTATTAAGTGTCGATTAAAAAGAATGGTTAAAAGAAGTATAGAGTATAGTTAGCATAAACAATAGTTAAGGATTGTTACGTGGCTAATTGTTGTGTCCTTGTACACCTAAATTGTGTAGGATACTGGAAGGATGAGCTACCATAGCTTTGCGTGGAGTGCTTTAAGGCAAGTTTTTCAGTAACTTGCTCCTATGTGTTAATATGTATAGATTTATGCATAAGACAATGAATGAGAACTGTTGTTCTAAGTAATCAAGTTGATGTTAATTGCTATGTGATGCGAATATGCTATGTGAAGCATGAAATGTGGATGCATATTGAATTGCACATCATGAAAGTATGAAACATAAGTAGATGCATGACATGAGATTTATTATGTATGCACAAAATGCATGTATGTATGCTGTGTGAAGCATGAAAGGTGTAGACTGTTAGACTTGCTGAGCCGTAGTGCTCAACCTTTCAAACAATTTTGCAGATAAACATGGAATTAGCAGACGGTCAAGGTATTGAAGATTTAAACACAGTACGATTATAAGGCGCGTTATTTTAGTAAATGGCACAGGGCCAATGTCAATGATTGATATGTATAATTAGTGAGTTATCTGAGTTTTATATATATACTCCTTAAGTCAAGGTTGAATTTATGTATTCATTTAATTATGAGTTGTAGCTTTACAATGATCTTGTAAAGGTAAGCGATTTTAGGTTTCAAATTCGAGAACCAAATGAAGTTTTAAATAATTAAGTTCTAATATCTATATTGATATTTATTGTATGAACATGAAGATTAAAGATGAATCACAATTTAGATTTAATATATGTAAGTTAAGGTTAAAGACCTTGGGTTATGTAGCAGAATTTATTGTATAAATAATTTATGTTTATATCTTCCGCATTAGTTGTAAAGATGATGTATCGTGACGTACCGGATCCGGGTTTAAAAGTAGACCGGGATTCGGGGGCGCCACAGGTTGGTATCAGAGCTGTAGGTTATAAACCTTAGGTAGGGGTACCTTAGGCTATAACCGCAGAGATAAGGATGAGGAATAAACTCAAATAGAGTTTAAGTGCTAAGAAATGAATTTTGGAAATTCATTATTGAGTAAAGAAGATGATAAATACGATTCAAAGGAGAATCTTGTCAAGTTATAAAGAAAAGAATCTGGAGTTACCTGACTCTAGTAGTATGCATTGAAAAGTGATAATAAATAGACGATGTCTATAAGATTAGAAGAAGATTCCAAGAAGAATCTTGGTAAAAGCTTAAGGATCAGGGAACACCTGATTTGAATAATCATAAAAGAATATGATTGGATGAGGATAAGAAGATCGTACCAATGAAACGATCATTGAATAAGAAAGAATCGTAATATAACACGATTACAGAATAAGATCACAACGTGATCAGATTACATTATTGAATAACATATGACATGTTAAGAAGTTATAGCCTGACGCTATAAAGAGAATGTACTATGAAATTATACATTGTAAACTCAGGAAAGAGTGGTAAATGCTAAGATACAGATTAAAGAAAATTTGTATTGAGAAAAGTGAAAGCTAGAATTATGTGGGTTTTCAATTGAGGACTCATGTTAGTGGCTGAGTTGTACAATTCCTGGTATGTGACGGGAATTTGTGCGTGGATTGAAGACCGCTTAGCTTCCTATATTAATATAGTGGTTGAGTCGAACAAGTCCTAGTATGGGACTGGATTTGTTCATGGTTTAACAACCGCTCAGCTTCCTATATTGATTAGTGGTCGAGTTGGTTCGACAACCACTTAGCTTCCTATATTGATAATCATTGAAATATTGGTGTCGCGCTATCGATATACATATGACGAGAAGGTGATTCTTTTCTCATATTTATATTTGATAGTTAGAAAATATTAAGATTAGGTGCGAGTTCTTTAAACTCATACGTATGGTAAGTTCGTGACTCATAATCGTATGGTGGAACCCCTCAGCGAATGGACGATTTTGGTCTGACTAGGATAAGTTCCTCAACCCATATGATTGTGGTAAGTTCCTGAACTCCTAACGTGTGGTATGTTTGATGAACTGTACTGGAGTATAGAAAGGTTGTGGATGAAGAATTAAGTTTTAAGGATGATAGAAATAGATAGACTTATTAAGCAATGGATCATTAGAAGAATTGAAGTTGATGATGGAAGCATAGGTATTCCAAATCTTCTAGCTATGCTAGACTTCGAAATTTTTGACATCAAGCTAAATTCGCACTGAAGTGCCTTTACAAATACAAATGAATTTTGTTATCAGCAATGTATGGTGACAAGAGTGTGGATGTGGGTCGAGCCAATAACACACTGTTACCTGTTGCGGCATGATAATACCAAAAATGATTTTCAATGGTTTTGAACTGTTTAAAGAAGAGTCTATGCTAATTGTTTCGGCTAGACAAATATGATTTAAAATATCAAAATGTATTTTAAATAGTCATCAATGCATCATGGAACCTGGTGTAGAATGACAGATGATGGAGTCATCAATGCAGATTAACCTAGTGCTAGATGTGATCTAAGGATCGTCAGCCCACTATGGTATGATGTAGTATGACAAAGTCACAAAATGACAGAATCCTCAACGAACTGTAAATACAGTGCGGTATCATGACGTCATAAAATGATTTTCAGAATTTTGAACCAATTAAAGAAAAGTCAATGCCAATTTAAGTGGCTAGAGAAATGTTTCGATTAATGTTCAAATTATTGGTATATGTCTAAGCTAATTGATTCAGCTAGACAAATGTTTATGAAAATTCAAGTAATCTCTTTGAGAATTTATCCCGAACCAAATTGTTTTGGTGCGGACTCTTATGCTAAGTCTGAGGTGAACAACCCCGAAAAAGGGGGATATACCGGTTGGATAATATATTCCAATCTTTGAACGCATATAATCGTTCTGAGAACTAAGGTACAATAGATTAAATACCTAACATACCCGACTGGGTAGTTTACCTTCTTCGTGATTGTAAACATACCTCGTAAATTACCGTTTTGCGGTGTGACTACCGTTAAAACTATGTGTTCATGGTCTATACGACCCCTCAGCGTGATATGAAAAGTTATTTTAACTCCTTAAAGAGAGGTTATGATAACTAGTGATTATGGAAAAGATCCTCATAGAAGGAAATAGTATGTACTTATTAAATTGAGAATGTAATCAGATGTGATCAGATAAAGGTTAAGTTAAAAACCTTGTTTTAATGAATATACTTTTAGTATAATAGTGATTCCGGGGACGGAATCCTTATAAGGGGGAAGAATGTGACGACCCGAAAATTTATAAGATTTATTAATAAAATCTTATATGATTAATAAAGGTTAAAGAATAAAACCTAGATTGGAAATAGAGGAATAATTAAAATTTTCGAGAAGAACCTATATGGTTTAATATTTGATAGAATGTGACGTTTCAAATTTTTTGAAATATACTAAATTAAGAATTTAAATAAATAAAATTCTTATGAAATGATATGTTATATGATGGTGTGTTGCATACGTGAATACGAACTATGCAATATGTGACTTTTATACTTAATAAATATATTATTATTATATATTTATTATATGTAAATAAGTTGTAGGGACAATTTATTTAAAGAAAAGGAGATGGGTAAAATTAATCCCTCGGTGTAAGTTAAATAATCTATAAATTATTTTAAATTGGTGGCATTAAATATACTTAAGGTATAACCACTATTTTATTAAAGAAATCATATATTACGTTATTGGATATAATGTATGTACGTTTTTAATGTAGTAAGTATATTATTATATTTATTACAATTAAATTGTTGGGAACAATTTATAGAAGGGAGAAAGAAATAGTTAGTTTAAGTATACATAAATATTGTATACTTTAAATAAAGGATATTAGAATAAATTCTATCATTGAATTATTTTAATAAAGAGGGGATATTACTTTATTTGTAATATCTTATTTATTGAATAAATTTCCATTTGTAAGGAAATATGAATGAATATGTGTTATGTGAAATAAATAAGTTAGTAAGCAAAGAAATGAAAAGGAAAGCCAGGTAACATATTTATAAATATTATAAATATGAGAAGCTTAGAAATTTAAGTGATTAATTTAATAGTCCAACTAATAAATAAATATTTGTGGACTAGTCCAATTGGTTAAGTAACCAAGCCCACTCATTTAATTGATTATGGACTTGGGTAATTAATATGTAGACTTACTAACTTAGCCTAATTGAAATGTTTAGCAAAAGATTTAATAAACTAGTAGCCAAGTGATGGTCTAATAATGATTAACTACTAGTGGCCCAAATTATTCTTAAATGAAAGTCCAATTAATGGCACATTTGGTGTAAACTTTTTAGTAAGTTAATTATTCTAATAATGAAAGAGAATTAAAGAAAGTTTGGTAGCCTAATATTATAAATTAGGCATAAGAATTAAATAACCTTAAGGGTTATGGTATGGGAGAATGATAGTATTTAAAATATATACTAATCCTAAGAGATTTATTTTATATATCTCAACTAATTAATTTCATAACCTAATTAAAGTAAGACTAATTGGGTTAAGAATTAAATGTACATGAGTAAGGATTTAAATTATAAATGAGAAAAATGGAAACCCTAATTAAATAATTAGGGTAGAATAAAAATGAAAGTATTGGACTATGCTAATACATGGCCCAAAACAATTTAATTGAAAAGCCCAAATGAATTAATATGGAAGCCCAAACTTGACCCAACTTAAAAGGGGCATGGAGGTCATTTGTTAAACTAATAAAGCAATAAATCAAAAATGAAAAAAAAGAGGCAAGGTGGGCGGCTAGGAAGAGAAAAGAGGGAGTATTAGGCATGTGATCTCTTATCCAATTTATGCCATGTGTCCCTTTATTAGTGGGTCACCATATTTTGTCCAAGATTTTCTAGTATGCTTTAGATAGGATAAGATAAGATAAGATATGAGAAGATTTGCAAGATAAGAGAGAGAAGTGTTGGGAGATATTTCATAGATATACATAATATATCTATATACATTTACAAACAAACAAAACTCATCTTATTTTCTCTCTCATCTCTCATTTTTCCCATTTAGCTAAACAAAAAGGAAAACTAAAGAGAGAGAGAAAGGAAAGGGGGCTGCCGAACCATGAGAGAGGAGAAGAGAGAGAGGGGTAGCCATGGAAGTCATGGGAGAAGAAGAAGAAGAAGAAAGAACCAAGAAGGAAGAAGGTATAAAAATCTTAAACCCTAACTCTAAGTTATGTAATTTTATTTTGATTACTTTCAATCAAAACTTGGATCTTTGATATTAAACATAAAAGCTCTTGATCTATATGTGAATAAGTGTATTATATGTAGATCTTGCATGTTGGGTGTTGATTTGTTCAAAAGAAAAGAAAAGAAAACTTGTAGGTTTTAAAAAGGGTTAGAAAACCCTAGTTTTCGCTCACTTTGTATGAGTACTACTTGAAATCTATAAACTCTTTTTGTGATCCGTCAAAGAGTGGTACTAGATATGTAAGTTAAGTATTAAACCCAAGTGGTAGAAGTCAAAAATAATATGTACAAAATTCGTGGGGATTGTTTTGGTAAAAACAGTCCAGGTTTTTCAAAAGGAAAAATGGGCTACTACAGGGCAGTCCCATCCAGGGGTATTTTCGTCTAATATTTTTGCTCTAAAAATTCCGGAAACATTTGGGGTGATAATATGATAAGTGATATTAGTCGTGTAAAAATTTGAGAATTTTTGGCCTTATAGAATGAAAGTTATGGCTTTTATGGCGAAGGACTCCAAACCTACAAATGGAACAAAACCCGCTGTCTACTGTGCTCCGAGCACTGTTTTGACACTTTAGCAAGAGAAATAAATTCAGGGCTTTTTACCACTGAAAATATAGGAAGTTATGTAGCTCCTGGCCAAAAATCGCCGCATTCCGACTTGTAACGAAGAATCTACGGCTAATATAAAAACGTAGAGTTTTTCGACGAAAACGGCTAAATTAAAGTTCTATAACTCCGATAGCCACGAAATTTTAACTAGAACCTCGTGTTAATATGTATAAGATGCTATCAAAAATTTGGCGTCATCGGAGTTGTGCAAGATAGTGATCATTTTTCTTAGTTTCGAAAGTTAAAACGGACGTTTGAAAATTGTTAAAGTAAATTGAAAACTTTCATAAGGAAAGTATTTTTGTGTATGGAATATATGTACATATGTGTGGCAAGATTTGAAGAAAATAAAAATTGATTTTTAAAAGAGGTTAAGTTATTTTAAGAATGCAACTTCCAATACGGTTTGCTGTATTCCTATTCGGCTTGCTGAATTGATGAAAACAGTAATGCTAAATTAGTGAATATGGTATGCTGAATTAGTGAAGATGGTATGCTGAATTAGTGAATATGGTATGCTAAATTAGTGAATCCAGTTTGCTGGATTAGTATGTTTGAATAATCCAGGTTGCTGGAATAGATCTTCGACTTAATGAATTAAAGAGAAGTTATGTAAAGACATGATTTGAAAGTTATTTAATTAACTTTAATGAAGATAATACATTGTTATAATGTAACTTCAGACTGAGACTACTTAACCGGACGTTAAGTGTCAATGAAACGTAAATTATAAAAGAAATATTATACGATTGTTAACTTAATTATGGTTAACTAATGTAATTCATCTAATACGATGTAACGATGACCACGATAACTTAACCGAACGTTAAGTATCGATCAAAGACTGATATAAAGGGACATGATATAAAGGGGTTACATAATTAACCTTAATCAATTATAGGGAATGAGAGACTCTCAATATAGAGTCATGACAAGCTTTAAACAGTTAACCGACTGTTAAGTGCCGACTAAAATAGAATGTAATGAGACGTGAAAGGAAGTGTAACACGAATAAGTTGAATGGACAATATTAACTCCTAGAAAGCTTTACACACTTAAAGAATTATTAAGTGTCGATTAAAAAGAATGGTTAAAAGAAGTATAGAGTATAGTTAGCATAAACAATAGTTAAGGATTGTTACGTGGCTAATTGTTGTGTCCTGGTACACCTAAATTGTGTAGGATACTGGAAGGATGAGCTACCATAGCTTTGTGTGGAGTGCTTTAAGGCAAGTTTTTCAGTAACTTGCTCCTATGTGTTAATATGTATAGATTTATGCATAAGACAATGAATGAGAACTGTTGTTCTAAGTAATCAAGTTGATGTTAATTGCTATGTGATGCGAATATGCTATGTGAAGCATGAAATGTGGATGCATATTGAATTGCACATCATGAAAGTATGAAACATAAGTAGATGCATGACATGAGATTTATTATGTATGCATGAAAGGTGTAGACTGTTAGACTTGCTGAGCCGTAGTGCTCAACCTTGCAAACAATTTTGCAGATAAACATGGAATTAGCAGACGACCAAGGTATTGAAGATTTAAACACAGTACGATTATAAGGCGCGTTATTTTAGTAAATGGCACAGGGCCAATGTCATTGATTGATATGTATAATAAGTGAGTTATCTGAGTTTTATATATATACTCCTTAAGTCAAGGTTGAATTTATGTATTCATTTAATTATGAGTTGTAGCTTTACAATGATCTTGTAAAGGTAAGCGATTTTAGGTTTCAAATTCGAGAACCGAATGAAGTTTTAAATAATTAAGTTCTAATATCTATATTGATATTTATTGTATGAACATGAAGATTAAAGATGAATCACAATTTAGATTTAATATATGTAAGTTAAGGTTAAAGACCTTGGGTTATGTAGCAGAATTTATTGTATAAACAATTTATGTTTATATCTTCCGCATTAGTTGTAAAGATGATGTATCGTGACGTACCGGATCCGGGTTTGAAAGTAGACCGGGATTCGGGGGCGCCACATAGATTACAAATTTAAGTAATTCACGATCCTTAAACAACCTATACATTTAATTATAAAATGGTAATATAATTAGTCACAAGATTAAAAACATTCTAAGCTTGCTCTTTTATCATAACATCTCATTTAGCATACCATAGTCAACACGTACTAGTTTAGCAACCATCTTGGAAATTCTTTAGTCATTTAATACATTAACATAAGTTAATTATACATCATAACTTCTAAGAAAAGAAAATAAAATATTTTTTTTTAACAGCAGTGATTCTCGTCGGGGCGAGAAAAAGCTTAACAAAATCGTTGCCGGGGCGAGGCTGTCGCCGGGGCGAAGAATCTAGTGCAATTTTGCCGCCGGGGCGATAATCTTAGCTCATTTCTACCGCCGGGGCGGTAGACGCGACTGTCACCTTCTACAGGTCGCGAACCAGTGAAAACTTAGGCCAAATTTGGCCAAAATTTTCCGAATTCTACCATCCAATGAATAATTAAACACACCCAGACATCATATATGATACAAAACATTTACCCAACATGTTTCTAATCAATCTAAGCATTATAAAACACATAATCAACCAATTTAAAACCAAAAATTCACTGTTAAAACCAAATATTCAAGTTTTAACCATTCTCATGAAATTAAACTCTGTAAATTCATTTTTCAACCAATTAAAATCATTCTTCTTGCATTATTCTTGTTTTCATCATATAATCATAAACAATTATAAATTCACCGATTAATAACCAAATTGAATCATAAATTTTCATACTTATTAACCATTCATGAAATAAAACTCTGTAAAAACTAAAAACTCAATTTCAAAACATGATTTCATGGATTAATCATTCAAATTAATCTATAATCATCACATAATCATCTAACACATGATTACTACCAATTACACCAAGTAATTCATGTTTTAAGCAAGTAAATAATATACAGAGAACTAAAAATAAAATAAAGTAAAGAGTTTATACCTTCTAATTCTTAGAAAATTTGATTAAGCTTCCTTGCTTGAATTCTTACTCCAATCTCCAAGCTTCTCTCACAATTTCTCTCTTTTCTCTCAACTCTCAAAGCTCTGCTCTCTCTCTCTAATTCACAGAGCTCTCAATTCTAACTTTCTCAATACTCTGTTCTTTCTCTTTCTCTTCTGTCTTTTCTTTTCTTTTTACAACTGACGTATTTTAAAAAAATATAAACTGATGAAAATAAAACTGATAATTAATATAATAACGTATAATCTAAATTTAATCCATCAGTTATAAAATTTCAAAAGCCATAAGGCTTGTTTGGTAAACTAATTTAAAAATAACCCATTATTCTAACTAAAAGTCATAAGACCTTGTTTGGTGAAACACAAATAAAATAACCCATTATTCCCAAACAAAGATCATAGGGCCTTGTTTGGTAAAACTGAATTAAACACTTTCTCATTTATTTTAATAAACCATTATAACATATAGTTTAAAATGTCACACTTCTAATTTAATCGAACTTATTATTAAATAAATTCAATTAAACCTTACTAACTAGATTAATAATTTCATTTAACAAATAACAATAATACCAAATAAATTCTCTTATTCAAATAAATCATTTATTCAAATAAACTTTTTCATCATCTAATTTAATTATTAAATTAAATTAGAATAAACATAACAAATCACATTCAAATAACATTTAACATTATTAAACTTAACATATACTCATTCCTCAAAAACTTAATAAATTATTTATTCAGCTCAATAAATTAATAAAAAATATTTATATAACTCAATAAATATTTTTATTCAACCACAAAAATTGCATTCGTTACACCTTTTGGTCAAAGTTCTTTTCGTCCATTCAGGACCCCTAATCCTTGTTGTTAAACACTTGGTATTGCTCCTTTATGAGTTTTATAACTTTTGTAGTGGGGTTCAATTTTATCCTGATCACTAGTTTGCGGGGAGTCACTACTTATCATCCGTTGGCGGTGATGAGTCAGTTCTACTAGACTCAAGGTCTTCACTCTTTTACTAGGGTTATTGATTATTTGAGGTCCTTCGCCATAAAATCCATAACTTTCATTCTACATGGCCAAAAATTCTCAAATTTTTATAGGACTTATATAACATCCCCTATTATCATTCTAAAGTTTTCTAGAATTTTTAGAGCATAAAAAGTTGACGAAAATACCCCTGGATGGGATTGCCCTGTAGCAGCCCTTTTTCCCCTTTGAACCACCTAAACTGCTTTGGTAAAAACAGTCCCTACGAATTTTGTACACATTATTTTTGACTTCTACCACTTGAATTTAGTAGTTAATTATACATCTAGCACCTCTCTTTGACGGATCGCAAAAAGAGGTTATAGATCTCAAGTTATAAACTTACAAAGTGCTAAACAATTAGGGTTTTCTAATTGTTTTTCCAAACATAGTTTTGTTTCTTTTCTTTTCTTAACCATCCAAACACATCAATACCCAAGTTGAGTACAACCAAGTATAAAACACCATCTAGCATATAGATTCAGGGTTTTATATCCTAAGATCATAACTTCACATCATAAAAAAATCAAATCAAACAAAAGAAATAGTTAGGGTTTTGTTATATCTTTGCTTGATTTTTTTCCTTCTTCTTTCTAAGGTTTATTTATGGAACTTGAACACACCAAAACTCCCTCCTTTTTCCTCCTCCATGGCTCATGGCAACCCCTCTTCTCTTCTCTCTCTCTAGATTTTATTTTGGAAAGAAGAATGGATGAAAGAGAAGAAAGTAGATTTTTAATTTCTATTTTCTTTCTCTCTCTAACTTGGAAGAAATGAATATGAACAAGTTTTGCTTTATTAAATCTAATTTGTTACTTGCATAATCAATAGATACATAGAGTATATCTATCTATTTTGTCATTATTAGCTAGTACACCCATTTGACAAGTTGGTGATGGCTATCATTATTACTAATTGTACTAGTTATTCATCCATGCAAGCAAGCTTTAATAAAGCAACACACCACCCATTTGGGCTCCTACCCTTGCCGGCAGCCCCTTCCTCTTTTTGTCCTATTTCTTTAGTCTTCTTTTATTGCTTTATTAAATTAAACAAGTTGCTAAAAGGGCTCCCCAATTGGGCTAACAATTGGACTTCATTTTAAATCATTTTGGGCTCACGTTTAAATGCTTTAGGCTACTAGTTGCCAAGATTATTTAATCCATGATTGGTTACTAATTTATTAAGTGTTGGACTAATTTAATAAGTCCACACATTAAGTATCCAAGTCCATGAATAATTAAATTAGTGGCTTGGTTAGTTAATCTAATGGGCTAGTCCATTAGTATTTATTTCCTACTTGGACTATTAAAATTAATCATTCATATATCATATATCTCTCATTAATTAATACACATATTAATCAATGTACAAAATTTATTTACTTACTAGATTCACTTTAATTGAATATTTAATTATCTTATTATCTTATCAATTGTTTGATATTAAAATTCTCCAATATTATAACCCTTGGTTACTTTAATTTTTATACCTAATATATAATTAGGTTACAAGACCTTCCTTTATTTGTTTATATAAATAACAAATATAAACAAACACATAAGATTCATATTCATTTACTCACATATTCACACCAACTAATTTAATAAATTGAGATACTAAAATAAATCTCTTAAATTAAGTCATTAGTATATAATTAAAATACTGAGACCACTAATTAACAATAATCCTTTTGTTTACCTCAAATTTATAGGTATTGTAATTACCTTATCCGTAGTATTCATTCAAGTACATATAAATCCATTCCTAGGGTTTTGAAATTTTGTAACCCGTATTTTCTCTATTCTCTTTCAAAGAGTAAACCATATAGGTTTTTCTTAGAAATTTTAAATAAATCCACAAATTCCTATCTAGGTTTTATTCTTTAACCTTTATTTTAATCATTTAAGATTTCTAAATTTTCGGGTTGTCACATAAATGGTTACCTAATATGTGTGTATATGTAAACACAATTGTGTAGGATTTGTGGAGAGAAGCTAAATTAAATTATAACGGTAATCTCCAATCAAGGCAAGTTTTTCAGTTCCTTTGTGTTATGTGATCTTGATACTATATGAGATTTTCACAAATATGCTAAATTATACTTTATGCTTGTAGAATTGTGAAAGTCACCTTATAACTGAAATTGATTGAGTTTTGGAACTCGGTCTTGATGTGATATGGAATATACTAAACATATGAATTATGTTGTTTAGAATTATGATAATCATGATATATGAACTGAGCATGAAATTATGTGCTATGTGAAGCATGAAAGCTGTTAATTTTGTTGAGCTCGACTGTTAAATTTGTTGAGCTGTCGAGCTCAATCTTGCAAAAATAAACTTTTTGCAAGTCAAGGATGCAATGGGATATTATTTACCATCTGGATGATAAGGATTAACAGACATGCGAAGGATTAAATTTTCTTGAATTAGAAATTGTATAGAACTATATTGATAGTTTTGATATATGTAATTGACAAATGTGTAAACTTCTGAGATATTTAGTAAGTAAAGAATATCTGTTTTGATTATGTTGTGATGATTGCTTTGTAATATAAAGATTTATAGTGATAATACTATATCAGAAAGAATTCGTATTGAGGATTGAGTTGAACATACTCATGACTACTCTGATGAGATGAATCATAATAAAGCAAATGTGATTCTAGAATATATAATCGTAAAAGTTGCGATTCAGGGAACGAATGAAAAACAGAAAGAAAAGTTTTAAATTATTCTGCATTTTTTTTAGCTATTTTAACATTGAATAATGTTTTAAAGCTAGAACAAGATAGTATTAACGCACAAAGTCGGGATTGAAGAATAGTCTCGATTTTGGGGTCGTTACATATTTGAAGCTGGCCAAGTGATGCCCTGGCTGCTCAACTACCGGCGGAGGTCTATTCTGCATTGCCTCTGCCAATATATCGACAAAAGCCCTCATTGGGTCTGGTTGACCTTGCTCATTGTTTACAGACTCTTTTACTACGCGGTTTCTGGTTTGTCTTCTAGGCGGCATTGTCTGTGGTAAACGACACCTTAGATTAATATTTGTGTTCTATTACTTATGCCACATGTTATGAATGCTAGACACTTAGGAGTAAAAGAAAAATTCAAACTCAAGTCAACGTATAACAGTAATATTACATTTATATTCATATACCACCGTTCCGTACATCAAACATTACAACTCGTGGCATATTTCTATAAATGCCAAAACATCTACTGACTGATACGTATCCCCTAATAAACAAAAGTGGGGATTTAAAATATCCTACCCCTTAAATAAAAGGTGGGGTTACTAACATTATCCCAAGTATAAATCATAGTATCGGGATTAACATCATAACTGACTCCCTACTATGAACAAAAGTGGGGACTAAACTGCATCTATATACATCGCAAGACATCTATACTATCGCATCACTACATGCCATGATGAGCTGCATCTGCATGCTTCTGCTACACATATCCACCCATTAATCGACGACAAACCGAGCGACTAGTCTCTTCTACCTCCATATGAGGCCTCCTATCTCCCACTCTCGGGCTCCTATAGACTATATCTAATGCCAGCCCCAAAGTCTCTATCCTCACAACACTTGCCTCCAACTCTTTCTCTAGCTGATCAACTCTCCTAGCTGTTTTGACCCAAGCATCCTCTATACGGATCTTGTCTACTATCTCCAGATCAAATTCGGCCTTCATGGCCTCATGCTCTCCTTTCAGTAATGCTAACTCCAGCTCTGCTTGCTCTTTCTTTTCCCTCAGTTCAGTATTTCAGGCGACTAACTGATGAAGTAGTGGCCCACATGCTGAGCCGAAGTCATATAACCTTCCAATTATTCCTTCAACACTTTCACCTCATCCTCCAACTGATAAGCTAACTCCTTATACTGTTCCTCCATACTCTGATGGGTCATGTTCTGTTCCTTTAAATCTCTAACTCTGTCTTCTAACTCCAGATTCCTATCGGCTAACTGCTCAAGTAAAGGACTCCACATCTTCCATAGCCTCAGCTATAAACGCTTCTACATCAACCGGCCCTTTGGCCTCCGCAGACTCTTCGACCTTATCATTCTCATTAGCCCGATCCTCCTCGGGATCTACCTTGACTTCAGCCACCAGCGGCTGCTCAGTATCCACATGGATATCAATGAACTCCTCCTCTTCCATGGTCCGACTCGGCTGACCGATCTCAGGCATCCTACAGCCACAACCAAAGACAACACAACAACCAGATCATATCAATATCACAATAAAATATATTCATTGCTGAAATGAAATAGTATTTTATTATGCACTACATTGGCTCGATGAATTTTCCACAATCCATCCCCCAAATACCACTCGTTTCAATGGATCTCTTTGACCCAACACCTAGCGTACTCTATACGAGTTTTCTTCTAAGGTTACAACCTAGGTTTTGCATTCCTAAAGTTTATAACCTGGCTTTGATACCAACCTGTGACACCCCTAAACTTGGGTACTAATACCTCGAATTTGGTGCTCATGATAAGGAATATCCAATCACCTTTAAACAACATATGGCAACTAATGTGAAATGAATAAACATATATTGTTCATTACAAAAGGTTAACTATACCCCAAGGTCTATAACCTTAAATAAATAGATCACAAAGTACAAAAGTAGCTAATAGGGTTTGTGTTACATTAACTGATATCTAAATAAAATATTAAGGCAGATAAATTGCTTATCCGAAGTCTAGGACTTCATCTTCCCCTTGCCCTTATATTTGCTCGAGCACTCGAGCTTAGCTGCAATTGGTTCATAACATAGCAAGAGTGAGCAACTACTTTGCTTAGCAAGTTTAAAGATGAATAAGAAAGATATATCATGAATTAAAGGGGAATAACTGAAAATTGATTCAACAATATGAATAACTAAAACAATATAACCAATGTCCCAATGAATAATGAAGATTGATTATTAAAATACTGAACAGTCAAATAGACTATGAACATACTTTTAAGGAATCAATCACCTGATTGACCATTACTAGGTTACTAACTCCAGAGTTTGTACTCAAGGGGATCAGCCTCTTGTACACCATGTATATGTATAACATTTTTTTCTGCTTTATATCGTATTTCATATACTTAGAAAACTCCCTTATACAGGGTTGGTTCATATCAGTCTAAGAATCCGCACCAAACTACTAGTTCGGATATCTTTTAAATTATTTAACCTGTAGAAGTCTAGTCGAACAAAGGACTTAGACCTCTCCTGGATAGTTTGTGAATAACAGAACTTTAAATGGTAAAATTTTATGACAGAATCAAATTTCCAAATGCACATCGTGCGAATGTCAATAAATATCAACGACATGGAATAATTTTCAATACTTACAACACTTAATACGAATAATGAATAATAATTCAAATCTGATTCAAGAAACCGGCAATACGATTTATATATATATATATATGAAATCATAAGTAACTGGCTCAAAGAGAAAAATTGCACAAGATAGAATCGGAAACTTACCTGGTCTGCTGCTTACTATTTACTCTATGTGTTTGTACTGCAAGTATCCTACAGTAATTATAAACTAACTTCTGATCAGTCATATGTAAACATCAATAACAGATGAACTAAACTTACTCAAGAGACTCATGTGGTCTATCCTATGGTCCCTTTATTTTACCCATGGTCTGCCATGACAGTTCTACGATCAGTAGGGCTTTAATACTGTCGATGGAGTCACTCTACGGTTAGTGGGGTGACTCTACGATCACTGATGAAGCTCTACGATCGGCAGAGTTGACTCTACGATCGTCTAATGAAGCTCTATAATCGGTAGAGTTCATTCTACGACTGACTAGTGAAGCTCTACGATCGACAGGGTTCACTCTATGACTGACTAGTGAAGCTCTACGATCAATAGGGTTCACTCTACGACTGACTAGTGAAGCTCTAGGACTAGCCCAACTTACTCTACGATTGCGAGAGAAACTCTGCGATCGTCTAGTAGTTCAACTGACTTACTCTACGATTGCCGAGTGGTTCGGCTGACTTACTCTACGATTGTCGAGTAGTTCGATTGACTTACTCTATAATCTATAGTGCGCTCTATGATCAGAGTGAATTCACTCTACGATCGTAGAGTCTTATTCACTACTTAATGAGAGTCAAGGTTAATTCATGATTTCAGCTTAAGGGACATCCCTTGGCTGATAAGTCTGAGGTCCTATACATCTGGAAACATGGCTCGGGGTCTGACTGACCTGCTGTCTATAAGGTTTTAGCTTCAGCTCCACTTTAGAACCTTTCGTAGTTCGGGGACCTCTCGTACATCGGGGGTCCTCTTCGAGCTCGGATGGTACTTTGTGTTTGACTTCGGAGAGTTAAAGGTTTAGGTCACACTGACCTAAGGGGCTCAGCTTCGGGTCCTATTATGAATTCCACTTTACGGTTCGTGGTTGGGCGATAAACCTATATCCACCCAGATACTTAGGTTCATGTGTTCGAAGTAAGGTGACGAACCTCATCGGAACAGCTTCGGCCTTCTCCACCATTACTCATTTTGACTCTCTTAGTAAGAGAGACTATTATAATCCTTTCGGACATAGTCCACACCTTACGTTAATTTAAATAGGACTCGGTCATAAGTCCTATGGACAACATTCATGGTCTTATTCAAGACATGATTACAGAGCATTCAGCTCATAAACTATTCCTGACTTTTACGCTAGTCCGGGTATGTAAGAATATAACATATATATAAACTGTAACTACTGAGATTGAAAAACTTCTCACCTCTTCGTTTTGGTTGCGCGTCTTCTCTTCTTTTCGCAGTACGCGATGAAGCTAGAGGACATCTGCTTGATAGCTTCCCCTTCGGCCACCCCTCTTTGCTCTCAAGATTACAATGGCTCTATCTATCTCAGACCTAACAATCTCAGCAGGCTTCATTAGATGCAATAGGAGCTCTATTTATAGGGAAACCCTTACTCAACCGCTGGTCTCTACCCAACACATGATGGCCATACCGGTCAGAAGAGATTAGGTAGAAAGTACTACCAACTCCTTCACCCCGCCATACCCACGGTAATCATTCAGCAGAGTAGAGGAATGGAACACTAGCTTCTAGGCAGGTTGCGGGCAAGACATGGAAGAAATCCAATTTGGCCAATTTAAAATATGATATGCTACAGTTAAGGGTAAAACCACCAATTGGGCTTACCGACATACTCCATTGGACTCCTTTATATGCCTGACTACATATATCAAGGTTGGCCCAATTTAATGACTGATGTCCAAACCACAAGTCCATACCTACTTTGGATGGACTTGTTTAATGAATAAACTAGACTAGTCCACTATTAATAATTTCCTAGTGGAACAATTCATGATCAATAATATTAACTACCTACAAGTCCAATACATAACTAGTTGTTTGGACTTGTTTAAAATAAATTATAAGGCTAGTCCATTATACTTGGACTATTAAATATATAATTAATATATATCCACACACAGACAATCATACCAAATAATGGTTTAAATTAATACGTAAAAGAATTTAATTAATAATAAAATTAAATTTTTAACTTTAATAATATTGCTTAAAAAGTTCGCGATCATTTCATTTACAAGGAGGATATGGATGATGAACTTAGTACAGAGAAGATCCAGTTCAATTATTCTTAGGCTATGACATATCCTGGTAAGGATAAGTTTGTTTTTGCTACTGATATTATTGACTCTATAATGTAGGAAACTTTTGATCAAATTCAAAAGGAGGATTTGAGGGCGACAATGGAGCAGAATCGAAATCTGAAGGATACTCCTAATTTGGAATTAAAACTGTTACCAGTTCACTTGAAGTACACAAGTCCAATTACATAGATTGAGGTCAAGCCAATGATAATAAACAAGGGCAGCTGCTTGGGAGGCAACCCAAGATTTCATATTTAATTTTCTATCTCTTTTATTTTGTAGTTGCATGTTAATTAGTTGCTTCTTTTATGCATGTTGATTGTTAACAATTTCCTCCTCCTCCTCTTTTCTTGAGTAAGCCATTACTTTTCAGCTTTCACTCTACGAATGTAGGCTTCTCTTTCTTCAGCAGTTTTCGTTTGAATTTTCTTAATGGAATCTCGTGGGCTAAGATCAGGTGTAAATGAAGAGAATGTTCTTTCTTCCCCTACAGGACGAGTCCCTTGAAGGTTTCTGTTCAGATAAGCCGGATCTCCAGATGGAACTCTTATGCTAGTGGAAGTCACCGCACTCGACAATCCAATCTACTGGCCTTGGCCACAATCTATTGGAAGAGCTTGAGGAGGTTGTTCTCTCATTAGAGGAGGTGTTTGCTTCTGTTCTTACTTTTGTTTCCCTTGACTCCCATGTCTCCCCCTATCTCCCTGACTCCTCCTTTCCCTTTCATTCTCCCCCTTTTTGTCATCATTCAGCTCGGAGAGGAGTTGGAATGTTTTCACCAGTTCTTGAAGTTGGGAAGAGGTCATGGCAATATCATCTCTGATTTCAAGCTAAGCTCCACTCTCTGTGAGTTCAAGCATGCAATCTCATTGAAATTTCGTTTTACTGCTGCAATGCTTGGACAACCTTATTATGATCATCAATGGTTTTCAGAAAGACTTGATCTCTCTGATGAAGGCTACTAGACATATCTTTGAACATAAATTTCATCTGTTTATTGAATTCTTTGCCCATTTCTATTGGTACATTAGCAGCAACTTCAGCAACCTTGTTCATCTTTTGATGAATCTCCACTGAGTTGGTTTCAAGTTCTTCATTAATGTCCTAGTGACTAACACTAGTACACTCTTAAGATTCTCAGAGGTTGGAAGTACAGATACTCGCTCCATAATCTGATTTAGGATAGCTTCGGAATCACCCTTATCACTTAGAGATAGATTGGTTATTGCCAAAGGGAGATCAAAGAATTCATTTAGAGAGGATGGGGGTATATCAGAACGAGAGAAAGGTTGATTTGGTTGCTCTATAGTTAGTATGAGAACTATGGGCTATACAGATTGTATAAGAGATGAAGGATTTATTGGAGAAGTTATAGGTGTTAAAATAAAATTTGTAACATTTATTAATGATGGAGAGGTAGAGTGGGGTTATGTAGGTATGTGTGTAGGTGAACTAGTATTTTCAGTATTGATCGTGGGGTTTTAGAACTCTATGATCGGAGTGTTAGTAGTTTGAGAGTTATCTGTAAAGTGTTGAGACTCTATGGTAGGTGAGTTTGACTTATTTACATCATTCGTAGAGTATTGAGACTCGATGAATTGAGAGAGAGGTGAATTTACATGGTCAGAGGAGTGTTCAGACTCTATGAACGAAGAATGAATTGAAGATTCATCATAGCAGATAGGAGAAAGAGGTGGCTCATAGGACGTAGGTGATGACTCTACGAACTCGCCTTTGCCACCAAGGAATGACTGATAAGGTGTATCAATTAAGAAATAAGAAAATGGAAGTATAAGTACATTCTCATTTGTACCTGAAGAGGAGTTCTCGTATTGAATCGTCTTTTTGGCATACTCAACGATTGGGGGTAGTTCTGAGAAATTAGCCTTCACATTTGGATATAACTTGAACATCCATTCGAGAAAGCTCAAGTCATTGTGAAGTAATGCACGAAATAGGGGCATCATTGGAAGAAAGAAGTACAATTGATCATTTTGTTCATTGTAAACAACAATGTTTCTGTTTGTATAGTTCCTTCTCTTCTCTTGATGGATCTGACCAAGGAACTCAACGTCTGGATCTTCTTGAAGAGTCTCACTAATGAACTCGACTTCTGGATGATCATTATGAGTCTTATCAGTGAGCTTTACGACTTGTTCCTCTACTTCTGTTTCTTGAGGATTTAAAGGGTCTGAATGAATTTCTTCTGGTTGCTCCCCCTCAATGTGTGCATTGATATGCTCAGAAGTAGGTGGATTGTGCTCTACCATGATATCAACAACAGACTCAATAATTATTGTCTGGTCTACTGAATTAATAGGTGAGCTTTGATTGACCACTATCAAAGACTCCCCCTTAGAACCAGCTTCTTTCTCTTCTAGGATCTTCTCCTTATCTGCCAATCAAATTAACTTCCTTTTCTTCTTCTTTGGCTCAGGGTTTGAATCATTCATAGTCATCTCATCACTTTCACCTTGAGGTTCCAGCATGTCAGCCATCCCAGCCATTTCTTCTTTAGCACCAACAGTTGGCTCAGGCTTATCAGTCGTCCTTGCTGATTCATCAGCATCAGCACTCATTACTGACCCTGCGATCGAAAAGCTAAAACACTCTACGATTGGAGACAGAACATGAAAGTAGTATGCCCTTAAGCCAATCACATAGGATGTGATAAGTATTTACTTTGTAATCTTATTCATTTATTAATAAAAGAGTTTGTTTATTTAAAGGCATTCTTTGTCCATGTTTAATTAGTTGAATTAAATAAATTTGATAAACCCATAGTTTTGTAGCAATACTTTTAGAATCATGATGATGATCATGTTAATGAGATCTAAATTCAAGATAGCTCAAAACTAGAACGTTCCTAATCGATGGATCACTAATGTGGGGTTACTGAATCCGAATAAATTAGTACATACTATGCTTGTTCTATTAAAGAGGATGATTGATCTCATAATCATTAGTGTAGAGACACTAAATCAAGTATATAGGTGCTTATTGGGGAATAAGTTCACTGAACGTGACTGCTTAAAAGGACCCTAATGGAGTTTTATTCACCTGTCAATAGGAGTTCTTATAGTGATAGTGTGACAACCCAAAAATTCATAAGATTTATTGATAAAATCTTGAATGATTAATTAAAGGTTAAAGAATAAAACCTATATGAGAATTTGAGGATTTATTTAATTTTTTTAAGAAACACCTATATGGTTTACTCTTTGAAAGAGAATAGAGAAAATATAGGTTATAAAATTTTAAAACCCTAGATATGAATTTATATGTACTTGAAGGAATATTATGGATAAGGTATTACAATACCTATAAATTTGATGTGAACTAAATGGTGTAAGAAATTTTATAATGATACAAGTGGAAAATTTATTAAGAAAATAAATTTTCAAATGAAAAGATGCTATAAGGTTAAAAGAAATGTGTATTGGTACATATATATACTTGGTGATGTGCTATATATATTGTAGCAAGAGGAATGATGATGATAAATAGGTCATGACTTTGGTGAATTATGTAAATGATTAAATAAATATATATTATTTGAATGTGTATTTATTTATTTAGCATATAAAGAGAATTAAAGAAAGTTTGGTAGTCTAATGTTATAAATTAGATATTGGAATTAAATAACCTAAAGGTTATTTTTATTTAGTGATCTTAGTATTTTAATTATATACTAGTGACCTAATCTAAGAGATTTATTTTATTATCTCAATGGATTAAATTATTTTGTATGAATATATAAGTAAATGACTATGAATGTTATGTGATATTGTGTTGCATACGTGAATACGAACTATGCAATATGTGACTTTTATGCTTAATAAATATATTATTATTATTATATATTTATTATTTTATGTAAATAAATTGAAAGAACAATTTATTTGAAGGAAATGAGATGGGTAAAAACACATTATGATGAAGAAAATTTAAATAATTTATAATATTAAATTATTTTAATATAGTAAAATGGTGGTATCAAATATATTTAATGACCTCCATGTTATTGAAAGAATTATGTAATAATATTACATTATTGAGTGTAATGTATGCATGTTTTTAATGTAGTGAATATATTATTATATTTACTGCAGTTAAATAAATTGTGAGAAAATAATTTATAGAAAGAAAAGAAAATAATTGGATATATTTTTACTTTTGGACAAAATAAATTGTGAAAAACAATTTATTAATTGGAAAAGGAAGTAATTAAATCTATGTATACTAAATTAGTGTATACATTAAATAAGGTTGTAACGCCCCCGAAACTCGGGTCTTACCTTGAACCCGATTCCCGTGCGTCACGGTACTACCCATACAACATGGGCTTACTACAAATATGTAATTACAATAATATAACAACATATCCTCATCTAATCCCAGGCACGAAGACCTTAAATAAAACACTTATGACCAAGGTTGAATAAATACCATGATCCTTTACAATATCTCATGTGTGAACGCAAGGTTCAGATTCTAACTTTATCCAATCCCTGAATATTCGCAAGGTTATTCAATAACCAATACATTCGTTATAAAAAAGTCCTTTATATAACATCGACATCCTTGTAGTTTACTATAACAAGTAACTAACATAATCACATCATAAATACTATAATGGATAACCTTCATTTCTAACTCAGGGTTTACATAGTCAAATTCACGTGCATCATATACCGTCATTTTGAGAATTCACAGTTCTAAATCCACAACCTTTCGATACCCCAATATAGTTCATCAAACTTACCACACAATATGAGTTCAAGAACTTACCACAATCATATGGGTTTAGAAACTTATCCTAGTCAGACCAAAATCGTCCATTCGCTGAGGGGTTCCATCAGACCATATGATTATGAGTCACGAACTTACCATAAGTATGAGTTTCAAGAACTCGCACCTAATCTTATTATTCTCTAACCATCAAATATAGATATGAGAAAAGAATCACCTTCTCGTCATACGTATAGCGATAGCGCGATACTAGGTTCCAACGATTATCAATATAGGAAGCTAAGTGATTATCGAACCCATCACAATCCCCTGCCCATACAAGGAATCGATCAACTCGGCCACTAATCAATATAGGAGGCTAAGGGGTTGTTACACCAAGCACAAATTTCCCACCAATACAAGGAATTGTTCAACTCAACCACTATACCGATATAGGAAGCTAAGTGGTTCTCAAACCAAGCACGAATCCCCCGCCCATACAAGGAATTGTACAACTCAGCCACTAACATGAGTCCTCAATTGAAATCACCCCCAATCCTAGCTTACTCGTTGCTTAACAAGAATTTAATTCGTGTTTCATCACCCATAACTCTTTCCGAGTTTTACTCGTACTATCTCATAGTACCATCTGTCTATAGCATTCAGCTAAAATTTTCAATCATTCAATTGATCATCTGTCATTCTATGACTTAATCCAATCACATCGTGATCTTACTCTACAATCATTTTACATTACGATCTTCCTTATCCTACTATCGTTTCATCCTACGACCTTCTCTACTCTTCTCTTTAATCATAATATATGATTTTATTGCATCTTTGTCTTATAGACCTCGTATATTTATCAACACTTATCATCTTTATCACTGGAGTCAGGTAACTCCTAATTCTCATCTTTTATAATGCATCGAGATTCTTCTTTGAATCGTCTTATATATATCTCAACTCTTACTATGAATTTTCTAAATTCATTTACTATCAATTAAACTCTATTTAAGTTTTATTCCTTCACTATCTTCATCATTATTATCTTTCTTCAATACAGTTATAGCCTGAGGTACTCCTACCTAAGGTTTATAACCTATCAGCTCTGATACCAACTGTAACGCCCCCGGAACTCGGGTCTTACCTTGAACCCGATTCCCGTGTGTCACGGTACTACCCATACAACATGGGCTTACTACAAATATGTAATTACAATAATATAACAACATATCCTCATCTAATCCCAGGCACGAAGACCTTAAATAAAATACTTATGACCAAGGTTGAATAAATACCATGATCCTTTACAATATCTCATGTGTGAACGCAAGGTTCAGATTTTGACTTTATCCAATCCCTGAATATTCGCAAGGTTATTCAATAACCAATACATTCGTTATAAAAAAGTCCTTTATATAACATCGACATCCTTGTAGTTTACTATAATAAGTAACTAACATAATCACATCATAAATACTATAATGGATAACCTTCATTTCTAACTCAGGGTTTACATAGTCAAATACACGTACATCATATACCGTCATCATAACTAAATAATTATAGTAAAGGGACATTTAGCAACCTTCCTGTTTCCATGCGCCTCTAATCCTTATCATCACGATATCAAGATAATTGCATTGCATCGTAAATCTGCAAAAGTTTTATTTTTGCAAGAATGAGCACGACGGCTCAGCAAGAACTGACAGTTTTCACATTTCATGCTTCACGTAACACATAAATTTGCATTTTATCCATGCATCATGATTCTCATACTATGCATCTTACTCATGCATTATAAATCTTATGCAATTCATCCATATATATGCATCATGTATCTCATAGCATACTTCATGCATCTCACATTGTTATATTTGCAATAATTCAAGTTCCACATAGAACAATATAGTCACATAATTGCACGTTATGCACACTTTAATCATGCTCTCATATAATCCACATAAATAGTGAAAGATTTAGTAATCAAGTCATGTACATCAATACATTTAAACAAGTTAACAAGTTACTGAAAGAACTTGCCTTTTAAGCGTTCCTTGCCAAATTATGATGGCTCGTCCTTCTAAATATCCTACACAATTTATTTAACAATAAAATACCAATTAGCCACTAAAAAGGCTTCATATAATGGTTTACAATATAATAACTCTTATCTCATATTGTTCGTGCATTATAAATTAATAACGCGATTAACTCTAAAACGTTACTCGGCGTCGCGTCGTTTGAAAACGTTACGACCCTTATCACCATCAATACTTATTGGTTACATTAACCCCATCCCGTATCTTATAATGTTCGTTTCATTTGAATCGAGACATTATTCAAGTTCATTAACACTTTACAGGGCGTTTCGACGTTTACACGTCACACACCTAATTCGCCTCCTTTGTATGTGCTTAGCATGCTCATGCATTGGTTTATAACACACTATCATGTTTCATTATTATTAGAACCAAAATATTAAATAAGATTATACACACTAGTTACGACGTTACGACGCTTGCACGTCTATACGCTAAACTTGATTATTCGAACGCCTAGGCGACATGCATTTGCGTACGCCTAACATGCCCATTTAATTTATCTAATACTCATTGGTTAATGTTAAGTATCATTATAAATCATAACATTCATGTTATAAAACTTAGAATATCATTTAACATTGTCGGGAGCATTACGCGTGCTTAAGCGCATGCTCGACACTCTCCGATTGCCCCCAAAAACACATCAGTCATACAAATGGTCAATTTGGGAATTGATCCCGACCTCCAATGGAAAACCTTAAAGAACGAAAGTTGTAGGTCTACTCGTTCTCTTTCCGAATCATCTTGAATCGCCTCAATCCGAGTTCGTATGAGAAAGTTATGCTCATTTTACTAAAGGACGTCGGAGCAGTTTTGCACAGTTTCCTTACCAGCGCCGTTGGCGCTCACAATGGCCTATGGCCAGCGCCTACAGCGCTCCTAGGCAGTAGCTGGACCCCGTGGCCAGTGCCTACAGTGCCCAGCCAAGCGCCTAGAGTGCCCAGCCTTTGCTCCCAGCCCGTTTTGCTTCCCGAAATGCTCTGTTTTGGTGTTCTAGACCTATCTTGCTTCCAATCACCATAACTCCCTCAATACACGTTCAAATTGGTCCGTTCTGGACTCTATGAACTCCTAAGACATAGGGCTACAACATATCAAAAATTCAGAGCTATCCATTAAAATTAACATGGCCAAATCTTAGGCCAAAGTATCAACTCATGTTATATTTTCGTGTTCTTGGTGTTCTTCGTGTTCTTCACAAAAATCTTCACCAAATCTTTGTTTTAACTTCTTTTTACTCCGTTCCAACTGGGTTAACTTCGTAACCCATGGAAGTACAACATCATAACAACAAATAAATTAAACAAACATGAAATCATAGCTACAAAGTCCTCTAAATTGTCCAAATGTCCAAGTTCATGTCCAAAGTTCATTGTTCTTCATGTTCTTCATCCTCCTTAAGCATAGGTACAGATTTCTCTTTGTTCTTGTTCCACTTTCATGTTATTAATGGCTTACAAGGTCTCTTGGCAATATTATTAAGCAACCCCAACCAACAATAACAACAAAAATCGCAAGAAAACTCAAAACCCATCACAAAAGTTTGAAAAGCTTACAAAACTCAAAAATGGGGAGAGAGAAGGTTTGAAGAGGATGAATACCTCTTGAATGATTCTCCTTGATGCTACTAGACTCTACAAGAGCTTGAAGCTCTCCCTCTTTCTTCTCCTTGGCCTCCCGAGCTCCTCCTTCTTCTCCTCTTCTTTCTCCCGCATGCTTCTTCTTCTCTTCTTCCTTTTTCCGGCGACTTTCTCCCTTTTTCGGCGACTTTTCCGGCGACTCCTTTCTCTTCCTTCTTTGTAGCTCTCACTCTCTTTTTCTCTCTCTCTCTATCAGCTGATGGTAGCTTGAATGGGATGCAAGAGAGAATTGGAAAATTATTTGGGAGAAGTGGAGGAGTGAATTAGGGAGAAGTGGGAGAAAAATGGGAGTGGCTTAAGGTGGCCAATTTTTCTAAGCTTGCCAGCAATCTCTCCCTCCTTGCTCTCATTTGATTGGTCTAATGTGGTTGGGTGGTTCCCACTTGGAGTAACAAGCCAAAATAAATACCCGAAAACACTAAAAATATATCCGAAAACTCGCACTTTTGTACCAAAACTGGTAAATAACTCTACCGAAAATTAAAATGGATATTACCATAAATATTGGGATGGGTAAAAATAATTATTATGGGATTTGTCCAAATATTCGGAACACCCATTTCATACATTTCGGATACGGATAAAATCACGTATCAGCTCAAATAAAATTTCAGACACTTGGAAAAATTATTCGTACGCATACACGTATTTATGAAATTATTCAACATCGAAAAAGACACAAAAATTTTATGGCGTAAATAGTGCCTTGGGAAACGTGCCCCGTAAATAGTGATTTTGCGATCTTTCGCAAAATCAATTATTCACTCATACGATTCAATAACGCATAAATCTTCATACATTGACATCATCCAGGTTATGAAATAACCTTAAAGGACATCACATAAAAATAATATTTAATCCATTTAATAATATTAATAAACCCAAAATTACAAGGGTATTCACGGTTCGCGATCGCTGCTCTTCACGATTAACTCTCCATAATCATATACCTCAACGTACATATATCTCACCCATATTTTGGGTTAGCGTCTTTACAACAAATAACTCGTTCGATAATATTATCCTTCAACTATTTACTTAATCCAATAAATAGTATTCTAGCGATATTTCTCGAATTCGCCAAATTAGCTAATACGAAAACTTTCATACTTACTAATCATCGTCTACACATAATCTAGGTTATAATATAACCTTTAAACACTTACCACATAATATTATTAATAAAAGTTTATTTTATTCAATAATATTCATAAGTTCGGATTATCTAGCTATCCACGACTCGTGATCGTTATAATAATTAACTATTAACTCATTCATTTTGAATCTATGTATATATTTCATATTATAAATATACATATTAAGCTCACCAATTAAAATTACATAAATATATATAACACATATATATTCAAACACGACTCATAATAAGAATTATTCTATATTAAATTCTTATTATAATTATTCTCGAAAATACGGGTTGTCACATTCTTCCCTCCTTATAAGGATTCCGTCCTCGGAATCACAAATATCAAACCTCTTACTCGGTTTTCGTCTAATTCTTCCGAAATTTTATCGTTGAATAAATTTTAACGTATTACTATAACATAGGTTTCATATTACCTATTTAATCCACTTTCCTCAACCAATTCTCGTAGGTTTTTATTATATAACCTTTATCAACTCAAATATACTTTGAGTATTATCCTATGTTTAACCCATCAATTTCCTTTCCTAAGAATCATTGTATGCCAGAATCATCATAATAATTTAATATCATGATTTACTAACTCATAAACATTCGAGATATTACATTCACCCCTTCTTCTAAGAATTTCGTCCTCAAAATTTCAATACATTCATCTTTGCTTATTCTACCCATCAAAACTAGGTTTTCAATCTAACCTCTACACTGTCCTCTTTCAAGGATTCACTTAAAATTGTCGCATTCTACGACTACTTCTCCTTGGGATAATCACTCTTCCCAAAATCAGTTTCCCGAATAATAGGAACCTTCAACAATTGTTTAATAATTGTGAAGTAATTTGAACAAATAGGAAATAAAATATTCCTTAAAAACTTTTCATATTATGCTGAGGGGCCATAAAGACCATGACCACAGAGGTTTACGGGTATTACTACCCCTACTAATTTCAATTATGAAAAAGGTAATCTACCCCTGCTGGGGCCCATAAAGAACATGAACATTGAGGTTTACGGGTATTACTACCCCTACCGATTTCAATTAAGAAAAAGGTAATCTACCTCATAAAGACCATGAACATAGAGGTTCACGGGTATTACTACCCCTACCGATTTCAATTAAGAAAAAGGTAATCTACCTCCGTATGCCAGGTGATCAGCCTTTAGTACTTTGACGTTGTGCACAACTTTCTAGCTAAACGACTATATGCGTTTGCTTGACCACCATAGGGTCAGTCGGGATTATTCCGACATCAAATACCCCAATAATAGGGTTGTTCACCTCAGCTTACTACAAAATTCCGCACCAAAATAATTTGGTTTAGGCATAAATTCTCAAATAATGCTTGAATTTCATAAACATATTGCAACATTCGTCTAGCCGAATCAAATAGCTTAGACTTACATCAACAACTCGAACATCAATCAAAATATTTTAGCCAACTCAATTGGCATACTTTTCATACTTTAATGAAAACAAAAGTTATTTTATGACGTCATGATACCGCACCGTTTCTACAGTCCGTTGAGGATTTCGTCATTTGTGACGTTGTCATACTACATCATACCATAGTGGGCTGACGATCCTATGATCACATCCAACACTAGGTTAATCTGCATTGATGACTCCATCATCTGTCATTCTACATCAGGTCTCATGATGCATTGATGACAATTTAAAAATACATTTTGATATTTTCAAATCAATTTGTCTAGCCGAAACTATTAGCATAGACAGATGAATAATAGTACATTTAAAAATCCTTGGTCCAGAAATCTGGCCTCATACATTTTTTGAAGAGCAAAAGTGCAAATGTCAGCACGAAGTCAATAAATTTCGAAGTCTAGCATAGCTAGAAGATTTGGAATATCCATGTCTCCTCATCAACTTCAATTTCTCCCATTTCTCCACTATTTAATAATTCTATCTATTTCTAACTCCATCAATGTTCATCATTTTGAGAATTCACAGTTCTAAATCCACAACCTTTCGATACCCCAATATAGTTCATCAAACTTACCACACAATATGAGTTCAAGAAACTTACCACAATCATATGGGTTTAGAAACTTATCCTAGTCAGACCAAAAATCGTTTCCATACTCCGCTGAGGGGTTCCATCAGACCATATGATTATGAGTCACGAACTTACCATAAGTATGAGTTTCAAGAACTCGCACCTAATCTTATTATTCTCTAACCATCAAATATAGATATGAGAAAAGAATCACCTTCTCGTCATACGTATAGCGATAGCGCAATACTAGGTTCCAATGATTATCAATATAGGAAGCTAAGTGATTGTCGAACCCATCACAATCCCCTGCCCATACAAGGAATCGATCAACTCGGCCACTAATCAATATAGGAGGCTAAGGGGTTGTTACACCAAGCACAAATTCCCCGCCCATACAAGGAATTGTTCAACTCAACCACTATACCGATATAGGAAGCTAAGTGGTTCTCAAACCAAGCACGAATCCCCCGCCCATACAAGGAATTGTACAACTCAGCCACTAACATGAGTCCTCAATTGAAATCACCCCCAATCCTAGCTTACTCGTTGCTTAACAAGAATTTAATTCGTGTTTCATCACCCATAACTCTTTCCGAGTTTTACTCGTACTATCTCATAGTACCATCTGTCTATAGCATTCAGCTAAAATTTTCAATCATTCAATTGATCATCTGTCATTCTATGACTTAATCCAATCACATCGTGATCTTACTCTACAATCGTTTTACATTACGATCTTCCTTATCCTACTATCGTTTCATCCTACGACCTTCTCTACTCTTCTCTTTAATCATAATATATGATTTTATTGCATCTTTGTCTTATAGACCTCGTATATTTATCAACACTTATCATCTTTATCACTGGAGTCAAGTAACTCCTAATTCTCATCTTTTATAATGCATCGAGATTCTTCTTTGAATCGTCTTATATATATCTCAACTCTTACTATGAATTTTCTAAATTCATTTACTATCAATTAAACTCTATTTGAGTTTTATTCCTTCACTATCTTCATCACTATTATCTTTCTTCACTACAGTTATAGCCTGAGGTACTCTTACCTAAAGTTTATAGCCTATCAGCTCTGATACCAACTGTAACGCCCCCGGAACTCGGGTCTTACCTTGAACCCGATTCCCGTGTGTCACGGTACTACCCATACAACATGGGCTTACTACAAATATGTAATTACAATAATATAACAACATATCCTCATCTAATCCCAGGCACGAAGACCTTAAATAAAATACTTATGACCAAGGTTGAATAAATACCATGATCCTTTACAATATCTCATGTGTGAACGCAAGGTTCAGATTTTGACTTTATCCAATCCCTGAATATTCGCAAGGTTATTCAATAACCAATACATTCGTTATAAAAAAGTCCTTTATATAACATCGACATCCTTGTAGTTTACTATAATAAGTAACTAACATAATCACATCATAAATACTATAATGGATAACCTTCATTTCTAACTCAGGGTTTACATAGTCAAATTACACCGTACATCATTATACCGTCATCATAACTAAATAATTATAGTAAAGGGACATTTAGCAACCTTCCTGTTTCCATGCGCCTCTAATCCTTATCATCACGATATCAAGATAATTGCATTGCATCGTAAATCTGCAAAAGTTTTATTTTTGCAAGAATGAGCCACGACGGCTCAGCAAGAACTGACAGTTTTCACATTTCATGCTTTCACGTAACACATAAAATTTGCATTTTATCCATGCATCATGATTCTCATACTATGCATCTTTACTCATGCATTATAAATCTTATGCAATTCATCCATATATATGCATCATGTATCTCATAGCATACTTCATGCATCTCACATTGTATATTTGCAATAATTCAACGTTTCCACATAGAACAATTATAGTCACATAATTGCACGTTATGCACACTTTAATCATGCTCTCATATAATCCACATAATAGTGAAAGATTTAGTAATCAAGTCATGTACATCAATACATTTAAACAAGGTTAACAAGTTACTGAAAGAACTTGCCTTTAAGCGTTCCTTGCCAAATTATGATGGCTCGTCCTTCAAATATCCTACACAATTTATTTAACAATAAAATACCAATTAGCCACTAAAAAGGCTTCATATAATGGTTTACAATATAATAACTCTTATCTCATATTGTTCGTGCATTATAAATTAATAACGCGATTAACTCTAAAACGTTACTCGGCGTCGCGTCGTTTGAAAACGTTACGACCCTTATCACCATCAATACTTATTGGTTACATTAACCCAATCCCGTATCTTATAATGTTCGTTTCATTTGAATCGAGACATTATTCAAGTTCATTAACACTTTACACGGCGTTTCGACGTTTACACGTCACACACCTAATTCGCCTCCTTTGTATGTGCTTAGCATGCTCATGCATTGGTTTGTAACACACTATCATGTTTCATTATTATTAGAAACAAAATATTAAACAAGATTATACACACTAGTTACGACGTTACGACGCTTGCACGTCTATACGCTAAACTTGATTATTCGAACGCCTAGGCGACATGCATTTGCGTACGCCTAACATGCCCATTCAATTTATCTAATACTCATTGGTTAATGTTAAGTATCATTATAAATCATAACATTCATGTTATAAAACTTAGAACATCATTTAACATTGTCGGGAGCATTACGCGTGCTTAAGCGCATGCTCGACACTCTCCGATTGCCCCCAAAAACACATCAGTCATACAAATGGTCAATTTGGGAATTGATCCGGACTCCATTGGAAAAACTTAAAGAACTAAAGTTGTAGGTCTACTCGTTCTCTTTCCGAATCATCTTGAATCGCCTCAATCCGAGTTCGTATGAGAAAGTTATGCTCATTTTACTAAAGGACGTCAGAGCAGTTTTGCACAGTTTCCTTACCAACGCCGTTGGCGTTCACAATGGCCTATGGCCAGCGCCTACAGCGCTCCTAGGCAGTAGCTGGACCCCGTGGCCAGCGCCTACAGTGCCCAGCCAAGCGCCTAGAGCGCCCAGCCTTTGCTCCCAGCCCGTTTTGCTTCCCGAAATGCTCTGTTTTGGTGTTCTAGACCTATCTTGCTTCCAATCACCATAACTCCCTCAATACACGTTCAAATTGGTCCGTTCCGGACTCTATGGACTCCTAAGACATAGGGCTACAACATATCAAAAATTCAGAGCTATCCATTAACATTAACATGGCCAAATCTTAGGCCAAAGTATCAACTCATGTTATATTTTCGTGTTCTTGGTGTTCTTCGTGTTCTTCACAAAAATCTTCACCAAATCTTTGTTTTAACTTCTTTTTACTCCGTTCCAACTGGGTTAACTTCGTAACCCATGGAAGTACAACATCATAACAACAAATAAATTAAACAAACATGAAATCATAGCTACAAAGTCCTCTAAATTGTCCAAATGTCCAAGTTCATGTCCAAAGTTCATTGTTCTTCATGTTCTTCATCCTCCTTAAGCATAGGTACAGATTTCTCTTTGTTCTTGTTCCACTTTCATGTTATTAATGGCTTACAAGGTCTCTTGGCAATATTATTAAGCAACCCCAACCAACAATAACAACAAAAATCGCAAGAAAACTCAAAACCCATCACAAAAGCTTGAAAAGCTTACAAAACTTAAAAATGGGGAGAGAGAAGGTTTGAAGAGGATGAATACCTCTTGAATGATTCTCCTTGATGCTACTAGACTCTACAAGAGCTTGAAGCTCTCCCTCTTTCTTCTCCTTGGCCTCCCGAGCTCCTCCTTCTTCTCCTCTTCTTTCTCCCGCATGCTTCTTCTTCTCTTCTTCCTTTTTTCGGCGACTTTCTCCCTTTTCCGGCGACTTTTCCGGCGACTCCTTTCTCTTCCTTCTTTGTAGCTCTCACTCTCTTTTTCTCTCTCTCTCTCTCTATCAGCTGATGGTAGCTTGAATGGGATGCAAGAGAGAATTGGAAAATTATTTGGGAGAAGTGGAGGAGTGAATTAGGGAGAAGTGGGAGAAAAATGGGAGTGGCTCAAGGTGGCCAATTTTTCTAAGCTTGCCAACAATCTCTCCCTCCTTGCTCTCATTTGATTGGTCTAATGTGGTTGGGTGGTTCCCACTTGGAGTAACAAGCCAAAATAAATACCCGAAAACACTAAAAATATATCCGAAAACTCGCACTTTTGTACCAAAACTGGTAAATAACTCTACCGAAAATTAAAATGGATATTACCATAAATATTGGGATGGGTAAAAATAATTATTATGAAATTTGTCCAAATATTCGGAACACCCATATTATACATTTCGGATACGGATAAAATCACGTATCAGCTCAAATAAAATTTCCGACGCTTGGAAAAATTATTCGTACGCGCACACGTATTTATGAAATTATTCAACATCGAAAAACACACAAAAAAATTTATGGCGTAAATAGTGCCTCGGGAAACGTGCCCCGTAAATAGTGATTTTACGATCTTTCGCAAAATCAATTATTCACTCATACGATTCAATAACGCATAAATCTTCATACATTGACATCATCCAGGTTATAAAATAACCTTAAAGGACATCACATAAAAATAATATTTAATCCATTTAATAATATTAATAAACTCAAAATTACAAGGGTATTCACGGTTCGCGATCGCTGCTCTTCACGATTAACTCTCCATAATCATATACCTCAACGTACATATATCTCACCCATATTTTGGGTTAGCGTCTTTACAACAAATAACTCGTTCGATAATATTATCCTTCAACTATTTACTTAATCCAATAAATAGTATTCTAGCGATATTTCTCGAATTCGCCAAATTAGCTAATACGAAAACTTTCATACTTACTAATCATCCTCTACACATAATCTAGGTTATAATATAACCTTTAAACACTTACCACATAATATTATTAATAAAAGTCTATTTTATTCAATAATATTCATAAGCTCGGATTATCCAGCTATCCACGACTCGTGATCGTTATAATAATTAACTATTAACTCATTCATTTTGAATCTATGTATATATTTCATATTATAAATATACATATTAAGCTCACCAATTAAAATTACATAAATATATATAACACATATATATTCAAACACGACTCATAATAAGAATTATTCTATATTAAATTCTTATTATAATTATTCTCGAAAATACGGGTTGTCACAAAGGTGAATTAAAATAATTTATAATATTAAATTATTTTAATATGGTGAAATTATCGCATTAAATAAATTATTTTATTTAATGTACAACGTTCATTTTTATTGGAAAGATTAAATGATTATACATTAAGTGAAAATGTATTACACGATAAGTACAGAGGGGTTTATGTAATATATTATATGTATATATGAAATATACTTAATGAAATAAGTGGGAATGCTGAGTTATTAATTTAGGTTGGAGCTGTCAATATACTAGAGAAAGTAACACTAAGCAAAGCATGAGCTGTGACTAGAGAAGCATGATAAAGAACAACTATCATTATCTGATAAAAAGGGCAGTCAAAGAAAACCCTTGTTTCTCTTCCTTCCCTGACCCATTCTCATTTGTTCCAAAGAATGGAAAGAAAAACAGTTCCCTGCCCTTTCCCTATCCGTTCCAAAAGAAAGGAAAATAGGTTCTTTCATCTTTTCTATTCCAAAATCTCTACCAAAGTCCATACAAATTGAAGGCAAGCCAAGAGAAGAAGGGTCCTAGCTAGGAATTTAAGGAAGTTCACAACGAATTCATGGAAGAAAGAGTCCAATTCAGTTTATGGAACGAATTAATCAACCAAATTTCCAAAAGTTTGGGTAAAACACTTTGCTCATCTAATTCATAAAAATTGTTTGAGTATTAGTTTTTATTTACTAAAATTGATTATGGTTATAGTATATATCAAGGAGAATTAACATGGTGCATAGTGAATATGTATAAATCCTATGAATTGGAACTTTGAAAAGTTAGTAAACTAACTAGTTTATAAATTAGTTTGTAATTAGTTAGTTTTGATTGTGTAATTGGTTATTATGAACTGAATTAGAGCCTTGGTGTATAGTTGTTGTTGTGCGGAGTTATAAGAAAGGAAATTATGGATTACCCACAACCAAATCGCTAAGAACTCAAACGACTATGAAAATGCACGTGTTATGTTGGTTAAATGGCCATAAAGAATAAACACGGATAAAAACTTGGAATTTGATGAAGCCGATACTATAGACGAGTCTTATTATGTTAAATAAGACTTATTTGTAAAGCAAGTTGGGTTGGAACGCGTCAAGGCGAGTTTTGACAAAATTTGTGACCATAAAGAGTAAAAATGGTGAAAAACTTGGAATTTTACGAAGCCGAGACTTTAGACGCGTCTTAATATGTTAAACAAGACTTAGTTGTGAAGTAAAACGAGTCGGAACGAACCACGACGAGTTTTGGCTTGTGAACGCAAAGTCTAAAAATTAGCCTCTGCTGCCTTTTTCGGCACGCTGTTTGGTCAGCTTAGAAAACTTAAATTGTTGAGGTTATATTTTTTTAAAATACTTTGGTATGCTATGTATAACATATCCAAAAATTAGATCAATCCGATAAACGAGCAAAGCGTCAGAAAATTGCAAAGTAGGCTGGACAGCAGCAGTAGCAAGACAGCAGCAGCAGCCGCCGCCGGGGCCCTGCGCGCGCCCAGCTGTGCAGCGCTGCTGCTCGATGAGCTTTTCGGACGCGATTTTGAGATGTTTTCGGGATCCGTTTTCACGGTTAGAAATTTTTTAAAAATACGATGCAATAAGGACTCTAACATACCAGAAATTCACCACGAATTGAATAATGGTTTAAGAATTAAAAATAGGCGAACATGCATGTCAGAACACGAAAACGGGCAACGTCGAACTGAGCCAACATGGGCTATTTTGACATTCGTCGTTCCGATTCGCGTTCGGGATAACTTTTAAGCAACGTTAAGTCTCATATAGTCCCAATATGTGAGATTTGACGATTTTGATAAATTTATGCCATGAAAATTCATTTCGGACATAATTAATGCATTAAAAATATATTAAAAATATGAAATTTCATTTTTAAGCAAACGGAAGCCGGCGAGGGTATGTAAAATAGTTTTATAGCGAAATGAAAAGCGTGAAACCGTTAAAAAGTGTAATAATCATAAAAGTGGCGAAATGAAGGTTTCTGGGGTTCAAAATGGAGGTTTTGAGCCGAGATTTATATAGCTATGTATATATACTTAATATATATACAAAGCGAAAATGTGATTTATTTGCTAAATGAAATACTAAGCTAACGTGCTAACAGATAAAATATTTATTAATGAGGAAATAGTCCGAGTTGACTCATGGACAGACAAAAAGATATAAAAAGTATTTAAATTAAAGAAATAATATAGTCAATTGAATTTTACTATAAAAGTCATGTATTAGTTGTTTAAACTCCGAATTTGCGAGTAAAGTTAAAAAATATTTCTGAAATGGAATATAAATGGTTTAAGCTTCACGATGTAAAATATTTATATCTTAAAATGTGTGAGATTTTTATTATTTATATTAAGGATTAAAATGAATAAAGTTTCTAAAGGAACCAAGATTGGTTTTGAATGAGGTATAAATAATATTAGTTTTTATAAACTAATATTTATTGATAATGAATATACATGCATGTTTTGCAACATATTTAATTAGCTAATATGTAAGTGCATGTAAATACAATTGTGTAGGATTTGTAGAGAGAAGTTAAGTTAAATTATAGCGGTAATCTCCAATCAAGACAGGTTTCCTTAATCTTACTCAAGTTTATATTGAGCAAGTTTCCTTAATCTTACTCAACTTTTACATTGAGCAAGTTCCTCTTAACTCAAACTTAAGTTATTATATTTCAAGCATGCTAGTGGTTTAATTCTTTATAAGATTCGCACATAGTGCATGTTGCATATGTCTATCAGGTATGAAAGGCTGATCACCTTCATTACCATAAGGTTCAGTTAAATTGTTCATGGTCATTATTGACATCCAGAATTATTGATTCAGTCATTCAATTATTAAAATTATGATTCATGCTCTATCACAATTATTATATTGTTGAAAATTTAAAAGCTTATTCTTTCTTTCAATCATGATATATCTTTCTTGTATTTAAACTTGCTTGGAAAAATAGTTGCTCACCCTTGCTATATTATGATAATAAATTTCAGATTAATACGAATGTTCTAGGAAAGACAGAGATAGAAACAAAGGACAAGATTATAGTGTTATGCATGATAACCAAATTAGTTATTTGATGTAAGTTATTTGTGTAAACCTTTTTGTGAATCTAAAGGTAAATATGTATTAAAATAAAGGTTATAGACCTTGGGATATATAGTAGAGTTTATTATATAAACAATTTATGTTTATATCTTTCACAGTAGTTGTAAATATGATGTATCGTGACGCACCAGGTCCGAGGTTCATAGGACTCGGATTTGGGGGCGCCACAAGTTGGTATCAGAGTTGATACGTTATAAACCTTAAGTAGGAGTACCTTAGGCTATAACCGTAGAGATGAGGATAAGAAATAAACTCAAATAGAGTTTGAAGTGCTAAGAGATGAATTTGGGAAATTCATTATTAAGTAAAGAAAAAGATAGAGAAGTTTTGAGAATTAATATAGTAAGCTGAATTCGTCAAGTCAGCAAACTGTATTCGGTAATCCAGCAAACCGAATTCATTAATACAGTAAGCTGAATCCAATATCCTGAATAGAATGTAAAAGATGATAAGAAATAAACTCAAATCGAGTTTAAGTGTTAAGGGATGAATTTAGGAAATTCATTATTAAGAAAATAAAGAAGATTCAAAGTAGAATCTTAAAGAGTTATAAAGATAAGAATCCGGAGTTACCCGACTCTGATAATAAAGATGATGAGTAATGATGAATAGACAAAGTCTATAAGGCTAAAAGCATAAAGGAAATCATAATATAACATGATTAAAGAGAAAGATAAGAAGATCGAAAACAAAATGATCATGAGATAGAAAAGAATCGTAATATAATACGATTATAAGAAAGATCACAATGTGATCTGATTAAGACATGGAATGATAGATGATCAATCGATTGATTGAAAACTTTATAGCAGAATTGCTGTACGAAAAATGGTACTAGAAGATAGTACGAAGACAAAACTCAGAAGGAGTTATAAATGATAGAATACGAATTGAAAGTTCGTATTGAGCAAAGAGCAAGATAAGATTGGGATTATGTAGGTTTTCAAATGAGGACTCATGTTAGTGGCTGAGTTGTACGATTCCTTGTATGGGCGGGGAATTTGTGCTTGGTTTGAGAACCATTTAGCTTCCTATATCGATATAGTGGTTGAGTTGAACAATTCCTTGTATGGGCGGGGAATTTGTGCTTGGTGTAACAATCGCTTAGCTTCCTATATTGATTAGTGGCCGAGTTGACCAATTCCTTGTATGGGCAGGGGATTGTGTTTAGTTCGACAAACACTTAGCTTCCTATATTGATAATCATTGGAACTTGGTGTCGCGTTGTTCGCTATATATATGTTGAGAAGGTGATTCTTTTCTCATGTGTATAACGGATAGTTGGAGAATATTAAGATTAGGTGCGAGTTCTTTAAACTCATACGTTTGGTAAGTTCGTGACTCATAATCGTATGGTGGAACCCCTCAGCGAATAGACGATTTTGGTCTGACTAGGATAAGTTCCTAAACCCATATGATTGTGGTAAGTTCCCGAACTCATAATGTGTGGTATGTTTGATGAACTATACTAGAGTATAGAAAGGTTGTGGATGAAGAATTGAGGATTTAAGTGTAGTAAACTTTAAGGATGATAGAAATAGATAGAAAATTATTAAGTAACGGATCATGGGAGAAATTGGAGTTGATGGAGAAAACATAGGTATTCCAAATCTTCTAGCTATGCTAGATTTCGAATTTATTGACATCGTGCTGATAAAAGCATTTTTGAAAAATATTGGGTCAGATTATTGGACCAATGAGTTTTAAAAGTTCTATTATTTATATGTCTATGTTAATTGTTTCAGCTAAGACAAACATGATTTGAAATATATTAAAATGTATTTTTAAATAGTCATCAATGCATCATGGAACCTGGTGTGGAATGACAGATGATGGAGTCATCAATGCAGATTAACCTAGTGTTGCATGTGATTTAAGGATCGTCTGCTCACTATGGTATGATGTAGTATGACAAAGTCACAAAATGACGGAATCCTCAACGGACTGTAAATACAGTGCGGTATCATGACGTCATAAAATAATTTTCAAAATTTTGAACCAGTTAAAGAAAAGTTAATGCCAATTTAAGTGGCTAGACAAATAACTCGATTAATGTTCGAATTATTAGTATATGTCTAAGCTAATTGATTCAGCTAGACAAATGTTTATGAAAATTCAAGTAATCTCTTTGAGAATTTATCCCGAACCAAATTGTTTTGGTGAGGAATCTTGTGCTGAGACTGAGGGGAAAAACCCCGAAAAATAGGGGATATACTAATTGGATAAAATATTCCAATTTAAGAACGCATATAGTCGTTCCGAAAACTAAGGTGCAATAAGCTGAACACCTAACGTACCCGACTAGGGAGTTTACCTTCTTTGTGATTGTAAACATACCTGGTAATTTACCATTTTACGGTGTAAATATCGTTAAAACTATGTGTTCATGGTCTATATGACCCCTCAGCATAATATGAAAAGTTTTAACTCCTTAGAGAGAAGTCATGGTAGAATGTGATGATGGAAAAGATCCACATAGAAGGAGATAACATGTACTCATTAAATTGAGAATGTAATCAGATGTGATCAGATAAATGTTAAATTGAAAACCTAGTTTTGATGGATAAAAGGAGCAGAGATTAGTATACTGATGAGTAGGTTTTATACCTACGAATTGGATACCATTTGACTGCATTATTGTTAATTTTCTTGAGTCGTAGTTACTTTTCATGCGTTTTTTATGTTTGTGTAGGCACTCTGCATTTGGAACCAAAGTGGTGGGGAATGGGGCATTAAAGCAGGAAAAATGAAAAGAATAGTAAGTTGCTGAGGAGCTGCGCGGGCGCGCGAGAATTGCATTGGAAGGCGGCGCGAGCGCGCAGGGCGTCAGACCGAGCTTCTGCTGGGATGCTGCGCGAGCGCGCTGTGGGTATGTTGTGGCTAGTGCGTGTTCACTAAGTTGACTTTTCAGCAATTTAAAAGAATTTGATGTGTAATTGGATTTGATACTCTTTAATTAATTAGGATTTTTATTAGATACTATAAATAGTTGTTTTAAGTTAATTTTAAAGTTGTTGAACTTATTATTAGAAAACCCTAGTTTTTGAGCAATTGGAGAAGACTTGAAGCAAGTTGATAGCAGGAGAAAGCAAGGAGGAGCAGGACAGAGATTGAAGGATTGCTTACAGTGTTTCTTCTCTTTTCTCTCTATTCCAAATTTTTGATGTTATTAAACTTGTGGATGATGAATTCTAGTTTAATTATGAACTAAATTTCTTTTAAGGCTATAATGGATCTTAATGCGTAGTTTTGAATAGCATGCTTCTTTGAATATTATGATTAGTTATTTTTGGATTGTCTATTATGGTTTGTGCTGAATTGTTTAATTATCTGGCCAATAATTACCGAGATAATCTGTATGAATTCGAGAGATGAAATATAGATTTAGATCTGACCATAATAGCATGTGATTGTGTCTTCTGTTGTCGATGGAATTCATAATTTGTGATTAGGATAGAGATATACCTATCACCGCATGTAATCAAAATAGGGAACTTGGGCTTTAAATCCTTTTTAATTGTAATTCACATAGAAATATAGTGAGTTAGTTATCTAGGGTGATTAACTTGAGTCTATCAATTGTGGATTTAAGTTAAGTTGTTTATGAAACATTGAAAGATGATCATAAATAGTGATGAGTTCCTGGTTAACAATCCAGAATAACTAGCACAATCCAAAGGGGAGCGTGTTAAGTAAAATAAAGCATTAAGTGAAGTTATAGTCTTAAGTCTTTAAAAATCTGTTTTCAACTAGTGTTAGTAATTTAATTTAGAATTAATTAGTTAAATTCAAAACCTCAGAAATCGTTGATCATTTGTTTACTAAAATAGATTTGATTTAAATTGGGAATTTGTTATTATAAAATCAATTCTTCTCTGTGGGACGATACTCTACTTTCACTTTATTACTTGTGGACTGGGTATACTTGCGTATTTTTGCTAGTATAGATTTTGGCAAACACGTTTTTGGCGCCGTTGCCGGGGAGCAATTGTGTCTATAATTTCAAGTTTTAAATTTAATTAATTCAGTTTTAGTTAACATTTTTTTTCTTGTTACTTCCTGTTTCAGGTGATCTTGGTTTGTTTATGCAAACACGATCAAAGCAGCCGGAACTTGTGCATAGTGAAGACGATCTTGAAAATAAGTTACGCAAGTTAAGAAAGTTTTACCGTGAGACAATCGAGAAAGAAAAAATGGTTAACGAAGAATAGAAATCATTGAGGGAATATGCCAGGCCTAAGCTTGATGAAATCAGGTCAAGCATCACGAGGCCAGCCATCACGGCTAATTCCTTTGAGATCAAGTCGGGTACAATTCAGATGATTTAGAATACGATACAGTTTGGGGGATTAGCCAACGATGATCCTAATGAGCACTTGGTTAGCTTTCTTGAGATTTGTGATACATTCAAATATCCCAATGTAACTGATGATGCGGTGAGACTACGTCTGTTTCCGTTTTCACTAAGGGATAAAGCAAAGAGTTGGTTGCACTCACTTCCACCGGGGTCCATCACAACTTGGGATGACTTGGCCCAGAAATTCCTAGCAAAATTCTTTCCGCCGGCTAAGTCTGCTAAGTTGAGAAACGATATTTCCACTTTTGAGCAAAGTCATGGAGAGACACTGTATGAGGCTTGGGAAAGGTTCAAAAAGTTATTGAGAAGATGTCCACATCATGCATTACCCAAGTGGCTGCAAGTCCAGACATTCTACAATGGGCTAAGTAGTAATACTCGAACAATTATAGATGCAGCTGCGGGGGGAGCACTTATAGATAAGAATTTTGATGAAGCTTACACCTTGTTAGAAACTATGGCTACAAATAACTATCAATGGCCGACGTCGAGGATGAATCACCAAAAGGTAGCTGGAGTTTTGGAAGTAGATGCGATCACTGCACTAACAGCTCAGATGGCAGCCATGTCTAAGAAAATTGAAGCTTTGGCAGAGTCGAAGGTCCAGCAAGCAGCTTATGTGTGTGAGCTATGTGCAAGTGCACATCCGACAGAATATTGTGCTATTAATCCGGAATCTGTACAGTACTTAGGGAGTTACAACCGACAGCAACAACCATACCAGAATGCATATAATCCGGGGTGGAAGAATCATCCGGGTTTCTCATGGAGCAATAACACTCAAGTTCAAAATCCCGCTCCAAGATCATAGAATCCCCCGGGTTTTCAGAACCAAGCTCCACAACAAGCAGAGAGAAAACCCAATTTAGAAGAGTCTTTGGCAAGATTTATCACAGCATCGGAAAAAAGAATGAATGAGCAAGATAAGCTGTTAAATTAGGTAGACTTGAATGTGAAGAGCCAAGCGGTGTCAATTCGAAATCTGGAAAATCAGCTCGGTTAGTTGGCTCAAGTCTTGAACAATCGACCGCAAGGAGCACTTCCAAGTGATACAGAGGTTAACCCCAAGAGAGATGGTAAGGAACAATGTCAAGCTGTAACACTTCGAAGCGGGAAGCAACTCCAGCAGACCAGCACGGCCGCACCTGAAATACAAAGGGAGGCAACACGGCCGCGCCCATCCCCAGTCCCAACTCCTGCAGAGAACTTGGTAGAAAAAGACAAGGAAACGGAAACTGAGATGAAAGATAAGGAGAAAGCAAAGAAAGCAGTAGTATATCCTCTTGTTCCATATCTACAGAGATTTCAAAAGCAGAAAATAGACAAATAATTCTCCAAATTCCTTGAAGTCTTTAAGAAGCTGCAAATCAACATACCATTTGCCGAGGCTTTAGAGCAGATGCCGAGCTATGCCAAGTTCATGAAAGGAATTTTGTCAAGGAAGAAAAAGCTGGAGGATTATGAAACAGTAGCATTGACTGAAGAGTGTAGTGCTATATTGCAGAAGAAGTTGCCACCGAAGTTAAAAGATCCGGGTAGTTTCACTATCCCTTGCACCATTGGCAGCTTATCAATCAGCAGATGTTTGTGTGATTTGGGTGCGAGCATCAACCTTATGCCGTTATCGATATATGTCCAGCTGGGTCTACCTACATCGAAACCGACCAACATCTCACTTCAGCTTGCTGATAGGTCGGTTACATACCCTAGATGTATTGTGGAAGACATCTTGGTAAAAGTGGATAAATTCATATTCCCAGCCGATTTCATCATTTTAGACTATGAGGAGGACAAAGACATTCCTATCATACTAGGGAGACCTTTCTTGGCAACTGGAAGAACACTTATAGATGTACAAAAAGGAGAATTGACTATAAGGGTGCAAGACCAAGAAGTGACATTTAATCTGTTCAAAGCCATGAAATTTCCTACGGACGAGGAAGAGTGTTTCCGGTTGGATGTGGTAGACAAAATGGTGGATGATGAGTTTTTGAGAAAATTGAATGAGGAATCTTTGGAAACTATGTTATTGGGAGAGGCTGACATGGATGATCCTGAGATGATGGAGTTCCTTCAAATTCTTGATACGGTGCCGAGGGTGCGCAAATTTCATATTCCCTATGAACCTTTGGAACTTACTAATAAATCCTTGGAATGCTTGAAGCCATCTCTTGAGATACCTCCTACTCTTGAACTTAAACCTTTACCTAGTCATCTGAGGTATGCTTATTTGGGTGAATCATCTACTTTGCCTGTTATCATTGCATCTGTACTTAACGAATTGCAGGAAAATAAGTTGATTCGAGTTCTCCGGGAGTACAAATCAGCAATTGGTTGGACCATCGCAGATATTAAAGGAATTAGCCCATCATTCTGTATGCACAAGATCCTTTTGGAAGACGATGCCAAACCAACGATAGAACAACAAAGGAGGCTGAACCCGATCATGAAAGAGGTGGTGAAAAAGGAAATTTTGAAGTGGCTTGATGCAGGTATCATTTACCCCATCTTCGATAGCAGTTGGGTGAGTCTAGTCCAGTGCGTGCCTAAAAAGGGTGGTATGACGGTTGTAGAAAACGAGAATAATGAATTGATACCGATAAGGACAGTGACTGGATGGAGGGTTTGTATAGATTACAGGAAATTAAACAAGGCAACCCGCAAGGATCACTTTCCTCTACCCTTTATTGATCAAATGTTAGATAGACTGGCTGGGCACGAGTTCTATTGCTTGTTGGATGGCTACTCAGGTTATAATCAGATAGTGATTGCCCCTGAAGATCAGGAAAAGACTACCTTCACGTGTCCTTATGGCACTTTCGCTTTTCGGAGGATGTCTTTTGGCTTATGCAAAGCACCAGCGACATTCCAAAGATGCATGATGGCTATTTTTTCAGATATGGTCGAACACAACATGGAGGTATTCATGGACGATTTTTCAGTGTTTTGTGACACATTTGATAGTTGCTTGGAAAATCTGGTCCTGGTTTTGAAAAGATGCGTGGAGACCAATTTAGTACTCAACTGGGAAAAATGCCACTTCATGGTGCAAGAGGGGATAATTCTTAGGCACAAGGTGTCGTCAAACGGGTTAGAGGTAGACCAAGCCAAGCTAGAGACAATAGAAAATCTACCCCCACCAACTACAGTCAAGGGAATAAGGAGTTTCTTGGGACACGCCGGATTTTATAGAAGATTCATAAAGGACTTTTCTAAGATCTCTAAGCCTTTATGTAGCCTATTGGAGAAAGATGTTCCCTTTAAGTTTGATGATGAGTCTCTTGCGGCTTTTGAATTGTTGAAAAGGAAATTGACCACAGCGCTAGTCATTGTAGCACCGGATTGGTCAAGGTCGTTGGAGTTGATGTGTGATGCTAGCGATTATGCTATTGGGGCTATTTTGGGCCAACGAAAGGAAAAGATTTTTCACGCCATTTATTATGCTAGCAAAACACTGTCCGATGCCCAACTCAACTATACGACTACCGAGAAGGAGTTGCTTGCGGTTGTGTATGCCTTTGACAAATTTCGGTCGTACTTAATTGGAACTAAAGTAGTGGTGTTCACTGACCATTCTGCCATAAGATATCTGATTTCGAAGAAAGATGCGAAGCCAAGGCTGATTCGATGGATACTTCTACTCCAGGAGTTCGACTTGGAAATCCGGGATAGGAAGGAGACGGAAAATCAAGTGGCAGATCATCTCTCGAGATTAGAAAATAATGACCACGTCAAGGGAGACAAAACGGTGATCAATTGTGACGCCCCCAAATTCGGGTTTCCAAATACCCGGATCCGGTCATCACGATCCAACATAAACATCCACCTATAACAACATATGGTATCTAAAATGCGGAATAAAATAAACATACGTTGTTCATTACAAGGTATTACTAGTCCCAGAATACGATTAACCTTAAACATTTACACAATCCATACCCTAAATAGCTATCAGGGTTTAAATTACATTAACAGAAATTAACTAACACATGAATCTAAAGTCTGCTACGAGAAGTCTATCATTTCATCTTTTCTTTCCCTTTATTCTTCCCTGACGTCTCGGGTTTAGCTGCAATGAAGTCATGATATAGCAAGAATGAGCAACGAGTTTGCCCAGCAAGTTTAAGGTGCAACAATAAAAATATATCATGATGAAGGGATATTAAAGGGATTTCAACAATAGAATAATCAGAAGCAAGAACATTAAATGCTTTTAGAACAATTGATAGTCAAATAGACTTTGAACGGTAACTTCCAAAGGAGTCAATAGCTAGTTGACCCTCTGGTTACTGGCTACAGAATAACGTACTTGAGGGGATCAGCCTCGCGTACCCTATGTATATGCATAACATTTAATTCTGCTATTTGTACCTTATATACGGTACGTGGGGTACTCCCCTATAAATAAAGGGGTGTTCATACAGTCTAAGAATCCTTACCAGTGATTGGTTCGGATAGCTTTTATAAATTCATAATTGCCTGACCGAACAAGGGTTCAGACTTAACCATGAGTAGTTTCAAATTTCTGAATTTAAATAATTATATGAAATCAATATGCGCGAGTACGAATGTCAATAAATATATAGATGTGGAATAATTTTAAGAGTAATTAGACCACTTAAAGCGTACTCGGAAATAAGATTCAAGCTTAAAGAATAACTTGCAACAATATATACCTCTTTGCATGAATTAAAACAATGCATAAGGTTTAAAAGCTTGCTCAATGCAAAAATTGAGTGAGAAGAACTTGCAAAAATGAAAGAAGTTTAGGGTTAGGAACTTGCCTGTTTGTTCAGCTACAATTAAATCTTAGCTTTAATTACTTGGCTTTGGATAACCTATCAGCTGGTAGAGTTGATTTATCCATTAGCATTGCGTAATTATACTCACTTATGCTATTTATTTAACAGATAAACAATTCACCGAATACATTTAATTACTACCTAGCCAGCAGTTAAACAGAATTTAATTCTAATAGCCTCTAGCTATTATTTAAGATAAACAATAGCTAGTCATGGTTACCTATCATTCGAGTACCCTGCTAAATGTGGTTTGCAATTCCTTATTATCAGTTACAAGAAAATTAATGAATTTAACATGATTTGTTAACAACTAAATAGTAGTTGATCTTTTACTTCGTCTTTTATTTACTTAATTACTATCCACCTTAAGGGCAATTGAGTAATTACTACACTTGGTTCTTTATTCAACAATAATTAAATATTCAATGTATTAATTCTACACACGCTTAATTATTATTAAATATTTATTGAATAATTAGTGAGTGTTTATAATCTCATTAATCCCACTCATACTTAATCATTATATCATTATTGATTAAGTAATTATTATTCTCATTAGCTCTACTCATACCTAATTATTATTAATCAAATAATAATTAGATATTTATTATCTTTACTTATTATTTATGGATAGCTAATAAACAATTATTTGTTAACCTGGTTCATCATTAGATATTTATTATTTAACTTTATTATTTAATATTAATTAAATAATTAAAATTATTTATGGATAACTAATAAACAAATAATCTATTAGTTTTATTCATACTTGATTATCATTTAATAGTAGTTAAACAATAATCAATTATTTATTAGCTTTATTTATTATTTAAGGTTAAATAATAAATAATTAAATTATTAACTTTATTTATTATTTATTAATAAATAATTATTTTATTACTCTGTTCATACTTAATTATTATTTATTATTAACTAAATAATACTTAAATATTTATTATCTTTATTTATTATTTATCGCTTAATAATAATTAATTACCTTATTAGTTTCCTTCATGCTTAATTATTATTTAGTAAATAATAATTAAATACTTACTATCTTTATTAATTATTAAATGGTAGATAATAAATAATTATCCCATTAACCCTAATTATTATTTGATATTAACTAATAATTAATACCTATTATTCCTCTTATTATTTATTGACAATTAATAAATAATCATTAACTTGTTGTTACCCATTGGCCCAACAAATCCCTACCCAAAGCTAGGTTCGATTCCCAGTCACACAACACCCTCAATACCTACGTTTGGGACTCATAACACACGCTGCAGTTAGCAAGTGATATGCATATACTAGTTTCAGTCCCTGTGCCACAGCCAAAATACTACCATATAATAATTCAAGGTTCGACTTTGGCATAATACTGTCATTGGCAGCACAATTAATACAAAATGAAGAATAAGCTTATTCAGTCATTACAACAACACTTGGTTCTTTCAGACAATACCCCAAACAGGTGAGGGGCATACTAAAGTGCTACAATAGCTAACCAAACATATGAAAATCCACACCTATGACCCAAACTTATATCACCTGGACCCTCCATGGCCCTCCACACTGACTTTCCTAAACAATACAACACATACATCAACAACCGAGAAGGAAAGAAAAGAAAACCTTCATGGCAGTTAGGTTCAGAACACAACCCAATATAACAACACAATACCAGATTTCTCAATTCCAAACCAAGCAACATTAACACAATCAATACCAAGTCTTTAAACCCAACAATTATAAAACAAGGTATGAGTTTCATACCAAGGCAGTTACAATGATATACTGTTATACCAGAAACAACCTAAATCAAACCAAACTATTACAGAATTTTAACAACCAATCACAGTTGCTTAATACCTCGATTTCGTTCGATTGGCTGCCTTCCTTCTTCTTCCAAAATATGAAACCCAGCTGGACATTCGACGACTAATTCCCCTGTCTCTCCCTCTAATTTTCGAACCCTAACTTTGTATAAGTTTTGCTCCAATTTGAGACTCACAAGAGCCGAAAGAATCAACCGCTTTGGGGTTTTAGGGCTCAATTTATAGAGGAATAATTTCTCTTTTTGCTGGCTGTTACCTCGCTCAAACAGGACAATACCCAACGATTTGGTCAATATCTGACGGTAGGAGAGGATTAAGCGAACGGTGGTCTCATCAATCCTCGAGCCGCGTAGTTCCGCCGGTTAAATCGCCGAACTTCAGGGACCTCTGGTCCAAGTCGCTGCTTGCTCGGTCGTCGCCCCTTTCCCTGCTCCGACCGCTGGTCACCACACTGTTGCCGGCGCCAATCCTTGTCCGTTTGCCTTGATTGATGGATTTGAGACTGGATAGGCTTGGCTCAATCCCTCTCCCTCCTTCCCGTTGCTATCTTATTGAGGGTTTAGACCCTTAGACTCTGATATCCCCAAATCTCCTTACTGATTGCCTCAATTGTTTTTGCCGGCTGAAATGATCCGACCCGGTAGGATAGAAAAAGAAATGGGCTTCTCAAATGGATTTAGGCTGGCTGAAAATAATTAGAAAGGCAGCCCACTTCGATTTAACTCGACCCCAGCCCACTCGGTTGGCCCAATAGGAAATAAAATGGGAATTGGGTCAGCTAAAATAAACAGAAAAGTAGCCCAACTTGTTTACTAATAACACTATGCCTCTAATATTTAAATTAAATAACTAGTTAAATTAATTAGTTATTTCAGATATTTATTATTATTGTTATTTTCCATTATTCTTTATTTAGAAGAATTTATTTATTAATCTTCTTTCCAAATTTTCTTGCAATTAAATTTTTAGGGTTAACCCATCAATTATTCAACTTTTAACGAGCCCTTTTTAATGCGAAAAATAAATAAATTATTGGACCATATATTTAGATAATTAATAATAATAATACTCACATGGATCTAATTAAATTCGAAAAATTTAATTAAAACGAATTATATATCTCAAAACAAATTAATACAATGTTTAAGAATTTCTTGGACATTACATCCTCTCCCCCTTATAAAAATTCCGTCCTCGGAATTTCAATCTAAGGTTACTCGAATAACTGGGGGTAATTCGCTCTCATCTTCTCTTCAAGCTCCCACGTGGCTTCTTCCACCGCGTGATTTCTCCAGAGAACCTTCACCGAGTGAATGATTTTATTCCTCAGCTTCTGCTCTTTCCTATCCAGTATTTGAACAGGAACCTCCTCGTACGATAAATCCCTTTCGACTTGAATTGGTTCATAGGAGATGACATGTTTGTAGTCTGGCTTATACGGACGCAACACTGATACGTGAAACACGTTGTGAATGTGCTCAAGTTCAGGAGGTAAGGCTACCTCGTACGCCACTTCGCCGATCCGCCTCAAAATTTCGAACGGTCCTATGAACCTAGGGCTCAGTTTACCCTTCTTCCCAAAACGAATTTTGCCTTTCCAGGGGGATACTTTTAGAAATGCAAAGCTACCAACTTCAAAGTCTCGTTTCTGACGATGTAAATCGGCATACCTCTTCTGACGATCCTGGGCTGCTACTAACCGTTGTCTTATTACTTTAATAATTTCCACAGTTTGTTGTACCAATTCTGGTCCCAACAACCTCCGTTCACCAACTTCATCCCAACACAACGGCGTTCGACACTTTCTTCCATACAATGCTTCGTACGGTGGCATACCAATGCTAGCATGGTAACTATTGTTGTAGGCGAACTCTACCAGTGGCAAGTGATCGTCCCAGCTGCCACTTAAGTCCATCACCACTGCTCGGAGCATATCCTCTAGAGTCTGAATTGTTCGCTCACTCTGACCATCAGTCTGAGGGTGATATGCCGTACTCATTCTTAACTGTGTTCCCAGTCTCTCCTGTAGGCTTCTCCAAAAATTTGACGTGAAGCGCGGATCTCTGTCAGACACAATAGATACCGGCACTCCATGTCGTGACACTATTTCCTTCACGTAAAGTTTCGCAAGTTGTTCCAATTTGTACCTGATCTTGATCGGTAGAAAATGGGCAGACTTGGTCAAACGATCTACGATCACCCAGATGGCGTCTAGACCCTTATGTGTTGTCGGGAGCCCTACCACAAAATCCATTGTGATGTATTCCCACTTCCACTCGGGAATCTCTAAGGGTTGCAATAATCCGCTCGGCCGTTGGTGCTCTGCCTTGATCCTTTGACAAGTTAAACACCTGCTGACGAATTCTGCCACTTCCCCCTTCAAATGCGGCCACCAATAATGTTGACGAAGATCTTGATACATCTTGGTGCTACCCGGATGTACCGAGAATCTCGTATTATGGGCCTCCTGTAAAATTTCTTCCCTTAAGTCTGGTACGTAGGGTATCCAGATCCTTCCCTCGAATCTCAGCAATCCTGCGCTGTCAACCTTGTACTTCGATGCTTTTCCCTCCGATAATTGTTTCTTAATGTCAATGCATTCTTCATCAAATTCTTGAGCCTCCTGTATCTTATCCAGTAGAGTCGGACCTGCCGTTACAGTAAACAATTTTTCGTCCGCCTCCATTGGATACCTAACCTCCAGTTCCAGACGTTCAAAGTCCTTTACCAATTCCTCTTGAACCGTCAGCTGCATCAACTTCACCTTGCCTTTCCTGCTTAAGGCATCAGCCACTACATTTGCTTTGCCCGGATGGTACAGAATTTCACAGTCGTAGTCCTTGATCAATTCTAACCATCGGCGTTGCCTCATGTTCAGCTCCTTTTGAGTGAAGATATATTTCAGACTTTTGTGATCTGTATATATCTCACACTTCTCCCCGTATAGGTAGTGCCTCCAAATCTTCAGGGCGAAAACTACCGCTGCTAACTCCAAGTCATGAGTCGGATAACCCTTCTCATAATCCTTCAACTGACGCGATGCGTACGCCACGACCTTGCCGTGTTGCATCAGTACACAGCCAAGACCCTTGTGTGATGCATCGCTATACACTACGAAACCCCCAGTGTTGTCTGGTAAGGTCAACACCGGTGCTTGGCTAAGTCTCTTCTTCAATTCCATGAAACTCTCCTCACACTTTTCCGACCAAACAAACTTGACTGTTTTCCTGGTGAGATTGGTCAATGGCGATGCTATCTTGGAAAAATCCTGAATGAATCTCCGATAGTATCCCGCTAATCCCAAGAAACTCCGGATCTCTGTGGGTGTCTTTGGTTGTTCCCAATTGATAACCGCTTCTACTTTAGCTGGATCCACCGAAACACCATTCTTGTCGATGACGTGACCCAGAAATTGCACCCTCTGCAACCAAAACTCACACTTAGAAAACTTCGCATACAATCTCTCCCTCCTGAGAGCTTCCAACACAATCCTTAAATGTTCAGCATGCTCCTCCTCCGTCCCTGAATACACCAGAATGTCATCGATGAATACAACTACGAACTTGTCCAAGTACTGCTTGAACACTCTGTTCATCATATCCATGAATGCTGCTGGTGCATTCGTCAATCCAAAAGACATTACCAGAAACTCGAAGTGCCCGTAATGAGTTCTGAATGCAGTCTTCGGGATATCTTCTTGCCTCACCTTCAGCTGATGATAGCCTGTTCTTAAGTCGATCTTTGGAAAGTACTTCGCTCCCTTAAGTTGATCAAACAGATCGTCAATCCTAGGAAGCGGATACCTATTCTTAATCGTAACTTTGTTCAACTCCCGGTAGTCGATGCACAGCCTCATCGACCCATCTTTCTTCTTTACAAACAGAACTGGCGCTCCCCATGGGGACACGCTCGGTCTGATATAACCTTTATCTAACAGTTCCTGCAGTTGCACCATCAACTCTTTCATTTCTACCGGTGCCATTCGATACGGTGGCTTCGATATTGGTGCGGTTCCTGGTGCCAAATCGATAACGAACTCGGTTTCCCTATCCGGCGGCAGTCCCGGAAGTTCATCAGGAAAGACATCGGTGAAATCTCTCACAACTGGTATTTGACTCATCTCATCCCCGACCTGACGAGTATCGACCACATGGGCCAAATAACACTCGCAACCTTTCTTCAGTAATCTCCTTGTTTGCATCATAGTAAGACAACAAGATGGTTTTGGTGACTTGCTGCCATAGAATACCACCTTCGACTTATTAGAAGTCTTTAGGTGTACACATTTCTTCTTACAATCAATGACTGCTCCGTGAATTGATAGCCAATCCATTCCCAGGATTACGTCAAACTCTCCCAGTCGAATTGGTATCAAATCCACATTGAGCTTAAATCCTCGCAATTCAGCACAACAATTCCTATGAATGCATTCTACGGGGATAATTTCCTTGTTGGCTACTTCTACGTTCATAGGGTGTTCTAACTTTTCACAAGGTACATTTAATTGACTAGCAAATTCTTCGGAAACAAAAGAGCAAGTAGCACCCGAATCAAATAGCACATATGCATTTATATCATTGATTGGGATGATACCTGACACCACGTCCTTGGATTCCATGGCATCCTGCACAGTCATGTTGAACGTGCGGGCTGTTGGCCTGTTGGCTTGACTGGATGGTGGCCCGTAGTTCAATCGGTTGCTGTTTCCACTGTTGTTGTTGTTGTTTCGGTTGCCACTCCCGGCGTCGCTTTTCTTCTTCGGACAATCCCTCATTTGGTGGTCGGGTGCTCCACATGAAAAACATCCCCCCTTTGGCTTATTCTGACATTGGGGAGCCATGTGCCCCGGCTGTCCGCAACGGTAACACACACTCCTTCCCTTCATACATTCCCCGGTGTGGTTCTTGCCGCAATTATTGCACCTGCCTGGTTTATTTGCCTCCCCTCCAGACTGGTTTCCTCCGGGTTTATTGCTACCGAAAGATTGGCTCTCACTCCATTTGCGTTTATTGGGGTTGCTGCCCCCGCTGCTCCCTGCCTTCGAGCCCTCATGTCCTTTCTTCTTCTCTTGGTTGTATTTGGCCAGGGCCTCGCTGCCACCCTCTGCAATGATTGCCCTCTCCATCAATTCTGCGAATGTTCTGATTTTTAATACCGCTACAGAATGGTATAACCATGGCTTCAACCCCTGCTCAAACCTACGAGCTTTCCTTTCCTCGGTACTGACTTGGTGAGCTGCAAACCGTGCCAACTCATTGAACTTAGCTGCGTACTCCGCCACAGACATGTTCCCTTGTTTTAGTTCCAGGAACTTGATCTCCATCTCCTGCTTCATGCTCTCTGGAAAGTAATTTTCCAAGAACATTTCCTTAAAACGATCCCAAGCGACAGTGCCTTCTTCCACTCGGCCTCTGTTGGCCTTCCACCAGTAGTTTGCCTCGCCTTTTAACATGAAGGTAGCAAAGCTTGTTTTCTGTTCTTCTGCCACCCTTGCCACCTCAAAGACCTTTTCTATCTCTTCTATCCAGGTCTGCGCTTCGACTGGGTTAAGAGTTCCCTTGAACTCAGGTGGTCCGACCAATTTGAAATCTTTAAAGTTTGCCAGATGATGCGCTGGCTCGGCTGCGGCTTGGGTTCTTCCAGGTGGCGATCTTGATTGCATGGCCTCTGCCAGCATTTCCGCAAACATTCTCATGGGGTTGGTTTGGTCTCCAACCTCACTTTCTGATTCCTCAACTCGCTGGTTACGTGGCCTTCCTCTCGGCATGGTTTGAATAAGGAAACTGATGACTTTTACCTATAGATTTACATTTTACACGTCATGTTATTAAAATAAGCAATCAAAGGTAAAATATCTATCAACACATTTGATTTAAGTGAAACATCTGTATTTATATTCATATACCACCGTTTGTTACAAGACGAAACCTGTGGCATACTGCTATAAATGCGCCACTGTGTCCTACCAAACATCCCCTAAAACAAAAAGTGGGGAATGATACTGCTCATCCTCTAAGGCAACAAAAGTTGGGGTTTGACTACTACCCCAACAAGAAAGCAAATAAAATGTTTCACAATACAAATATGCATACGTCCCTAATACAACAAAAGGTGGGACTGACTGTACTAGCAACTAAACCACCATCCTATCCCATCACTATACATCATGACGGATCCGAGCCTGCTGGCCAGAAGAGAATGCTCCGTCCCCGATCCTACGGCGAACCGAGCGGCTGGATTCCCCCACCTCAACCCGGGGCCTACGGTAGGCTGCATCCAAGGCATGCCCCAGGGTCTCTATCCTCACTGCCCTGGCCTCTAGCTGGTCCTCTAGCTGATCAGCCCTCCTAGCTTCCCTGGCCCAGGCCTCCCTGACGCGCATCCTCGCAGCTACCTCCAGTCCAGCCTCGAACCTCATAGCCTCCTGTTTCGCCCTCAGGTGGGCGATCTGTAAATCCCTCTGCTCCAGCCTCTCTCTCAGCTCAGCGTTCCGGGCCACTAGCTGATGTAGCAGTGGTCCGACCTGCTGTGCTGAGGACTCGTAGCCCTGCAGCTGTACCTTAGCCACCCCTAAATCATGCTCGAGCTGGTAGGCTAAGTCTCTGTATTGGTCCTCCATAAACTGATGGGTCTGGTTTTGCTCCTCCAAATGAGCAATTCGGGCCTCCAGCTCCTCATTTCTGTCAGTCAACCCCTCGATGATATCATCAGCAGTGGACCCCATGCCATCAATATCAGCAGGTGGCTCCTCCCCCTCGGCCTCGGGATCCTCCTCCTCAGTATCAGGGTCCTGACTACCGGACCTCATCACCCCACCTACTACTGGCTCTGGTAGCTCCCTATGGTAGTCCTCCTCCGGCTCGGACTCCTCCTGTAATAATCCCGGGCCAATAGGAGCATAGCCCACCAGCTGCTCCGCCACTACCGGTATGTCTATAAATACCTCCTCCTCACGGGCTCCACTGGTCTCCCCTATAGCAGCCATCCTACAAACACACAAAAACTAACATTAGTACAACAATAAAATATATTCATTGAAGAAATGAAGTTATATTTCATTGGGTACTACTCGACTCGATGAATTCCCCAATTCATCAAAACCACATATGATAAATCTCCTCGATTTATCTCCTAACACTCGATACGAGTTTACTATGAAGGTTATATCCTAGGTTTCGCGATCCTAAAGTTTATAACCTACAGCTTTGATATCAACCTGTGACGCCCCCAAATTCGGGTTTCCAAATACCCGGATCCGGTCATCACGATCCAACATAAACATCCACCTATAACAACATATGGTATCTAAAATGCGGAATAAAATAAACATACGTTGTTCATTACAAGGTATTACTAGTCCCAGAATACGATTAACCTTAAACATTTACACAATCCATACCCTAAATAGCTATCAGGGTTTAAATTACATTAACAGAAATTAACTAACACATGAATCTAAAGTCTGCTACGAGAAGTCTATCATTTCATCTTTTCTTTCCCTTTATTCTTCCCTGACGTCTCGGGTTTAGCTGCAATGAAGTCATGATATAGCAAGAATGAGCAACGAGTTTGCCCAGCAAGTTTAAGGTGCAACAATAAAAATATATCATGATGAAGGGATATTAAAGGGATTTCAACAATAGAATAATCAGAAGCAAGAACATTAAATGCTTTTAGAACAATTGATAGTCAAATAGACTTTGAACGGTAACTTCCAAAGGAGTCAATAGCTAGTTGACCCTCTGGTTACTGGCTACAGAATAACGTACTTGAGGGGATCAGCCTCGCGTACCCTATGTATATGCATAACATTTAATTCTGCTATTTGTACCTTATATACGGTACGTGGGGTACTCCCCTATAAATAAAGGGGTGTTCATACAGTCTAAGAATCCTTACCAGTGATTGGTTCGGATAGCTTTTATAAATTCATAATTGCCTGACCGAACAAGGGTTCAGACTTAACCATGAGTAGTTTCAAATTTCTGAATTTAAATAATTATATGAAATCAAATGCGCGAGTACGAATGTCAATAAATATATAGATGTGGAATAATTTTAAGAGTAATTAGACCACTTAAAGCGTACTCGGAAATAAGATTCAAGCTTAAAGAATAACTTGCAACAATATATACCTCTTTGCATGAATTAAAACAATGCATAAGGTTTAAAAGCTTGCTCAATGCAAAAATTGAGTGAGAAGAACTTGCAAAAATGAAAGAAGTTTAGGGTTAGGAACTTGCCTGTTTGTTCAGCTACAATTAAATCTTAGCTTTAATTACTTGGCTTTGGATAACCTATCAGCTGGTAGAGTTGATTTATCCATTAGCATTGCGTAATTATACTCACTTATGCTATTTATTTAACAGATAAACAATTCACCGAATACATTTAATTACTACCTAGCCAGCAGTTAAACAGAATTTAATTCTAATAGCCTCTAGCTATTATTTAAGATAAACAATAGCTAGTCATGGTTACCTATCATTCGAGTACCCTGCTAAATGTGGTTTGCAATTCCTTATTATCAGTTACAAGAAAATTAATGAATTTAACATGATTTGTTAACAACTAAATAGTAGTTGATCTTTTACTTCGTCTTTTATTTACTTAATTACTATCCACCTTAAGGGCAATTGAGTAATTACTACACTTGGTTCTTTATTCAACAATAATTAAATATTCAATGTATTAATTCTACACACGCTTAATTATTATTAAATATTTATTGAATAATTAGTGAGTGTTTATAATCTCATTAATCCCACTCATACTTAATCATTATATCATTATTGATTAAGTAATTATTATTCTCATTAGCTCTACTCATACCTAATTATTATTAATCAAATAATAATTAGATATTTATTATCTTTACTTATTATTTATGGATAGCTAATAAACAATTATTTGTTAACCTGGTTCATCATTAGATATTTATTATTTAACTTTATTATTTAATATTAATTAAATAATTAAAATTATTTATGGATAACTAATAAACAAATAATCTATTAGTTTTATTCATACTTGATTATCATTTAATAGTAGTTAAACAATAATCAATTATTTATTAGCTTTATTTATTATTTAAGGTTAAATAATAAATAATTAAATTATTAACTTTATTTATTATTTATTAATAAATAATTATTTGATTACTCTGTTCATAGTTCATTATTATATATTGTTAACTAAATAATACTTAAATATTTATTATCTTTATTTATTATTTATCGCTTAATAATAATTAATTACCTTATTAGTTTCCTTCATGCTTAATTATTATTTAGTAAATAATAATTAAATACTTACTATCTTTATTAATTATTAAATGGTAGATAATAAATAATTATCCCATTAACCCTAATTATTATTTGATATTAACTAATAATTAATACCTATTATTCCTCTTATTATTTATTGACAATTAATAAATAATCATTAACTTGTTGTTACCCATTGGCCCAACAAATCCCTACCCAAAGCTAGGTTCGATTCCCAGTCACACAACACCCTCAATACCTACGTTTGGGACTCATAACACACGCTGCAGTTAGCAAGTGATATGCATATACTAGTTTCAGTCCCTGTGCACAGCCAAAATACTACCATATAATAATTCAAGGTTCGACTTTGGCATAATACTGTCATTGGCAGCACAATTAATACAAAATGAAGAATAAGCTTATTCAGTCATTACAACAACACTTGGTTCTTTCAGACAATACCCCAAACAGGTGAGGGGCATACTAAAGTGCTACAATAGCTAACCAAACATATGAAAATCCACACCTATGACCCAAACTTATATCACCTGGACCCTCCATGGCCCTCCACACTGACTTTCCTAAACAATACAACACATACATCAACAACCGAGAAGGAAAGAAAAGAAAACCTTCATGGCAGTTAGGTTCAGAACACAACCCAATATAACAACACAATACCAGATTTCTCAATTCCAAACCAAGCAACATTAGCACAATCAATACCAAGTCTTTAAACCCAACAATTATAAAACAAGGTATGAGTTTCATACCAAGGCAGTTACAATGATATACTGTTATACCAGAAACAACCTAAATCAAACCAAACTATTACAGAATTTTAACAACCAATCACAGTTGCTTAATACCTCGATTTCGTTCGATTGGCTGCCTTCCTTCTTCTTCCAAAATATGAAACCCAGCTGGACATTCGACGACTAATTCCCTTGTCTCTCCCTCTAATTTTCGAACCCTAACTTTGTATAAGTTTTGCTCCAATTTGAGACTCACAAGAGCCGAAAGAATCAACCGCTTTGGGGTTTTAGGGCTCAATTTATAGAGGAATAATTTCTCTTCTTGCTGGCTGTTACCTCGCTCAAACAGGACAATACCCAACGATTTGGTCAATATCTGACGGTATGAGAGGATTAAGCGAACGGTGGTCTCATCAATCCTCGAGCCGCGTAGTTCCGCCGGTTAAATCGCCGAACTTCAGGGACCTCTGGTCCAAGTCGCTGCTTGCTCGGTCGTCGCCCCTTTCCCTGCTCCGACCGCTGGTCACCACACTGTCGCCGGCGCCAATCCTTGTCCGTTTGCCTTGATTGATGGATTTGAGACTGGATAGGCTTGGCTCAATCCCTCTCCCTCCTTCCCGTTGCTATCTGATTGAGGGTTTAGACCCTTAGACTCTGATATCCCCAAATCTCCTTACTGATTGCCTCAATTGTTTTTGCCGGCTGAAATGATCCGACCCGGTAGGATAGAAAAAGAAATGGGCTTCTCAAATGGATTTAGGCTGGCTGAAAATAATTAGAAAGGCAGCCCACTTCAATTTAACTCGACCCCAGCCCACTCGGTTGGCCCAATAGGAAATAAAATGGGAATTGGGTCAGCTAAAATAAACAGAAAAGTAGCCCAACTTGTTTACTAATAACACTATGCCTCTAATATTTAAATTAAATAACTAGTTAAATTAATTAGTTATTTCAGATATTTATTATTATTGTTATTTTCCATTATTCTTTATTTAGAAGAATTTATTTATTAATCTTCTTTCCAAATTTTCTTGCAATTAAATTTTTAGGGTTAACCCATCAATTATTCAACTTTTAACGAGCCCTTTTTAATGCGAAAAAAAAATAAATTATTGGACCATATATTTAGATAATTAATAATAATAATACTCACATGGATCTAATTAAATTCGAAAAATTTAATTAAAACGAATTATATATCTCAAAACAAATTAATACAATGTTTAAGAATTTCCTGGACATTACATCAATGAGTTCTTTCCAGATGAGCAGTTGTTTGTGATTCATTCCGAAGTCCCATGGTATGCCGATTTTGTCAACTATTTGGTTAGCAACGTACTTCCTCCTGATTTGACCAGTCGGCAAAAGAAAAAGTTTCTACATGATGTAAAAAGGTACATGTGGGATGACTCGTTTCTGTTCAAACATTGTGCCGATCAGATGATTAGACGGTGTGTGCCACAAAGTGAAGTAGAGAGTATTTTACATCATTGCCATGATTCACTATATAGAGGTCATTACGGAGGCGAGAAGACAGCGGCCAAGGTATTACAGGCAGGATTTTTCTGGCCAACGTTGTTTAAGGACGCCCACCACTTCGTGCAAAGATGTGATAGATGTCAAAGGGTGGGAAATATTTCCAAGCGTCATGAGATGCTCTTGAATGCCATTTTAGAAATTGAAGTCTTCGACGTTTGGGGAATAGATTTTATGGGACCATTCCCATCGTCCTTTAACAACCTATACATTCTTTTGGCGGTCGACTATGTCTCTAAATGGGTGGAAGCAAGTGCTTTGCCGACTAATGATGCCAAGGTGGTTCTAAAATTTCTGCAGAAAAACATCTTCACATGATTTGGCACTCCAAGAGCAATTATCAGTGATGAAGGGAGCCACTTCTGCAATAAGTATTTCTCTGCTCTCTTAGACAAGTATGGGATAAACCACAAAATTGCTACAGCTTACCATCCCCAAACCAGTGGTCAAGCTGAAGTTTCAAATAGAGAAGTGAAGAGAATTCTGGAGAAAATTGTTAATCCGAACAGAAAAGATTGGTCAACAAAGTTGGATGATGCGCTTTGGGCTTATCGGACCGCTTATAAGACACCCATTGGCATGTCACCGTACCAATTAGTCTATGGCAAAGCATGTCACCTCCCGGTGGAACTTGAACACAAAGCTTATTGGGCCATCAAAAAGTTGAACTTTGATCTCACGGCTGCGGGGGAAAGGAGACTTCTTCAGCTGAATGAACTCGATGAATTTCGTCTTCAAGCATATGAGAACTCTAAGTTATACAAGGAAAAAGTCAAGAAGTGGCACGATCGGAAAATCATCGAAACGAAATTTGAGCCGGGATAAGCAGTGCTTCTCTACAACTCTAGATTGAGATTATTTCCAGTGAAGCTTAAATCTCGGTGGTCTGGTCCCTTCATTGTCAAACAAGCATTCTCTCATGGCACCGTTGAAGTCTTTGCAAACAATCCGGAAGAGTCATTCAAAGTAAATGGTCAAAGATTAAAGCATTATTGGGGTGGTGATGTCGATCGCCAGAAAATCTCAATCACACTTGCCGATTAAAGTTTGAAACAGGGAGTAGTCAGACTGAAAGACTTTAAATCAAGCGCTAGTTGGGAGGCAACCCAATCTTTAATTTCTTTAAGTTGAAATTCTGTGATTTTTTTAAGAGTATTTAGTAGTGTTAGTTTTGTTTTGAATTAGTAGTAATTAGTTACTTTATTTCTTTTTATTTTCTTTTAGGTTTCACATCAGGGCTTCATAATACAGATTCAAACATAAGAGCTTTACAAAGTAAATTGCATGTTGCCAGGACAGCGCGGTCGCGCCCAATTTGTGAAGGAGAGCAGCGCGAGCGCGCATACTTCCAGATTTAAATTTCTTCCTCTCTGTCACGCCACACGGGCGCGCTGATTTTCTACTGCCAAACTGCGCGAGCGCGCAGTCTACCAGAAGTCAATTTTTGCTCTCTGTTCCATCAGCGCGAGTGCGCCGTTTTTAAGCTATCACTCTGCGCGACCGCGCCGCGATCAGTAATCAGTTTTTAAAACCTGTTTGAAACCCGACCCAGTGGCTACCTTATATTCCTTTTCCATCTTGGACTCTCATTTTTCAGTAACCTCTTCTTATTCAAATTGATACTTCTCTCATCCCTTCCTTTTCCAAATCAAAAGCCAATTCCTATCAACATTCACTACATCACGAAATCAAACTCCTACATTCACAAACCCTAATCCTTGTTCTTTCTTCATCTTTTTTCTTCTCCAACTTTTCACCTTCTACAGTCCACTCCTTATTTTCCAAACCCTAAAATTCGAATCCTCCAATCATCTAAGTGTGATCCACGAGAGTTTTTCAGTGCATTGCAGTGGAATACCGAGGCATTAAAGTGGTTCAGAGCGAAGGAAGTCAGTACATTGTGGTTTGGGTTTTTCTTCATATTACGGTAATACTTCCAATTGACAGTTTGTAGACTTGGGTATACATTGTATTGGGAATTTTGATTATACACTTCCAACAATTGTGCTATTATTGTTGGATTGAATTGTGCATGTCAGTGTATTGGATTGAGATAGTTTGTTAAATTCGAGTGTGATTTCTGTCAAGTTTGGGGGTTGTTATATTGTTGTGCGTTTGAACTGATTTAACATGGCTCCAAAGAGAACTCGTGTGATATCCTCTTCGAGTAGTAGCGACGAAGAAGTCGATGAAAGGGATGTGTTAGACACCCATTGGTTTGTCAATCTTTCGGCTCAACATAATTATTTAGATGTGTGGCTTGGTAAGAATTTTGTGCAAGAAAGAGGGTTGAAGCCAGATGACGACGATGGGATGATAAAGAGACAGATTAGGGGGCATGGATGGACGTTATTTGTTGAATCCCTTATGCCAGCCCCGATGGCAATTGTTCGAGAATTCTATGCCAACGCTCGGGAAACACAAAATGGTATCTCTTATGTGCGGGGCAAGGAAGTGAGATATGATAAGATAGCCATCAATGATCTGTATCATTTGCAAACACGCCCTGAAGATGGTTCCGACTGGTTTGCTTATGGGCGTTCGAATATTGATTTGGACTTGATTGTTTCAGAGATGTGCAAGCCGGATACTCAGTGGACCACTAAGGTCGGTACTACCCAGAAACTCCATTTCCCACACACGGCTCTCAATCGGTACGCGAAGGCGTGGTATGGCTTTATCTGTGCTAGTATGCTTCCTACGAGGCATATGAATGACGTTACAAAAGACCGAGTTATACTGTTATATGGAATTCTAAAGGGCAAACTAATTGATGTGGGAGCCCTCATTCACTCGTCCATGTTGCGATCCATGCGAGGGAGTACCTCTGGCAGAATCCTGCATGCTTCAATTGTTAGTCGCCTTTGCATAGCAGCTGGGGTTACGTGGGACAACGAGACTTTACTGCTGCCAATGAAGGATTATGATCATCCAGAAGTACGTTGTCTGGGATGTGGCGAGTCTCATCCGCGAGGACTTGGATTCATTATGGGTAGTGCTGATGTCAAAGAAGAGGAGGATGCAGGAGCAGATGAAGCAGAGGCTGCCATGCCAGTGACTCCCACCATGTATGCCCACCAGGAACGCGATCTGCGTCGTCTTCAGAGAAGGATGGACGCTCTACATGCAGATTTCCGTACGTATTCTATGGACTTTTCTGGAGCGTTGGCGCAGGCATTCAATCAGTTAGGTGTACAGGTCCAGTTTCCCACTTTTGGTTCCACTAGTTCATACCCACCACCTGATACTCCTCCCAAGCCTACTGCGGGAGATGATGATGCGGCTATTTAGGGGAGTTTCTTTCTTTCCCCTTGTGCTTTAATTTTTACAATGAGGGCATTGTCTAACATGAGTTTGGGGGGGTGATAGTTAATTTTGTGTTTGCATGATAGTTATGCATATTGTCTGTTAGTTGCTTTGATTTGTGTTCATGTAAGTTAGTTTGTGGTGCATTTAGTTCGTTGCAGGAATCCAAGTGAGTAGTTGGTATGATTTTGGCTCGGCCAATGATGAGTTTGGTTTTATTGTGTTAACGTGGACAGTGTGATAGTCATTAGGAATGATATAATTGAGATCATAAGAATAATTATGCCTGTCTTAACTTGAGTTATCGGATAGCACACGATTTGATTAATTTGACTGTTGAAGTTCAAAGTGTTGCATAATTGACTTTTAAATGAGAATTGGGTAAAAAAAAAAACTTTGGGTAAATTCACAATGAAGGCTGAAATAGGGTAAAAGCTGAGTTTGGGGGTTTTTTTTTTAAAAAAAATCATCAATCAGAAAAATCCAAAAATATAATAAATGCGTTGACTAGTTAGGTTCTGTGGCCTTTGTTACTCAGGCAATTAGATCCTTAGGGGTGTCTTAACACCTAGTGCCCTAAAGCCGACTGGTTTGGGAGCCACTGATTGAACGCTCGTTACATGGATGACTTTGAAAAGCCTAAGAGAGCCTGACATTGCACAGTTAAGCATAAATACGAGATGGAGCGTAAAACGCACTCGTAAAAGAATAAAGTTAGAAATAAGCCTTGTTAGTACCCTCATGCTTAGTATTTGCTTAATTTTGGTTGGATTTGTTGTATTTACTTGAATTAAATTGAACATAGATTATTCCTGTTTTAGAGTTGGTTATGCGGCTGTATTTTGAACTTTGGATAGTTAAAGTGATTAATGAACACACACTCACAACTTGGGTGTGACAAGTGTATTGTGTTTGATTGATTGGGATTATTAGTTCCTATTGACTGGATTTATTGTTCCAAGTTAGTTGTTAATGTCTCTGAGGCTAACGGTTAAGATTCATACTGGCTATTGGTTGGATTCTTAGGCATGGTAGTTGTTAGTTGCATTCATGTTATTGTGTTGCATTGTGTTTTGTTGTATTGTTTTGCATTGCTTGGGGACAAGCAACAGTTCGAGTTTGGGGGTATTTGATGAGTAGGTTTTATACCTACGAATTGGACACCATTTGACTGCATTATTGTTAATTTCCTTGAGTCGTAGTTACTTTTCATGCGTTTTTTGTGTTTGTGTAGGCACTCTGCATTTGGAACCAAAGTGGTGGGGAATGGAGCATTGAAGCAGGAAAAATGAAAAGAATAGTAAGTTGCTGAGGAGCTGCGCGGGCGCGCCGGAATTGCATTGGAAGGCGGCGCGAGCGTGCAGGGCGTCAGACCGAGCTTCTGCTGGGATGCTGCGCGAGCGCGCTGTGGGTATGATGTGGCTTGGCGCGGGCGCGCTAGTGCGTGTTGACTGAGTTGACTTTTCAGCAATTTAAAAGAATTTGATGTGTAATTGGATTTGATACTCTTTAATTAATTAGGGTTTTTATTAGATACTATAAATAGTTGTTTTAAGTTAATTTTAAGGTTATTGAACTTATTATTAGAAAATCCTAGTTTTTGAGAAATTGGAGAAGACTTGAAGCAAGTTGATAGCAGGAGAAAGCAAGGAGGAGCAAGACAGATATTGAAGGATTGCTTATAGTGTTTCTTCTCTTTTCTCTCTATTCCAAATTTTTGACGTTATTAAACTTGTGGATGATGAATTCTAGTTTAATTATGAACTAAATTTCTTTTAAGGCTATAATGGATCTTAATGCGTAGTTTTGAATAGCATGCTTCTTTGAATATAATGATTAGTTATTTTTGGATTGTCTATTATGGTTTGTGCTGAATTGTTTAATTATCTGGCCAATAATTACCGAGATAATTTGTATGAATTCGAGAAATGAAGTATAGATTTAGATCTGACCATAATAGCATGTGATTGTGTCTTCTGCTGTCGATGGAATTCATAATTTGTGATTAGGATAGAGATATACCTATCACCGCATGTAATCAAAATAGGAAACTTGGGCTTTAAATCCTTTTTAATTGTAATTCACATAGAAATATAGTGAGTTAGTTGTCTAGGGTGATTAACGTGAGTCTATCAATTGTGGATTTAAGTTAAGTTGTTTATGAAACATTGAAAGATGATCATAAATAGTGATGAGTTCCTGGTTAACAATTCATAATAACTAGCATAATCCAAAGGGGAGCGTGTTAAGTAAAATAAAGCATTAAGTGAAGTTATAGTCTTAAGAAATCTGTTTTCAACTAGTGTTAGTAATTTAATTTAGAATTAATTAGTTAAATTCAAAACCTCAGAAATCGTTGATCATTTGTTTACTAAAATAGATTTGATTTAAATTGGGAATTTGTTATTATAGAATCAATTCTTCTCTGTGGGACGATACTCTACTTTCACTTTATTACTTGTGGACTGCGTATACTTGCGTATTTTTGCTAGTATAGATTTTGGCAAACATATACTGTAATTTCGAGGAAGAAAATTCTTAGAAGATGGGGTGAATGTGACAACCCGAAAATTCATAAAATTTATTGATAAAATCTTGAATGATTAATTAAAGGTTAAAGAATAAAACCTATATGGGAATTTAAGGATTTATTTAAAATTTTTAAGAAACACCTATATGGTTTACTTTTTGAAAGAGAATAGAGAAAATATGGGTTATAAAATTTCAAAACCCTAGATATGAATTTATATGTACTTGAAAGAATATTATAGATAAGGTATTACAATACCTATAAATTTGATGTGAACTAAATGGTGTAAGAAATTTTATAATGATACAAGTAGAAAATTTATTACGAAAATAAATTTTCAAATGAAGAGATGCTATAAGGTTAAAGAAAATGTGTATTGGTACATATATATACTTAGTGATGTGCTATATATATTGTAGCAAGAGAATGATGATGATAAATAAGTCATGACTTTGGTGAATTATGTAAATGATTAAATAAATATATATTATTTGAATGTGTATTTATTTATTTAGAATATAAAGAGAATTAAAGAAAGTTTGATAGCCTAATGTTATAAATTAGGTATTGGAATTAAATAACCTAAAGGGTTATTTTTGTTTAGTGGTCTTAGTATTTTAATTATATACTAGTGACCTAATCTAAGAGATTTATTTTATTATCTCAATGGATTAAATTATTTTGTATGAATATATAAGTAAATAAATATGAATGTTATGTGATATTGTGTTGCATACGTGAATACGAACTATGCAATATGTGACTTTTATGCTTAATAAATATATTATTATTATATATTTATTATTTTATGTAAATAAATTGTACGAACAATTCATTTGAAGGAAATGAGATGGGTAAAAAAAATATGATGAAGAAAATTTAAATAATTTATAATATTAAATTATTTTAATATAGTAAATTGGTGGTATCAAATATATTTAATGACCTCCATGTTATTGAAAGAATTATGTAATAATATTACATTATTGGGTGTAATGTATGCATGTTTTTAATGTAGTGAATATATTATTATATTTACTGCAGTTAAATAAATTGTGAGAAAATAATTTATAGAAAGAAAAGAAAATAATTGGATATATTTTCATTTTTGGACAAAATAAATTGTGAAAAACAATTTATTAATTGGAAAAGGAAGTAATTAAATTGATGTATACTAAATTAGTGTATACATTAAATAAGGTGAATTAAAATAAGGCTGATTGACACTTATCACCCTCCAAGTTATCACCCACTTTCAATGTCGTCCTTAAAGTATATTTTTCGCCAATTGGACCCTTAAAGTGACATTTTTTGGCGTTTCCGTTCCTTTTACCCTATTTTACCCCATCCGACCCATTTTGACCGAAACCGACCCAGTTTGACCTGACCCAATTTCATCAATTAATTTTTTTTTTAAAAAAAACTAAAAAGTTTTAAAATTATTTTAAAAATAATTATTAGTTAAAAATTATTTTAAAAATAATATTTTATTTTAAAATACTAAAAATTATTATTTTTAATATTTTTAAAAATTATTATTATTTTAAAATTAATTATTATTTTAAAAATAATATTTTATTCTAAAATATTAAAAATACTTATTATTTTAAATATTTTTAAAAATAATTATTATTTTCAAGAAAAAATATTTAAAACTTTTATTTTTTTCCATAAAATGAGTAAATTTCATAAAATATTTATTTAAAAATAATTATTTTTAATATTTTAAAATAAAATATTATTTTTAGAATAATTTTAAAATAATCATTATTTTTATATTTAAAAATGAAATATTATTTATAAAAAGTTTTAAAAATAATAATTATTTTCAGAAGAAAAAAAATTAAAAACTATTATTTTTTTCAAAAATGAGTAAAATTTCATAAAATATAGATTCAAAAAAATTAAAGTTTAAATTTTTTTAATTCTTAATTATTTTTATGAAAATTTACACATCTTTTAAAAAATAAATATTTCTAGTTTTGTTTGATGAAAATAAAAAAATTTTATTTACTTGTTTTGAATCTATATTTTATGATTTGTAAAAAAAAATTAAAATTTTCTATTTTTTCTAAAGATAAAGTTTAATTTTTTTTGTTTAATTTTTTTGAATCTATATTTTATAAAACTTTACTATTTTTTTTAAAAATGATAAATTTTCTAATTTTTTTCCTGAAAAAAATAATTTTTAAAACTTTTTAATTTCTTTTTTTTTAAAATTGAATCAATTTTTTTATTTATCTTTTACTATTTTTTGTATTTTACATATAAAATGAAAAAAAATTTACTTTTTTTTAAATTAAAGTTTTATTTTTTTATTTAATTTTTTTGAATCTATATTTTATGAATCTATATTTTTTCCTAAAAATAAGAATTATTTTTAAAAATATTTAAAATAATAATAATTTTTAAGATTTTAAAATAAAATATTATTTTTATAATTATTTTTAATATTTTAAAATAAAATATTATTTTAGTTTTTTTTTAAAAAAATAATTAGTGAAATTGGGTCGGGTCAAAATGGGTCGGATTGGGTCAAAATTTGGTAAAAATGGGTCGGGTTTGGGTCAAATCGAGTAAAAGGAACGGAAAAGCAAAAAATGTCACTTTAAGGGCCCAATTGACGAAAAATGTACTTTAAGGACGACATTGAAAGTAGGTGGGAACTTGGAGGGTGATATGTGTCATTCAGCCTTAAAATAATTTATAATATTAAATTATTTTAATATGGTGAAATTATCGCATTAAATAAATTATTTTATTTAATGTACAACGTTCATTTTTATTGGAAAGATTAAATGATTATACATTAAGTGAAAATGTATTACGTGATATGTACAGAGGGATGTATGTAATATATTATATGTATATATGAAATATACTTAATGAAATAAGTGGGAATGCTGAGTTATTAATTTAGGTTGGAGCTGTCAATATACTAGAGAAAGTAAAACTAAGCAAAGCATGAGTTGTAACTAGATAAGCATGATAAAGAACAACTACCATTATCTGATAAAAAGGACAGTCAAAGAAAACCCTTGTTTCTCTTCCTTCCCTGACCCATTCTCATTCGTTCCAAAGAAAGGAAAGAAAAACAGTTCCCTTCCCTTTCCCCATCCGTTCCAAAAGAAAGGAAAATAGGTTCTTTCATCTCTTTCATTCCAAAATCTCTACCAAAGTCTATACAAATTGAAGGCAAGTCAAGAGAAGAAGGGTCCTAGCTAGGAATTTAAGGAAGTTCAGAACGAATTCATGGAAAAAAGAGTCCAATTCAGTTTATGCAACGAATCAATCAACCAAATTTCCAAAAATTTGTTTAAAACACTTTTTTCATCTAATTCATAAAAATTGTTTGAGTATTAGTTTTTATTTACTGAAATTGATTATGGTTATAGTATGTATCAAGGAGAATTAACATGGTGCATAGTGAATATGTATAAATCCTATGAATTGGAACTTTGAAAAGTTAGTAAACTAACTAGTTTATAAATTAGTTTGTAATTAGTTAGTTTTGATTGCGTAATTAGTTGTTATGAACTGAATTAGAGCCTTGGTGTATAGTTGTTGTTGTGCGGAGTTATAAGGAAGGAAATTATGGATTACCCGCAACCAAATCGCTAAGAACTCAAACGAATATGAAAATGCACGCGTTATGTTGGTTAAATGGCCATAAAGAACAAACACGGATAAAAACTTGGAATTTGATGAAGCCAATACTTTATACGAGTCTTATTATGTTAAATAAGACTTATTTGTAAAGCAAGTTGGGTTGAAACACGTCGAGGCGAGTTTTGACAAAATTTGTGACCATAAAGAGTAAAAATGGTGAAAAACTTGGAATTTTACGAAGCCGAGACTTTAGACGCGTCTTAATATGTTAAACAATACTTAGTTGTGAAACAAAACGAGTCGAAACGAACCACGACGAGTTTTGGCTTGTGAACGCAAAGTCTAAAAATTAGCCTCTGTAGCCTTTTTCGGCACGCTGTTTGGTCAGCTTAGAAAACTTAAATTGCTGAGGTTATATTTTTTAAAAATACTTTGGTATGCCATGTATAACATATCCAAAAATTGGATCAATCCGATAAGCGAGCAAAGCGCGAGAAAATCGCAAAGTAGGCTGGACAGCAGCAGTAGCAAGATAGCAGCAGCAGCCGCCGGGTCCCTGCGCACCCAGCGTGCACGTGGCGCTGCGCTGTGCAGCTCTGCTACTCGAGGAACTTTTCGGACGCGATTTTGAGATATTTTCGGGATCCGTTTTCGCGGTTAGAAACTTTTTAAGAATATTATGCCATAAGAACTCCAACATACCAGAAATTCACCATGAATTGAATAATGGTTTGAGAATTAAAAATAGACGAACATGCATGTCAAAACACGAAAACGGGCAACGTCGAACCGAGCCGACATGGGCTATTTTGATATTCGTCGTTCCGATTCGCGTTCGGGCTAACTTTTAGATAACGTTAAGTCTCATATAGTCCCAATATGCGAGATTTGACGTTTTTGATAAATTTATGTCGTGAAAATTCATTTCGGGCATAATTAATGAAATAAAATATATTAAACATATGAAATTTCATTTTTAAGCAAACGGAAGCTGGCGAGGGTATGTAAAATGGTTTTATAGCGAAATGAAAAGCGTGAAATCGTTAAAAAGTGTAATAATCATAAAAGTGGCGAAATGAAGGTTTCCGGGGTTCAAAATGGAGGTTTTGAGTCGAGATTTATATAGTGATGTATATATATACTTAATATATATATAAAACGAAAATGTGATTTATTTGCTAAATGAAATACTAAGCTAACGTGCTAACAGATAAAATATTTATTACTGAGGCAATGGTCCGAGTTGACTTATGGACAGACAAAAAGATATAAAAAGTATTTAAATTAAAGAAATAATATAGTCAATTGAATTTTACTATAAAAGCCATGTATTAGCTGTTTAAACTCCGAATTTGCGAGTAAAGTTAAAAGATATTTCTGAAATGGAATATAAATGGTTTAAGCTTCACGATGTAAAATATTTATATCTTAAAATGTGTGAGATTTTTATTATTTATATTAAGGATTAAAATAAATAAAGTTTCTAAAGGAACCAAGATTGGTTTTGAATGAGGTATAAATAATATTAGTTTTTATAAACTAATATTTATTGATAATGAATATACATGCATGTTTTGCAACATATTTAATTAGCTAATATGTAAGTGCATGTAAATACAATTGTGTAGGATTTGTAGAGAGAAGTTAAGTTAAATTATAGCGGTAATCTCCAATCAAGACAAGTTTCCTTAATCTTACTCAAGTTTATATTGAGCAAGTTTCCTTAATCTTACTCAACTTTTACATTGAGCAAGTTCCTCTTAACTCAAACTTGAGTTATTATATTTCAAGCATGCTACTGGTTTAATTCTTTATAATTATTCCACCTCCTTAAATTATTGATTCGCACATAGTGCATGTTGTATATGTCCATCGGGTATGAAAGGCTTATCACCTTCATTACTAGAAGGTTCAGTTAAATTATTCATGGTCATTATTGACATCTAGAATTATTGATTCAGTCATTCAATTATTAAAATTATTATTCATGCTCTATCACAATTATTATATTGTTGAAAATTTAAAAGCTTATTCTTTCTTTCAATCATGATATATCTTTCTTGTATTTAAACTTACTTGGAAAAATAGTTGATCGCCCTTGCTATATCATGATAACAAATTTTAGATTAATACGAATGTTCTAGGAAAGACAGAGACAGAAACAAAGGACAAGATTATAGTGTTATGCATGATAACCAAATTAGTTATTTGATGTAAGTTATTTGTGTAAACCTTTTTGTGAATCTAAAGGTAAATATGTATTAAAATAAAGGCTATAGACCTTGGGATATGTAGCAGAGTTTATTGTATAAACAATTTATGTTTATATCTTTCACAGTAGTTGTAAATATGATGTATCGTGATGCACCAGGTCCGAGGTTCATAGGACCCGGATTTAGGGGCACCACAGATCGTAGTACAAGTAATCCTTGGACTTAAGATTTGAGTTACACTTTGACATATTCCTTAATACCACAGAGTATAATATAAGATATGTTTGAGTTTAATAAAGTGTACATAGAGGTAGATGAATGATCAACAAAGGATCTACCACTTCCAGTAAAGGGAGAGTATGTCCTATGTGATTCGATAAGTGATAACTCAGGAATCCCTGGCCAAGGTGAATGAAAATTAGAAAAGGAGTTTCTAATTTACATTAACTAGAGTTTTGCATTTTTGAATCGAAATGCATATGATCAAATAAATAAAAATTGACAGTAATTCCATGTTTTATATTTGATTGGAACATTGTATGGTAGAAGGATCGAATTGTACAGTAACTATTCATGAAATAGGTTCTTTGTATTCTTTGTGATTATTCTTTATGATTGAACGTTGAATTCATATTATCCGGATAGTCATGATACATTATTTAGATCGAGGAAGGGAATACTTGAACAATGAGTTCCTTGATCATCTCAAATATAATGGCATTCTCTCATAATGGACCCCTCCTGGTACGCTACAATTGAATGGTGTATCTGAAAGGAGGAATCGTACCTTGTTAGACATGGTGCGATCCATGATGAGTTTTATCGACATTCCAGTATCCTTCTGGGGTTATGCCTTAGAAACGGCTGCATATCTACTAAATAAGGTCCCCTCAAAATCCGTCCCTAAGACTCTATAGTAATGGACACGGAGAAAACCTAGTCTTAAGCATGTTAAGATATGGGGTTGTCCAGCTTATGTAAAGAGGTTAAGCTTGGGACAAGATCTGACAAGTGCAGATTTGTGGGATATCCTAAAGAAAGTTTAGGATATTATTTTTATAATCCTATTAAGTAAAAGGTGTTTGTAGCGAAACACACTACCTTCTTAGAAAAGGAGTTTGTCCTTAAAGGGATTAGTGGGAGGAAAATAGATCTTAAAGAAGTTCAAGAACCACAAACTACTACAGGTCAAGTAGATGAACATGTCCCAATAGATATACCTTCTATACCACAATCGAGTCGTAAGTCTGGAAGAGTACCGAAGGTACCTGAAAGATATAGATTCATCATAGATCATGATGATGAGGTACGCATCATAGAGGATGATGATCCATTTACATACGATGAGGTATGAGTAGAAAAGACTCAGAGATATGGCAAATGGCCATGAAATCCAAAATGGACTCCATGTATGAGAACCAAATATGGACTTTGGTTACTCCACCTGAAGGCATAGTGCCTATAGGGTGTAAATGGGTCTTTAAGAAAAAGACTGGAGCATATGGCAAGGTGGAGACCTATAAGGTCAGACTAGTTGTAAAAGGTTTCAAACAAAGACAAGGAATTGACTATGAAGAAACCTTTTCACCGGTAGCAATGCTTAAGTCCATTCGGATTTTGCTTGCAGTTGTAACTTACTATGACTACGAGATCTAGCAAATGGACGTAAAAACGGCCTTCCTCAATGGGAAACTAGAAGAGGATGTATACATAATATAGCCAGAGAGTTTTCTTTCAAAAGATGGAACAAATTTAGTGTGTAAGCTACAACGATCTATTTATGGATTAAAGAAAGCTTCTCGAAGATGGAACATCCGTTTTGATGAGACAATTAAAGAGTTTAATTTTATCAAAAATGAGGATGAATCATGTGTGTATAAGAAGGTTAGTGGGAGCGCTATGACATTCCTTATACTATATGTTGATGATATACTACTTGTAAGGAATGACATACCAATGCTACAATCAGTAAAGATATGGTTGTCTAAACTCTTCTCCATGAAGGACTTGGGAGAAACATCCTACATTTTGAGGATAAAGATTGTAATACCCGAGAATTTTGAATAATATTAATATTGACTTTTCTACTAAGTTAAATATTTATTCGAATATGAGTATACGTGATATGTCATTTTAGTAGTGATATGATGAAGTGATTTCTTGTTTTATTTATTAAAGGAGTGATTTAATGAGAAAAGAATTTATCAATGCTATCTTAGTTAATTATTGTGTGACTATTACTAATTTATTTAAGTATTATATATCATGCTACTTGAGGAGCAACCGCATGATAAGACGTATATTATTTATGATAAAGTTTCTGCATTCATTTAATAATACAAAGAGATGTGTGACATTTAAATTGTATGGGCATCCTATGTGACATCTTGGTGTGGGATATAGACTATTAAATGAGTATTCATATTATATGAGGTAATTAATAATTGCTGGGTAATAATTATTATTATTTCTTTTATTTACTTGAGTGATTATTGTAATAATGACGTATTATGGAATAATAATATCAGATATTGGGTGTTAGTAATTAATAAGATTTTACTTTAATTAATGTACATGAATTATATGATATGTGTACATGTGACTCTATTGACACAATATGGTAGCATTTAATTATTTAATACACTATATGACCTAAGTTTACATTTTAAATCAAAGTATGCACTTAAGGCTTGTTGGGAAATGTCTGAGTTCCTTGTCCCAAATTGATAGTCACTTGCCTCATTTTCTTCATTTACGTGAGTAGCTAGAGCCATGTTGCTGAGAAAAGGTTACAAGCCTAGACTTCTTCTTCTTCCTTGCAAACCTCAGCTTCATGATGAATGGGGAGTGGTCCAAATAGTGCCCCACCATTATTCCACCAAACCTCCATTAACCAACGTTCTCCTTCTTCTTCCATTGAGTGAAACTCTTGAGCAAAGCCATGGACCAGTTTCTTAATTCTCTATAAATTAAGTTCATCTCTTCTCAAATGCAATTGCTGAGTTTCTGATAAGTTTATTAAAGTGTGAGTTCAGTAATTGAGAGAGGACAATCTGAGATTGGAAGGAATTTCGTTCCGAGCTTCAACAAAGGTAACATACTGTTAAGCCATTTTATTAATTTGAGTTTACTAAATTAGTAGGAATGCATGAATTGCTGAAAATTGGCTTGGGAGTTGTTAGCATGATGGTTGTTAAGTTTATATGTATGTATGATAGCAATGTGACTGATTTTAAGCATGCTTAAGTAAAGAAATTCATGTTTGGGTTTGATTTATGCCGAAGCAGAGGCCATTCTGAAACGTCCAGGGTAGGGCGCAGCTGCGCGCTCCCTGCAGTTCAAAACGGTGCAGCTGCGCCGTGCACCAGTCAAAAACACTTGATTCTGCGATGAGCTGTTACTTTCTAACGTGGTTAGTTAACTTAGACATGCCTGAAAATATGTGAAGCATGTAGTGTAAGGTCCCTTTGCATAGCATGAGCATCCTAGCTTCAATTTGTATGTGTTTTTCTAAAGGAAACTTATAGTTTTGAAACTAGACTTTACCGAAACTTACAATGTGCAAGTTTTGATCATACGAACATGTGTATATGGTCTAATTATGCATGACATAAGGTTCCAAGATACTTCATGTGTGCTAGATGACCACGACCTAGTTTAAAACGACTTTTAAAGGCAAACTTGGACATTTTGAAGCAAACAAGCATAAATATAATGATAATTTCATTATGAAATGTTGGACATGCATGTTAGTACTCTGATATTTCCCAGACAAGATGTGTATGTGTGTTCCTTTAATATGTTATAGCATTGTATCGTTCAAGCATAAATTTAAGCAAATTTCCAAGTTGTGAACTATCTAAACTAAGTATAGATGGTGTGAACACATGAGCACGCGTATTTCAGATGGTATAACCTTTGTATATGAATAAGTACTTGGTATGGTAAGTTACGTGGATTCTTGAACTTGGTTGACATTATTTTGCCAAAGTTCTAAATTAAGGATTCATAAAGTAGTAATATAAACTTGAAATGATCATGTGAGCATGCAAACCCCTTTAACATGTGTGCGTAGTAATTGTTTATGCCTTGGTATGCTAAGCAGTGGACTGAAACCAGGAAAATAAAAACTCAACTCTGGTATGGCCAGGGGATAGCGCAACTGCGCCGTCCATAAGCCTAACCAAAGCGCAGCTGCGCCCTCCTGCAGTTTGGTCTAGTTATATACCAAAGATAGTTTCCGTATTTGCCTTACATACTTGATTATGTGAAAGGGTTAATTATCTAGTAATTGATATGTGTGACTAATGGAAGCGTTTCTATATATACGTAACTATGTTACAATAGGATATCTTAGTTCGTCGTAGTGTTGATAAGTTGTAAAGTCGTAAACTACGCTAAAGGCAAGTTCCCCAACTCAAACTCGAGTTATTATATTTCAAGCATGCTAATGGATTAATTATTAACAATTATTCCACATCTATGATATTTATTGATATTCACACATTGTGCAAGTTCTTGATTATTGTTATGAATCTTTATATGTTGCAAGTTCCCTAACCTTACTCAAATTTACATTGAGCAAGTACTCGAACCCTTTCTCTTTATTGAGCAAGCATGTAAACTTATATATTCATGTATCATACAAGTATGTGACAATGACTTTTATGCTTTATAAACTGTCATTCATATTCTAAGGATTGGTTTAAGCTTAATATCCCTTAAACCTCATTGCAAGTATTCGTATTCATTATGTCATTGAATATGATTATAACAGTTGTCTAAACCATTGTTTCGGCTAGACCATTATATATGTGTTAGAAAGCTATTCCAAACCAATTGTCTTGGTGCGGACTCTAATTTACTGGGATGAACAACCCTCATTAAAGGGGAAATTATATTGTCGGGGAACCGACGTGCGCACTTATAAGCATGTGATAGTTATGCATAACATGGAGTATTATAGGCTGATCACCTATGTACTTGTTTTTATTGGATTATCAGTATAATAACTGTTAATTCTAGCAGGAGTTCTTAGTCCTTTGTGGCTACTTAGTGTACATCATCATGAACTCTGAAAGAATTATATCTTAAATCTTATTGATATTTTCTGTTCATAGCGACTCTATTAGAAATAATTGATTACTCATAATGTTCTTGAACTATCCATTATATACTCGAGACTTCAAATTCTATAATTGATTTCCTTTGTTATTATATCACTTGTTGGGCAAACTCGTTGCTCATTCTTACTTTATTCAAACCCTTCAGTTAAGGCAGAGCGAGGTGAACCTTCAGGCAAGGATAAGGGAAAGGGCAAAACTACGGAGTAACTTTGTTCTTCCTTAAGAAGAAGATTACTTACTGTGTTGCTTTAAGACTTCTAATTCGGTTATGAAATAAGCTTAGGCATGGATTATGTATTGGTACTATGATTTAGTTTGAATCAAGACTTTTGGATAGTGTTGTAGTAACGGTTACGAGACCTTGGGACGAGAATAATTATATTAAATCAATGTAATTTATTCTATCATTTCCGTTGTATTAGTTTATGTCTTTATTTGAGTTAGATCGTGACGAACCAAATTCGAGACAGTGACGTCAGAATTTGGGGGTGTCACAAAGATTTATAGAGATAGATCTAAGAGGATGCTTGACTTGACCCAAGGAACGTACATTGATTCGAAAGAAGTTTAGCATGCAAGACTCCAAGAGAGGATTCATACGAATGAGTCATAGAGTGAATCTCTCCAAAAATATGTCCCCAAAGATACCTAACGGCACCTTTCTTACTACCAAATTGGAATATAGGGACGCGAATCTGCGTGTCATCAGCCTTGAAAGGGATTTGATTTCCTCCTTATGTAGAGGATTCGGGTTAAGTCACTGATTCGGGTTGAGTCATTTTGCACTGCTCTTTTAATAGGCTGGTCATTTCGGCTATTTGTTTCTTGAAGCTTTCGAATTCTTCCCGAGAAATGGGAATTGGATCAGGTGTAGGATTTTTCGACATTTTGAGAGGCAGCGTTCTGACCTTTCGAGCTCGAAGTCGTGTTCTAGGACCAATCTACATATACAATAAGGCGAAGTTTTGTTTTAAGAAACGGTAAATGAGGATGCATGCTCATGCATTATGTATGTCTTAAGGGTTTTTTAATCTTTTTCCTGCAAAACAAGGTTAGTAGTTTTGCTATGATAAGATTATTATGACAGGATAAAAAGGATGCAATGTATATGACATCTTGAATATAAGGAGTAATAGGGAATGAAGAGACTTCCTGTGATGTTGGCTTTTTCTGAGGCTGACCTACCCTAGGGTTACTCTTGCAGGCTTTTCGGCATGAAGGTCCCCAAATCTTCGCAACCTACTCGATGGGAATGAATCCGATCTTTCAACTAGAGCGGATTTGAGTGGTGCCTTTCCTGAGCCTCGCAGGGGAACGCCCAATTGAGTCCAGTAATCAATAACTGACGGGTTCGCCTCCTGGTGGAGGAATCACACAACATACATTCACATACATTCATCGTACCTTACCGTATGCATATGATGACATTGTGCGAAGCACTAAAATAAAGCATTTAAAAATTTAAGGCATTTATCACAGCATCCATTCAAACCATTCACACAACACACAGATATGAAAAGAAAACAATAAGATCGAACGCGACTTAAGCCCTCTATTATCCCCAGCGGAGTCGCCATCTGTCGACGCCGGGGAATTTTTTCCTAAGGTGTGTTTCTACCCTTTTTAACATTTTGATTAATTTATTTTATTTAAAAGGTGATTTTTAGGAAAAAACCGACATAAATGCCGACGGGGTATTGAAATGTTAATTTTAATGTTGGGCCAATTAGACAGAGTCGCCAGTTGGCAAAAATTTAAATGGATATACCAACTCATCTGGATTTTAAAGTTTTCACAATATGGCCCAATATGTGACTCCGTAAAATTGGTTTGAAATCGAGATTCATAGAGTTCGGGGGCTAGCTTAAGCGAAGGGAAGGTGTTAGGCACCCCCCGACTTCCGAGAAAATACAGTTGCCGTTTTTTAATTATTTTCCTAAGATGAGAAGTGTGTGTGGGTGTGTGTGTGATTTTGGAACAAAGCCTAGGATATTGCTGCCTACTTTTGAATCGAAATAGCGGGAAGGTGCGTTATTTTGAAAGCAACTTCGAATCTCTTTAAACCGATGCACGAAGGATTTGATTTGGGGAAAAAGTTCATTTTTAGTTTTGATTGTGATAAAAACCTTTTTGTGGTGACGTTTTGGGAAAACATAGTTTTCAAACCCTTCGTCAAATAAGAATCGAGATTTTCCATTACTTTCAATTTTAGTCTAAGGTCATTCTAATAACCCGGATCGATTTGATTTGAAAAGATCTTTATCGTTTTATTCAAAAATCGTTTTTGGTGATAAATGGGAAAATTAAACATCGAAATGGGGCAGAGAGAGTTAGAGCATAGAAGAAAGGCTGTAAGTTCTTTTGTTCCACATATGTCCTTAAAGAGAAAGAATTTATACACACATAAATACTATCATCATTATGGTCATATTAGTGCTATATGTGATCTCTATGATTATCCTGTGTATAGGAAGCCTAAAGTTAGGCAGGTCTGGGTTTTTAAGAATACTAACCCATAGGACCCAAACAAGTCTGGGTACCAAAGTAAAGTTTAATCTTTCTTGCAGGGTAACAACTCCACTAATTTAATATGATATCTAGATAATGGATGCTCAAGACATATGATAGACAACAAATGTCTACTTTCAAACTTCAAAGAGAAAGATGGCCTTTCTGTTATCTTTAGAGAGAATAATTCAGGAAAGATAAGAGGATATGGCACAATAGGAAATGATGCAGTCTCTTTCAAGAAAGTAGCATTTGTTGAAGGCTTGAAGCACAACCTGTTGAGCATCAGCCAATTATGTGACAAAGGGCATCAAGTTATCTTCCTCAACAATCAATGTAAAGTAAGAGAATTAGAGACAAATTCTATCAAGCTAATTGGAACTAGAGATGGAAATGTATATGTGGTTGATCTAGCCAAGGTAAGCTCCACTGAAACAACTTGCTTCTTTGCCAAAGCCTCTGAAGATTTAAGTTAGTTATGACACAGAAGATTATCACATCTAAACTTCAAGAACATGTCCAAGCTAGTTTTCAAAGATTTGGTCTCTGGTTTGCCCAAGCTTAACTTCATCAAGGATAAGCCTTGCAAAATATGTCACTGAGAAAGCAAACCAAAATCTCATTCAAGAACAAGACAGTCAACTTCAATAATAGACCCTTACAATTGTTATATATGGATCTGTTTGGCCCTATTCCTACTATCAGCCTTGGAGGAAAGAAATATTCCCTAGTCATAGTGGATGATCATATAAGATTCACATGAGTATTCTTTATGGCCTCAAAGGTTGAAACTTGCTCTCAGTTGATCAAGTTTTTTAAGCTGGTTGAGAATGAGAAGGGTGAAAAGATCAAAGATATAAGGAGTGATCATAGAAGAGAGTTTGATTTTTTAAAGTAGACAAGTTATGTGAAGATAATGACATTCATCACAATTTCTCTACACTAAGGACTCCCCAACAGAATGATTTAGCTAAAAGAAAGAACATAACTCTTATTGAAGTAGGGAGAACACTCTTAGCAGCTACAAGACTTCTAGAATATTTTAGGGTTGAAGATGTTAACACTGCCTACTATACTTAGAACAGATCTCTCATTCATTCTACTCATAAGAAGACTCCCTACGAGTTATGGAAAGGAAGAAAGCCTAACATTGGTTATTTTCATATCTTTAGTTGTACTTGCTATATTCTCAACAATGGCAAAAGGTATCTGACTAAATTTTAACCTAAGTCAGATGAAGGTATCTTTCTTGGCTATTCTACTAATAGTAAAGCATATAGAGTCTTTAATAAACGATTATTAAATGTTGAAGTTTCAGTTCATATTACCTTTGATGAAACTGACAATACTGAGCCAAGTAAGGCTGAAGTATTTGATGAAATTATAGAGTAGGATCAAGTAAACGTAGAGCAGGAAGACCCTACAATCACCAACCTAGCGATCGTAAAGCCTACTGAAGAAATCGTAGAGCCTCATGTTACAGAGCTTGGAACTCTACGAACTGAAGATCCTCCTGCACCAGAACATGAAGATGAGCCAAACTTTGAAGTCCTTAGACAAGAAGGCATAAGGACAGATGTTCCAACTGGAAGAAAATGGGCTAGATATCACTCTCAAGACCTGATAATTGGTGATCCAAGTGCAAGAGTCAGAACAAGATCTGCAACCCAGAATGAGTGTTTCTATTTGAGTTTCGTATCTCAAATGGAACCTAAGAAGATTGATGAAGCTTTTCAAGATTCAAGCTATATCTAAGTAATGCAAGAAGAATTGAACCAGTTTGAAAGAAGCAAAGTTTGGAGACAGGTCCTAAGACCAAGAGATCATCCAGTCATTGGCACCAAATGGGTCTTTAGAAACAAGATGAATAAATTGAATGTAGTATGCACACAAGCCAATCATATTTGATATGATGTAGCATATACTTTGTAATCTTATTCATTTATTAATAAAAGATTTAATTTATTAAAGGCATTTTACTTTATCTACATAGTGTTGTTATTTAATATGTGATAAACCCATAGTTTTGAGCAATGCTTTTAGAATCATGATGATGATCATGTTAATGAGATCTAAATTCTTAGAAAGCTTAAAACTAGAATCGTTCCTAATCGTTGGATTACTAAAAGGAGATTAGTGAATCCGGATAGATTAGTACATACTTTGCTTGCTCTTAGGAAGAGGATGATTGATCTCATAATCATTTGTGTGGAGACACTAAAGCAAATATGTAGGTGTTTATTGGAGAATAAGTTCACTGAACGTGACTCGCTAAAAGAATACCTAATGGAGTTTTACTTGTTTGTCAATAGGAATTCCTCTAGTGATAGTAGTACAAGTGATCCTTGGACTTGAGATCATCATAGTATCTTGTGTATGATAAGTTATACTTTGACATGTCCCTTAAGACTTTTAGGGTATATCAAAGGGTATGCTTGGGTATAATAAGTTGTACATGGAGATAGGTGAATGATCAACAAAACCACGTCTAGTAAAAGATGAGAATATCCTATGCGATTCGATAAAATGACAACTTTGTAGTCCTTGGCCAAGGCAGAATGAAATTAAAAAGGAGTTTCTAATGTGCATTAATTAGAGTTGTGCATTTAAGAATCGAAATGCATATAATTAAATAAAATAAGACTTAAGAGTAATTTCATATCTTATATTCAATTGGGACATTGTATGGTAGAATGATTGAATTGTACGACAATTATTCACTGAAAGGTTCTTTTGTGATTAATGTTGAAATCTATATCATCTAGAAAGTCGTTAATCGATAAGGGGGCTTACCCTTATTGTAGAATAAATATTATTTATTTAAATAAATTAAATAGTTTAATGTATCTATTTAAATAAGATTAGAATTGTTCTAATTGATTTATTCACAACCGGTTTAATATGGAGAACCTAAAGGGTCACACCGCAAAAGGAAAAAATATTTATTTAAGAAGTAAATGGCATAATCGTAATAATAAGTTAAGTGTATTTAATTTAATCTATGGAGATAGAATAAATTAAATAGCTTAATATTATTTAATATTTTAAAAATATTAAATATAAAATAATAAGAGGAGTCTTATTATTATTATTACTATTATAATTATTATTTAACTCCTAAAAGGGTTTGGAAATTAATTGGATTAAGAGTTTAATTAATTAAAGGAGTTTAATTAGAATAAAAACCCTAATCCTAAATAGTTTAGGAGGGTTCCCTATATCTATAAATAAGAGGAGACTTATAATTTCTATAGAGATAGAAACTAGGGTGTTGTCAACACCCATCTTCTTGAACAAGTATTATTCCTTGGTGGATCACCTCTAGAGGCTAAACACTTGGGTGGCTAACGTTGATCAAAGGAAGGAATTTAATCGGTAAAATTCAAGGAGAACGCGAAAGAATTGAAGTTAAACTTGTATCTGAGGAAGCTAGAATTCTACAAGGTTATAATTCTTATTCTCTATCTTTTTCGTTTAATTAATAATTGCGCATAAAGAAAGATCATGGTGATGGTTTGTATAAAATTTTAAAATCTAATTTTATCGTGCTTCCGCTTTATTTATGTAATTTGATTGCATGTTCGTGTTAGATACAAACCTAACATGAATATGGTGTGATTACAAGAAATAAGGGAAGAGTGGTGGCTAAAGGTTATTCTCAAGAAGAATGCATTGACTATGATGAGATCTTTTCACCAGTAGCAAGACTTGAAGTTATCAGAATATTCTTTGCCTATGTTTCCCACATTAAGTTCAAAGTATTTCAGGTGGATGTCAAGAGTACATTTCTTAAAGGGGAACTTCAAGAAAAGGTTTATGTAGAACAACCCCCAGGTTTTGTTGATCCTACTTACTCTAATTATGTGTATAGATTACATAAAATACTTTATGGTTTAAAACAAGCACCTAAAGCATGGTATGACACCTTAACAAATTTCTCATTGAAAAAATATTCACTAGAGGTAGAGTAGACACAACACTATTTCTTAGGAAGTACAAAGATAAAACATTATTAGAACAAATTTATGTTGATGATATTATGATAGACTCCACGGCACGCTTGCTCAAAAACTTGTTGAGCTAAATCTATACTAGCAATTTACGTGTAAGTATACACGGTCCACAAGTAATATAATGATAAGTAAAGTTGTCATCCCACGAGGAGTAATTAATAAGAATATTAATCCGAGTACTAATCATGCACCAACTCAATTCTATCTAAACAATTGTAATTTCTTATAGAATTAATTAACTAAATAAACTAAATGATTAACGAAGACCTTACACAAAACTAAGATATTAAGGAATCAAATTCCCCTGATGAATCATTTAATCAACACTATTCTTCTTTCGTTAAATTAACTAATAAGAATTGTCAACAGAAAATCACTAATAATTTATATAACCATTTTTCAAATAATTATATAGCATATTCATTATTATTAATTTCACTATATTCATATGAGAAATAACAATAATAAATTCATTAAGTATCATTCTCAACACATTGTTTGCGGTTTATGGGTATATTCCTATCCCATATACAAATTAGCATTCAACCATAAGAAGAATTACTAATCACAAGTTACTATATCCAGATCTTAATCTAGAATTGATCATCAAAATCCATCTAAATCCATCCAATAATTGTTGCGCATGCAATTATAACATTAAACACAAGATATAATAAACAATCCAATCCATAATCAATTTAATGAAAAGAAAGAATAAATATTAAATTAAACTATCATCGGGTTCCATTGAATCCTTAATTAGGAAGTTAGTTCATAATTCCAATTAGAAACATCAACATGAATTCAGAAAATATTGTAACATCATAAGAAATTAAGGTTAAGAGTAAAGAAGAAACTCTGTCGAAGTTGGTCTTCAATCTCTGTCTTCAAACCTCGCAAGTCTTGAATGCCCTCCTTCAATGGCTGATGAAACCCTAGCCTCCTTACATATCTTCTAACTACTCCCTAAGTCTCCTCTCCTTTGTAACCCTAATTTTATGTGTATTTATAGCCTCTATGTAGCTTGGTAAATATATTATCCAATTAGGAATCAATATGGCAAGACCTAAGTCAATTAGAAGTGAAAAATCAGCAAAATCAGCTCTGCTCGCGCATAAGGGCCGCGGCCCACATTCTTAGAGCCGCGGCATTCTCCCAAGTGCCGCGGCGCACAACCTCTGTCCATGTAGAAAATTTCGTTAGCTTTATTTTGATAGGTGGCTCATCCCATAACTCCTCCCGGATAAAAAGTTATAGCCATTTTACTAACGAACGTCGAACCAATGAATATCCTAGCACCGCAACACCTTTGTAACTCCAATTTGACTATAATGTATTTTGTTCCCAGTTCCTTTTCCTACACAAAAGCATAAAAACACATAAAAAGTAATGAAAAATACCCAAGAACTCACAATTTCCTCAAGCTAAAAGTACTCAATTTATAGGTATAAAACCCACTCATCAGTGGTCGTCACCCGGATCATTTCTAGAAAAGTTATATGGTGAATTTCTCACAACACCTTAACCCATCGCCTATATGTAGTCGGTAATTTTGGTACAATTGCTCGCGTTCTGAAATCTGCGTTGAATGGACACCAACGACACCTGGACCCCTCACTTATATGTAAGTGGTAATCTTAGTACAATCGACGATTAATACGGTAGAAGACGCCACACACAACTATGTATTGTGGTATGATAAGTCAAAAATTGAATCTCAAAGAAAAACTAAGAAGATACTTAGGAATTTTTCAAAGAACCAAAAGTAGAGAATAATCTCACAAGAATATGATAAAATCTGAATATTATTGAATGTTGTATGAATTACATTCATAAAGCTTATTTATAGTAGCTATGAAACCCTAGAATCTATAAAAGGTAATAACAATTAACTTTGAATCAAAATCCTATCTAAAAGTAACCTAATTACAATAGGAATCTAAAAATATACTGAAAATAACTAATTTACTAAGGAAATCCGCGTCCACATCTTGCCAAAACGCGTCAACCAAAACTTGCTCAAGTCACCGAGGCGAGTTCACCAGGCTTAAGGAGCTCATCGGGGCGAATTCGCGCTGGGGCAAATCCATTTATACTGCATCAGCTCGCCAGGGTGAATAGCAACAGAGAGCAGCTGACTGGAGCAGCTTCAGAACGCGTTGGGGCGCGCTTGGATAGAGACGAACTCGCTGGGACGAGTTTAATAGGCTTGCTGAGCTCGTTGGGGCGAGCTCCCTAAATTCCAAGTTTCGAGTTTGCTTTCCTGGCTTTGGTCTGATACATCATTAAGATCAAGATCAATGTTTTAGCCAATCACTCGTATCATATTCACGAACTTAGATTCCACCTCCAAAGCTCCCGAATTCGTTCCTTTCTCTTTCCAAGCAACTTGAATAAGAACAAGTAATCCATCTTTGAAACGCTTACCTCTAGCCCTCGTCACTGGTCCAACTGAAACTTGCACCGGATCTGATCCATGACCTCCATTTGAATCCAAGCTAAGCATATCCTCGTCATTCCTCTCCTCTTGAAAAGGATTTGCCCTCAAATCATCACCTACATCAAACGAACTCAGATTAGAAACATTGAATGTTGCACTAACATTATACTCACCTGGTAAATCCAGCTTATAGGCATTGTCATTAATGCGTTCTAGCACTTGAAATGGACCATCTCCCCTCGGAAACAATTTCGAACGCCTTTGAACCAGAAATCTTTCTTTCTGTATGTGTAACCACACCCAATCTCCTAGTTCAAAGACAACTTAATGTCGACCCCTGTTGGCCTGTTTTGCATATTGCTCTGTCCTCCCTTCAATGTTGAGTCATGCCTTCTCATGTATCTGCTTAACAAATTCAGCCTTTTTCTTTCCATCCATGTTAGTATACTCAGAAACAGGTAATGGTGATAAATCCAACGTGTCAAAGGATTAAAACCATATACAATCTCAAATGGCGAAAAATGAATAACACTATGAACAGATCTATTATATGCAAACTCAGCATGCGGTAAACACTCCTCCCAATGCTTAATATTCTTTTTAATGATTGCCCATAACAATGTAGATAAATTATATTTACTACTTCAGTTTGACCATCAGTTTGTGGATGACTAGTTGTTGAAAATAACATTTTGGTACCCAATTTACATCACAATGTCTTCCAAAAATAGATCAAGAATTTAGTATCTCTATCTGAAACAATTGTTTTAGGTATGCCATGCAAATGCACAATTTCTTTAAAGAACAAATCAGCTACATGGGATGCATCATCAGTTTTGTGACATGGAATAAAATGTGTCATTTTCGAAAATATATCCACGACCACAAATATAGAATCATGACCATGCTTAGACCTAGGCAAACCTAACACGAAATCCATAGACAAATCAATCCAAGGTTCATTAGGAATAGGCAATGGTGTATATAATCCATAAGGTCGAACACGAGATTTAGCTTGACGATAAGTAATGCATCTATCACAAATTCTTTCCAAATCTCGTTTCATATGAGGCCAATAAAAATGTTCTTTTAAAACAGATAAAGTTTTATTAACACCAAAATGACCCATCAAACCACCCCCGTGAAATTCTTTAACCAACAACTCGCGTAAAGAACATGCAGGTATACACAATTTATTTTCACGAAATTAAAATCCATCAACTTTGAAGTATTTACCTATAATATTCTTTTCACATGTTTTAAACTCTTCACAAAAATCATGGCCATCAACATATAATTCTTTGATTCGTTCAAAACCAAGTAATTTCGTATCAAGAGTATTTAACAATACTTACCTCCGCGAAAGAGCATTTGCAATGACGTTCTCCTTACCTTGCTTATATCGAATTTCATATGGGAATGTCTTGATAAATTCCATCCATCGCGCATGTCTCTTATTCAATTTGTGCTGACCTTTCAAGTACTTCAATGATTCATGATCAGTGTGAATCACGAACTCCTTAGGCCATAGGTAGTGCTGCCAAGTCTCCAATGCTCGCACCAATGCGTACATCTCCTTGTCATAAGTAGGATAGTTTAAAGCTGCCCCACTTAACTTTTCGCTGAAGTACGTGATGAGTGAGTTTTATACCTACGAATTGGATATCTTTTAGGCTCAATTCTCTACTATCTTTAAGTATTTTTAGTATTATTTTACTTGTTAGTTCCTTGGTTTTGTAGGAGACGACTCTGGATGGACATTTGTGGAAATATTGAACTTTAGGGGAAAATTCGTAATTTCAGCAAAAGTGGACAGCGCCGGGGCGACAAACCCACGCCATTTCCGGCGCCGGGACGAGGCCAGTGCCGGGACGGCAAACCCAGGCCATTTCCAGTGTCGGGGAGAGGCCAGCGCTGGGGCGGCAAACCCAGGCCATTTCCAGCACCGGGGCGAGCCCGTCGGGAATTTTGAGCGGCTGGCTTTGTCTTGTCTACAGATAGTGGGTTTTCTTGGGAGGAATTTCAGGAGCCCGATTGTGACTAGAAGAGAGAAAATGATCAGTGTATTGGGCATCCAGGGATTACATTTCGAATCATTCAACCAAGGTTGGAAAACATGGAAGCTAGGGTTTGAACTAACAAGGAGATCACCCACCGTGCCCGTAAGTTATGACGGTTTCACAGTTGAATTACTGTTGAACCTTTTCAAAAGAAAACAGAAGTTCTTGGTCTTTCGACCACTCAGCATGATAGTCAAGGTGTAAATTTCAATAGTATATGTTATTCAGAATTGTTCAGATTCCTTTACAACTATTGTTCGGTTGTTGAAGTATATGATAATGGAAATATTTAATTCTTGCTAATGTTGTTATAGTTAATTGTTATCACTTGTTGAGCAATCAAATGCTCACCCTTGCTTGTAATTAAATGTTTCCAGCTAAGCCTGAACGTGTAGAAAGTTTCGACAAGGATAAAGGGAAAGGAAAGTTGAACGTGTAGCAGCGTATTCGTGCTTTGTAATAGCTAGGTTTGTTGTAAATAATACTTAAATGATATTATGTATGAACTTTTAAAGATCTTAGAACCTGAGAATTGTAAGACTATGTTTGTAATAGCTAGTAATTACCTTCATAGCGTTAATATTATTTAGATGTTTGTTGTGGATGAATAGTATCGTGGTGCACCGGATACGAGTTTGAAGGTACCCAGATTTGGGGGCGTCACAACTTTGATATGTCCCTTAAGACCTTTAGGGTATATCAAAGAGTATGATTAGGTATAATAAGTTGTACATGAAAATAGGTGAATGATCAACAAAGAATCTACTACATCTAGTAAAAGATGTGAATGTCCTATGTGATTTGATAAATGACAACTCAGTAGTCCTATGTGATCTGGAAAGTCGTTGATCGCTAAGGGGGCTTACCCTTATTGTAGAATAAATGTTATTTATTTAAATGAATTAAATAGTTTAATTTATTTATTTAAATAAGATTAGAATTGTTCTAATTGTATTCACAATCGGTTTAATATGGAGAACCTAAAGGGTCACACCATAAAAGGAAAATATTTATTTAAGAAGTAAATGGCATAATTGTAATAATAAGTTAACTGTATTTAATTTAATCTATGGAGATAGAATAAATTAAATAGCTTAATATTAATTATTTAATATTTTGGAAATATTAAATATAAATTAATAAGAGGAGTCTTATTATTATTATTACTATTATTATTATTTAATTCCTAAAAGGGTTTGGAAATTAATTCATATAAGTACTCTCATAAATTCCTAATTGGATTAGGAGTTTAATTAATTAAAAGAGTTTAATTAGAGTTGAAACCCTAATCCTAAATAGTTTAGGAGGGTTCCCTATATCTATAAATAAGAGGAGTCTTATCATAGATTGGGGTTACACACTCTTGCATTAGAATTGTGGAGAGTACTTACAATTTCTATAGAGATAGAAACTAGGATTTTGCCAACACCCATCTTCTTGAACAAGTATTATTCCTTGGTGGATCATCTCTAGAGGTCAAACACTTAGGTGGCTAACGTTGATCAAAGGAAGGAATTTAATCGGTGGAATTCAAGGAAAATGCGAAGGAATTGGAGTTGAACTTGTACTTGAGGAAGCTAGAATTCTACAAGGGTATAATTCTTATTCTCCATCTCTTTCGTTTAATTAATAATTGTGCATAAAGATAGATCATGGTGATGGTTACTATAAAATTTTAAAATCTGATTTTATCACGCTTCCGCTTTATTTATGTAATTTGATTGCATTTTCGCGTTATATACAAACCTAACAAGACCAAACCTAATGATAATACTTACAAGACCTAGCAAAGTTGTCTTAAAGACCTAAATACCCCCAACTCTTGCAAATCCTATAAATAGGAGGCCATTCCTTCACAAATACTCACCAATTCACTAAACTAAGAAGAGAAACTCTACAAAATTGAGAAAGAGTGAGAGGATACTTGGAATCAAGGAAGGAAGGGAGGAGAATAGCTAGCTACTTTGCAAGCTTAAGCAAGAATAAGCAAGAACATCAAGAAGGTAAAAACCATAAAACCCTAAAACTAATCTTTCATCTTTTATGTTTCTATTGAATATAGAAGTGCATTGTTGGTGGATGTTGGTTATATGATAGATCATTAAAGGATCTAGGTGATATAAGGGTGATGACATTAGAGGACTAATATTTACCCGGTAAATGCATGCCAAGAGAAAACATAACGATAATAAAGAACACTACAATAAAAAGGATTATTTCTGACGGAATATTTCGTCAATAATAACGATATTCTGTCGAGGTTAACCTCATTTTCGACGGAATATTCAGTCGAAAATTCGGTCGTATATAAGCAGGTCGAAATTAAGTCTGTCGGTCTTTCGGTCGGGGATACTTACTATCGACGGATGTTTGTCGATTTACCAATCAATAAATACGTGCAAGTGTACACGGTCAACAAGTAATAAAGTGATAAGAGAGTGTCGAACCCACAGAGAATTATTTAATAATAATTACCAAATACTAACTCATAATCAAATTAATTTTATTTAAACAATTCGATAAAAGATTTTGAATTTTGAAAATAAAGTACTAAACTAACTAATTACTAACTACCAGGAATTGAATTCAGATAAAAAGGCTTAAGATTACAATTTTCCTTAATGTTTCACTTGAATTAATACACTTCCTATTAAATTATATTAATTATTCTGGATTGTTAATCAAGAACTCATCAATATTTATAATCATCTCTCAATGTATCATAAACGAATCAACTTAAATCCACAAAAGATAGAATTAAGATGAACACCCTAGTTAACTAATTCACTATATCTCTATGTGAATTACAATTAAAAAGGATTTAAAGCTCAGGTTCTCTTTCAGATTACATGCGGCGTATAGGTATATCTCTATCCTAAACACAAATTATGAATTCCATCACCATGTAGAAAACACAATCACATGTTATTATGATTAGGTCTAAATCTATAATCCATCTCTCGAGTTCATAAAAATTACCGCGGTAATTGTTGATCAAGCAATTAAGCAATTAATCACAAATCATAATAGACAATCCGACAATAATCAACAATAATTAACAAGGAAGCATATCTATAAAAGCTACGCAATAAGTTCCAATGTAATCTTAAAAAGAAATTAGTTCATGATTGAATTAAAATCCTTAATCCGCAATTGATAAAGCATTCAAAAATACAAAATAAGAGATAGAGAAGAGAATAGAATCTGTAATTGCAATCCTTGAGTCTCTCCTTCAACTCCTTAATTGAATCCTTTGTGCGTGCTCAATTGCTTCAAGCCTCCCTCTCTTTCTCCCAAACTAGGGTTAGCAAAAAGTAGCAAGATCTCCCCTATTCTATGCTTCATATCATGTATTTATAGGTTATAAGTCAAATCTCAAGCTTAGGAGGAAACCCAATCCAATTTGGAGTCAAAAACATGCAAAAACGCATCAAAACTAAGTCTAGCCGCGACCCCTCTCTGGTGTTAGGCGCGGCCGCGCCCAAAATGAACTAGAAACTGGCGCGGCCGCGCTAGTCCAATTTCTGCTACAACATCGCTTGGTAAAATGGCCATAACGTTTGATCCGGGAGGAGTTACGAGGCCTGCCACCTATCAAATCGAAGCTCTCGACGAGATCTACAACTTTCATTCTTTGAGCATTGAGAGATTCTATATGGATCAAGATCGAAATTGGGCTTCAAGTAGCTGCTATGTAAATGGCAACTCCAAACTTTGATCTCTGTTGATAAAAATGTCATAACTCTCGCATCCGAACTCCGATTGGGGTGATTCAAGATGTTCCGGAAAGCTAAGGAGTAGTTCTACAATAAAATCCAAGTTCCAAACCAAGAACATGCATCCATTTTAATTTTAAAGGCCTTGCAATCTTCCCTTCTCGCATTTGCTCGCATGTTGTACTCCAAAAGATGTTCGAATTACGTTTCCTTGCTCATTCCTACAAAATAACATAAAAACACTATAAATACCTAATACTAACTTAAAATACTTAAGAAATCACAAATTTTCAAGCCAAACGTACTCAATTCATAGATGTAAAACCCACTCATCAAATACCCCCAAACTTAAATCTTTGCTGGTCCTCAAGCGAACACTAAAAACAACAACTATAACAACTAATTCTAAATAACAACTCACACGACTCGAGCAATGAATCAATACAAATTTACATAATAGCCTCAAAGATTTCTTCTAATGTTAACTCAAAATTTTTTTTTTTTTTGAAAATATGCAAAGCCTAAAATTTCAACCTAATCATCAGTTCCACAACTACTCATGATCATTTAAGTGCATGTGTGTGCATCCAAATGTTCAACTAGCCATGACTCACACTAGATCATATAATCAAATACTCATAAAAGATTTTTAAATCAACTCTAAAAGCCTACTTTCACATCAATCTCCGCTAATAAAGGCAAAACACAAAATTTAGATGATCAAAAGGATATTTCATTCATTGAAGCACACTTAAACCCTTCCCAAGTATTTCAAAACACAAATTTTCTTTCCTTTTTTTTAGTGAGTGCGTTTTACGCTCCATCTCACTTCTCATTGAACGAGTGCGTTTTACGCTCCATCCCGTTTTCTCTTGCACGAGTGCGTTTTACGCTCCTTCTCGTGCATGTGTTTATGGGTGAGTGCGTTTTACGCTCCATCTCAACCCACCACATGATTCATCGTTCTAACTCAGGAAGGTTTCACAATTTTTAAAATTTTCAATAACCCAAGATTTCTCCCAAACTTATGTTAATGCCTAAATTTCGCTTTGAATGAAGCTCAAATAAGATTTTAAAGCTTCAATGATATCTTTCACAAGTATTCAACAAAAAAGAATTTTAAGTCACAACTAGCTAAACAGATGGATATGTGCTTTGAAGTTCAAAAAGATCACAAATAGTGTAAACCCAACGTATAAGTCAAAATATAAACTAAGCATGCTTTTCAATTCCCGTGAGTTAAAAAAAATTAAACACATTTTTTTTTCATCCTTGGCCATAATCAGATTCAATCAACCCATTGCTCATCTATCCTAAAACATAGTAACTGAAATGCAAATATAATAACCTAAACGCACAAGTACCATATAAAATAAGAACACACCCCTAAACTTAAGCTAGACATTGTCCTCAATAGCTAAGATAGGAAAAAGTAAAGCATAGGACTTCCCTGAAAATATAGCAATCTTCCTTCTTGTCTGCTAAGTCTGAAGAATAGGTTAGGCACATCGGAATGAATAAGGCATTGCACTTGAATTGGACTCGAATAACCTGTAAATACATTAGAAGCAAATTTATTAACTACTATGAAACCTAATAAAATAAATAAAAACTAAAAACTAAAAATTAAACTTGGGTTGCCTCCCAAGAAGCGCTTGTTTTAAAGTCGTCAGCCCGACTTCACCATTTACTATCCAATTCCTCTTCAAAAATTGAGCAACCCTCCATCCATTAATAACCATGTAACTTTTAAAGGTTTTGCTGCAGTAGGGGCCATTGTTTCAAAGTCACCTAGTTTTCTTTTTGTAGATAGGTTCCTAATTACGACTGTCAAATAGCTAGGTGCTTCTTCCGTTGTGTTCGTAATTAGATTGGGACATTGAATCTTGTCAAACATCACGGGCTCGTCTTCTATCTCCTCTCTCTCATCCCACCATGGTTGTAATGTAGTCCTAGTTCTAATGTCATTAAGAGCTTTACCAAGGACATGACTACCAAGTGGACACGGTTTTGCAAAACTACCCGGATCTTTGAGCTTTGGTGGAAAAGGTACATGGGGCACTAACAAAATCGGTACATCAGCGTCGAAACTCATGGCTTCGGTTGTATTTTCTTGATCCCCACTATTCTCCTCCATATCAGAATTATCATCAATTAGCACGTCTAGTTGTAGCTTTGGCGCAGGCAATCCATCAGTCTCGAGAACCATGTCATTGGGCCATGCACAATGATAACTATTCTTGAAGGCGCTGATAAGCTGTCCCATCTGATTCTCAAGATTTCGAATCGACACTGCTTGGCTTTTTATATTTAAATCCACTAAGTTCAATAGCTGATCTTGATCACTCATTCTTTTATCCGTAGCTGTAATAAACTTCGCCAAGGCCTCCTCCAAACTTAGTTTCCTTTCTTCTTCATGTAGATAGGCTGAATCCTGAAATTCTGGAGTGTATGATTGGCTTGGAGCAAAGATTTGGACTTGATTATTATGACTCCATGAAACATCCGGATAATACCCCCAATCTTGATTATAGTTGTTGGGATAGGCATAACTGTTGGGGTAGTCGCCGAAATTGCCACCATACTGCATCAGTCCAAAATTGACGGTGCATTGATGACTCAGATGATTGTCAGCACAATAATCACAAATAACTGCTACCCTTCGAATACGTTGGGCTCCAAGAACATCCAACCTCTTCGAAAGTGTTTCAATTTGTGTTGACAATGCAGAAAGTGCGTTGAGTCCATCAACCCCTATTTCCCTTGGTTGAGTCATTCTTGTATATGGCCATTAATAAGCAAAGTCATCCATGGTACCTGAAAAGAGAGATATATAGGAAGAGAATTAAAATAAAAACAAAATGTTTAAATTAAAACTAATTTGATTGAAGCTAATGATGGCAAAAATTATTAAACTAATTCCCCGGCAACGGCGCCAAAAACTTGTTTGTCGATTTACCAATCAATAAATACGTGCAAGTGTACACGGTCAACAAGTAATAAAGTGATAAGAGAGTGTCGAACCCACAGAGAATTATTTAATAATAATTACCAAATACTAACTCATAATTAAATTAATTTTATTTAAACAATTCGATAAAAGATTTTAAATTTTGAAAATAAAGTACTAAACTAACTAATTACTAACTACCAAGAATTGAATTCAGATAAAAAGGCTTAAGATTACAATTTCCCTTAATGTTTCACTTGAATTAATACACTTCCTATTAAATTATATTAATTATTCCGGATTGTTAATCAAGAACTCATCAATATTTATAATCATCTCTCAATGTATCATAAACGAATCAACTTAAATCCACAAAAGATAGAATTAAGATGAACACCCTAGTTAACTAATTCATTATATCTCTATGTGAATTACAATTAAAAAGGATTTAAAGCTCAGGTTCTCTTTCAGATTACATGCGGCGTATAGGTATATCTCTATCCTAAACACAAATTATGAATTTCATCACCATGTAGAAAACACAATCACATGCTATTATAATTAGGTCTAAATCTATAATCCATCTCTCGAGTTCATAAAAATTACCACGGTAATTGTTGATCAAGCAATTAAGCAATTAATCACAAATCATAATAGACAATCTGACAATAATCAACAATAATTAACAAGGAAGCATATCTATAAAAGCTACGCAATAAGTTCCATTGTAATCTTAAAAAGAAATTAGTTCATGATTGAATTAAAATCCTTAATCCACAATTGATAAAGCATTCAAAAATACAAAATAAGAGATAGAGAAGAGAATAGAATCTGTAATTGCAATCCTTGAGTCTCTCCTTCAACTCCTTAATTGAATCCTTTGTGCGTGCTCAATTGCTTCAAGCCTCCCTCTCTTTCTCCCAAACTAGGGTTAGCAAAAAGTAGCAAGATCTCCCCTATTCTATGCTTCATATCATGTATTTATAGGTTATAAGTCAAATCCCAAGCTTAGGAGGAAACCCAATCCAATTTGGAGTCAAAAACATGCAAAAACGCGTCAAAACTAAGTCTAGCCGCGACCCCTCTCTGGTGTTAGGCGCGGCCGCGCCCAAAATGAACTAGAAACTGGCGCGGCCGCGCTAGTCCAATTTCTGCTACAACATCGCTTGGTAAAATGGCCATAACGTTTGATCCGGGAGGAGTTACGAGGCCTGCCACCTATCAAATCGAAGCTCTCGACGAGATCTACAACTTTCATGCTTTGAGCATTGAGAGATTCTATCTGGATCAAGATCGAAATTGGGCTTCAAGTAGCTGCTATGTAAATGGCAACTCCAAACTTTGATCTCTGTTGATAAAAATGTCATAACTCTCGCATCCGAACTCCGATTGGGGTGATTCAAGATGTTCCGGAAAGCTAAGGAGTAGGTCTACAATAAAATCAAAGTTCCAAACCAAGAACATGCATCCATTTTAATGTTAAAAGCCCTGCAATCTTCCCTTCTCGCATTTGCTCGCATGTTGTACTCCAAAAGATGTTCGAATTACGTTTCCTTGCTCATTCCTACAAAATAACATAAAAACACTATAAATACCTAATACTAACTTAAAATACTTAAGAAATCATAAATTTTCAAGCCAAACGTACTCAATTCATAGATGTAAAACCCACTCATCAACGGACTTATTGTCGACCGAATATTCAGTCGGTCTTAATATATTTCCGACTGAAAATAGTCTGTCGAGGATATTCAGTCGGTGATAAGCATGCCACGTGGCAATGCCAGAAAAATGGAAAACAACTTAAACTCGATGGAAATCCATCGATAGTACCACTATTCCGTCAAGAATATATGTGACATGTGGCACATGACCAAAATGTTAAGGACTTATTGCCGACGAAAATCCGTCGATAATATTACTATTCCGTCGAGACTAGTGTTTTTTTTAAATGTTTTATTTGTTTTTGCAATATCCAGGGATTTAATCCACATCTTGTACCTGTACCTGTACCTGTTTTCCCAATAGCACATACACAAGCTAACAATATGGCCAATAATATGAATTACAATTATCAAGGCCAACAATATGTCAAAAACCAACTAAATGAGAAGTAAAAAGGTCAAAAACATCCCATTAAGCTAAATTAAACTAAATGTCAAACCGCAACAAAACCAAAGTAATGACAAGGTTTAAATTAACTACAATGCGTCAAAAATAATGTAAACTACAAAATAATCTAACTCAGAAGAATGTAAACTACGTCAAAAATAATGTAAACTACAAAAGAATGTAAACTAAGTCAAGCTAGTAGAGCCCCCGGTGTGAGGAGGATCATCGGGCGGGCGTCGACGCTGCTCTAGAGTCTGAAAATCGCCATCATCGTCATCCCGCTCGTCAGTCCGCTCGTCACCCTGTTGATACAATATAATGTAACTCATTAGTCCATATATATGATTCAGTTAAAGATATCTAAATGAAAATTAAATAACATGCAGAATATATATTTGTATTTAAAATGAATAGTATACCTGAGCAGTCGAGCGTTGACTCAACATCGACCCAAACGCGTCCTCGACTAAGGTAACCACCATCCGAACAATCGCGTCGTGTATCGCGGCCCACTACTCCGGAGTGGTACCCGTACTCTCGACGGTGGCACCAACTGCAACATCCTGCGTAAGCTGATGGAGGCGAGAACGGCTGGGCGGGTCCTGACGATAGAACAACGGATCGGTCTCAAACCTCTCCGACACCGCAGCCATAACACGCTGGAACAAAGCATCGTCTAAGCCAGCGCCCGTATGTGATGGTCCCACGGGGGATCTCGGACGTAGACGCTGGCTAGAGCCTACAAAAATAAATATAACATGAATAATATTATAAGTTTACTTTATTCATAAACAAGAAATAAACTAAAATATTATACCTCCTGGCAGTGTATAGGCTGGTATCCTCGGTAACCCCAGCACTCGATACCGGCCGGTAGTACTAGTGGGAGATCCTGAGACGCGACCCAAAGAGCCGTCTCCTCGGCCTGAGATAAACTAATCTTGGGGGGAGGGACGGTGGAATCTAACGTCTCAGCATCGCCCCTAGTAGCCTGCAACTCCGCTATACACTGGCTGCAGAGCTTCTCAAACCGCTCCTGTAATTTGATATACAAGTGAGTTATCTTGGTATCATCATATAAATTACGTAATATTATCCTAAATAATATTTATTATAGTAAATGTATTACCCGTATAGCTAGTGCTGCTGGAGATATCGTCGACCCTGAAGTAGAGCCCTTCGGCGTATGGACTCTATCCCAGAACTCGATCATAGTAGGAGGTCGACCCAAGCTACTCCGCATGGCCTAAATCATATACATTAAATAATATCACCTTAATTTACTATAGTTGCAGTTTAATATTAAACTAAACTAAAGGGAAATACATACCGACTTAACCTCCTGAAACGACTGCAAGCCAGAAGTATGTATAACTCGCAGCTTGCCACGATTCTTCTTCATTTGCTCCGACTTGGTCTTGAACGCAGCATCATCCCAGTACGCACACATCGTAGCCCATGTTGCATCTGATACTGCCGGTGGCTGATGCTCTCGCAAAGTAGTCCCAGGAAATTCTTCTACCGCCCGGACTGCCCTCTGTCGCATCTCGTACAGCCAGCCGGCATAATTCTTCGAGATGTGGGCAATACTAACGGTGTCACCATCCGCCTTAGTGATACTGGCCTCGTATCTGTAGTATCTCTATCAAACAAACATAACATACGTTTAATTAATTATTTGAACAATATGTAAATAACATGGACCTTGATTTAATATATGTAATTCGACTTACGTGAAACTCCTGTAACACTGTCACCATGAAGCCGGCATCGTAACGCGCGTACTAGCTAAATCGCATGCAGCCAGTAGGGAGATGCACCAGGCAGATGGCGTGTACGGTCGCCTTAGCGACAGGATCTATAATACTAGAATACAAAATTTATTAAGAACATTTTAATTTATTAATCACATAATAATATCATTCTAATTGAACATAAGTGATATATTATAGCTGAAACCTACACAGACGAGCCGACATCAACTGGAACTGTGTCAGGCACTGCCGGCGGACGACCTAATCGACCGAGGTTAGGCCCTCGCTGACGCCGACGTCTAGCATCTGTATGTTTAATATAGTTATGACATTGTCAATAAATAGTAAATGGATGTATAATATAGTTATGAAAAAAATGTTATTGAGCCAAAAAAGAAATCAACTCACTAGCATCTGAAGACGACTCGCCCTAGGAGCCGTCACCCGATCCGTAGCGGCCGCCACCACGGCCACCTCCACCGCTATGTCGAGGCATATATAGTTGTACTACTGAAATAACAGACATAGATACGAATAATTAATTAAATTTCATTGCAATTATTATATATAATGATTGATTTTAGTTGTATAATATTTACAAAACACCAATTAGTGAAGAAGTAGTACGTCGTCAAACCCGTCAGAATCAAAATCATTTTCATCCTCTGATTCTGTCTCTTCCTCTTATGTATCAATTTCTTCCTCAGTATCATCTTCTACCATCACATACGGACTGACAACCACATCTTCCTCCACTTCGTCAACATCGAGTACGTTAATGACATCATCAACCAACACATCGTCATCATATAGCACAATGTGGCTGGGATAGCTAACTTGTTCTTGCAACGGGTCATCCGTTCCAGACAGATTAGTACCATCAAATAACCGAGTCTTTGTTGTCACAACTGTATACCAGGGGGTTCTATAATTTACGACATTAGGGGCGTAGTACACTTGAGTTGCTTAGCTGGCTAACACAAATACATCATCAGATTGTAAATTCGATTTTATGTCTACTGTGACGATTCTATTATGATTAACTTTAACACCCTTTGTAGTATCAAACCAGCGACACTTAAATGTAACGACCTTTTTAGCCCTTGGATAATTGAGCACAACCACTTCCTTTAATCTTCCATAGTAATTGGACTCAGAATCTCCCTAATAACTTCCCAACACGACAACGCTAGAGTTGACTGATGTCAATTCATTCAAGTTATCAACCTTGAATCTATACCCATTCACGATACAACCTGGAAATGAACTAATAAGTTTGTACGGGCCTAAAATGACATCTCTAAAATGCTCATACGCGTTCTCTTCTTCGACCCTTCTCGTAAACCACTGGTGAAAATTTGCATTAGTGAATGCTTCCATCTGTGATTCTGTCAACCCCGGGTTTGAAGCATACGCTTCCAATTCGAATGAACTGTGTACAATAATATGGCAATTATTTAATTGTTGATTAAGGTTAGATAAATCATTTTTAACTTGTAATAATATATACTTGATGTACGATGATACTTCAGGCATATTTAGAAGCATGTATGTAGAGACAATCTTTAAATCTTTATCGGTTAGGTAAGTCTTCGTCTCATGTCCAAATGGTTTAGCTGGATAAGTGAATACAACCAACGCATCATCAGCACGACCAGACGGATCGACGACCTCATTCCGACTTAGACGGTTGTGCTTCGTTGAGACTACATCGTCAAAGTACAACGAGCAGAAGTTGACAAGCTCTTCTTCCGTATAGCATTCAGTAATAGAACCCTCTACGCGAGCTTTGTTTTTAACTTTCTACTTTAATCGACGGATATACCTGAAATATGAAAGTATGTAATATTACCTTATAAGTTAAATATAAAGATGACGAATATTGCACAATGTATGTGATATTACTTCTCAAATGGATACATCCATCGATATTACACCGGTCCTCCAAGCTTAAGTTCATATGGCAGATGAATAGGCAAATGCTCCATGCTGTCAAAGAACCCCGGTGGTAAGATCATTTCGAGCTTGCACGTTGTCAACATTATGTTTTTCTCCATCTGCTCCACATCACTATACCTTATAACAGTTGAGCAAATATCCTGAAAGAAATTTGAAAGTGCGGTAAAAGTATCATTAATATTCCTAGGTAACACCTCACGAAATGCAATTGGCATCAACTTCTGCATGAATACATGACAGTCGTGACTTTTGAACCCAGTAATTTTCAATTGCTCAACCTTAGTACAACGAGATTTGTTAGAAACATATCCATCTGGGAGCTTCAATGCGCTAAGCCACTTGCAAATGTTTTCAACCTGTTGCTTGGTAAGACAAAATGGAGCTTTTGGTTTTGTGTTGTTAGGTCGGAGCCACAATTCCCGCCTGATATTCATTTCCTCCAAGTCTTTACGTGCTTTATTATTGTCTTTTGTTTTACCACTCGTATCTAGTACGGTGTAAAATAAGTTCTCAAATACATTCTTTTCTGTATGCATAACATCTATACAATGACGAAGTGCTAGTGTGACCCAGTATGGCAACTCAAACCAAATCAGCGAGTGAGTCCAGTTATGACTTTTCCCATATCCTATAGCTTTCAACTTACCATGCTCCTTCCCAGAGGGTGGAAATGTTAGATCATTTAGCTAGCCCGATATGTCGCTGCCCGACAAGCGACCAACAACCCCTTTCTTCTCTGTCTTTCTGTTGAACTGCGTAGACATCTTTCTATAACTGTGCTCAACAGGCAAGAATCTACGAGCAGTTCCAAAGAAACTAGTTTTCCGGCCATGACGTAGTTGAGTGCCTTGCATATCCCCCATACAGACTGGACATGATAACTTACCATAAGTCGACCAACCACTAATCATCCCAAGTGCCGGAAAGTCAGTGATAGTCCACAACAAGGCTACCTTCATCACAAAATTCTACCCGATAGATTTATCAAAAGTCTGAACACCTGTTTCCCACAGCATCTTAAGTTCATCGACTAACGGCCTGAGGTATACGTTAATGTCTTTTGTAGGACTCTTATCCCCCGGTATAAGTAAGATCAAGAAAAGATACGGATCCCTCATGCACATTGACGGTGGAAGATTATAAGCTACCATAATCACTGGCCAAACAGAATAAGGCTGACTAAAATTATTAAATGGACAGAAGCCATCTGTAGCTATGCCAAACCTGACATTCCTAACTTCTTCGGCAAATTATGGAAATTGGCATCAAAATTCTTCCATTCATCTCTATCTGTTAGGTGAGTCAGCTGACCAGGCACGACATCCCTTGTTCTATGCCAACTCATATGCTAAGCAGTGTGCGCAGACATGAATAGCCGCTGCAACCTCGGCGCAAGAGGAAAATACCGTAAAATCTTCTTTGGAACATGTTTCTCCTTCCCCCCACGTTTTGTGATCTTGTACCTTAGCGAGTTGCAGATATCACACTGCACCTTATCTTTGTCCTCCCCATAATATAACATGCAATCCTGCTCACAAGTATCGATCTTCTCATACCCGAGATTTAACCCCTTAACCATCTTCTTCACCTCATAGTAATTCGCAGGCAGAGTATTATCCCGAGGTAAGAACTCGCTAAGAATATCAAACAAATCATTGAATCCTCTCTCACTGCAGTCGTGCTCATTCTTGAAATGTAAAAGCTTCGTAACTGCATAAAGCCTGGTGTGCTTGTCATTTCCAGGATACAATGGAATACCCGATTCAGATAGCAACTTGTAGAAAGCAGCGGCTGAATCATTTGGCTTTTGCTGAGCACTGCTTGATGCATGCTCGTTTTCAGCCCAGTCAATATTGGTAGGGCCATACGCATCAACCAACATCTTCACGACGTCATAGTTATCTGATTGCGAATCCCCGTGAACCGATTTGTCTATAGTACTATCTGCCCGTTCCCTAAACTCAGTCGATTCCCCGTGATGAATCCATACCGAATACCCATCCACAAACCCACGTGAATATAAGTCAAATTTAACTTCATCGGCAGTCTTCCATATCATGTTCTTACACTTGAAACACGAGCATCTCATCTTTCCGTTCGGATCATCAACATGTTCTATTGCTTTGTTCATAAAATTGGACAGCCCTTCACGGTACGCATCAACTAATCCCCTCCCATCAATCTTAATCCTACGGTACATCCAACTCCAATCGGCTGACATCTTTAATTGAAAAAAATGCCCAATTAAATCAAGTATAATCATGAATGTGGTGCATGCATGTATTTATTGAATATGTAGACAACTTATTATTCAGTTACTTTTATTTATAGAAAACTAAGCAAATTCTACTTAGTTTATTATTTTATGTTATGTAAATTTATTTCAAATATATTATGTTATTTTAATTTATGTTTATTTAATTTATTAGCTTTGATTTTATTTGCTTCGGGATATTTTTTATGTAATGAAAAACTAAGCAAATGCTACTTAGTTTAAGATTATTATTGAATTTTATTTTATTTTACTATATTTTATTTTATTTCGTTTTATTTTTTTATTATATTATATTATTTAAATTAATTAATTTACATTTAATGATATTAAATTAAATTAAATTCTAAAATTTTAATTACTTCTAGTTTATTATTAAATTTATTTTATTTATTTTAAAATTAATTTATTATTATACTTTTATTTATTTATGTATTTTAATTTATTTTATTTTGTATTATTTTATTTTATTTTATTTTATATGTTTTACTTTAATTTAATTTAATTTAGTTAAATTAAATTAAATTTATTTATTTATTTAGATTTATTTATTTATTTATTTATTTTATTTTATTTTTATTTTTATAATATTATATTAAATAATAAAGTAAATTTATTTTATTGTATTAAATTAAATTAAATTTATTTTATTTTATTTTATTTTTAATTATAGTATATTAAATAATGAAGCATACTTATTTTATTTTATTAAATTTATTTTATGTTATTAAACTTATTTTATTTTAAAGTTTATTATATTATATTATATTATATTATATTATATTATATTATATTATATTATATTATATTATATTATATTATATTATATAATTTATTAAAGTTATTTAAATCTCCTAGTATTTTATTTTGTATTAATTTATTAATTTATTTAATTTTTTTTAGTATTACTACTTAGTTTTAGTAGCAAACTAAGTCCTAATTGTCTTTTATATAGTTAATTAAATAATTATTTATTACCATCCATAACTTCCACAGAAATTCCGTCGGAAATTCCGACGAAAATAATATTCAACACCAAAAAAAAGAGGACTTCAATTGATTCACAAATTAAAATTCACAATGCTGGAAAAGGCAGAAATCACAACACTGCAAATTATAAGTCTTTAATTTGATGACAATAACACTGCATTTTACTTCATATGGCAACAAAAGGCATAAAAAATCAGCAGCATATATATTAACCCTATAACCAATTCCAAATTTCCATATATATTAACCAATTCCATATTCCATATATATTAACCAATTCCAGAATCCATATATATTAACCATATATATTAACCAATTCCAGATTGAAAATTAACTCAAGCTACCATAAGAATAAATTAACCCTATAACTCAAACTAAATTTCAGTCAAAATCAGCATATATATATTAACCCTAGCTAAAAAAATTAGGAATTTCAGTATGTACCTTGAATTACAAGAGGAGAAATGAGTAGGGAAAGAGAGAATCGGAGGGGGAGCTAGCTGCCGACGCCGGTATGCCAAGCCTGTCGGCGGTGTGGTGGTGGTAGGGCAGGGGATGAGAACGGAGGTGGCGGCCGAAAACGGAGGTGTGGTGGTGGCAGGGCAGGAGGGTTCGGCTAAGAGAGAGGGCAAGAGGAGTTAATCGCGGCTGAGAGAGAGAGAGAGAGAGAGAGAGAGAGAGAGAGAACAGTGTGAGATAAAAAAAGGGACGGAGAGCAGCGTCTGAAATGAATCGACAGATTTGTTTTTATTTAATTATTTCTGACGGAATTCCATCGGAATTATATCCGTCGAGGATGCTATAACTTTGACGAACATTTTGTCGATAATATTAGTCTTCCGTCGAGAAAATAATTCGCGCTGGCGGGCTTTTTTGGCGCCTTTACTAGCACTTATTTTTAACCGACTTCGGTCGTATTTACGTTATTTATGAAGGAATTAATTCTGACAGAATATTCCGTCGGTAATATTCTAAGACCGACTGAATTACTTCCGTCGACAATATATCCGTTGGAAATAAGCCTTTTTGTTGTAGTGGAACCAAAACCAAGAAAGCATGAAATCGTATGTAAATATTGTTGATGGACAAATTTAAAACCATCGTTAGTAAGTTAATAAGTAAAATCTGAAAAGAAAGAAACGTACTCATGTGAGTTACGAAAATGTTCCAAGTAGAACGAAATGAAAACACGCTATGACGATGTCATGGCGAAAAATTTAGTAAAAGACGTCAATCGACGAAAACCCTAGCTTGATGCGACTTTCGTGCCAAATTAGTGGAAAGTTATCGCTTCCGGAAAATTATGGTTTTCTGGGGGTTTTGAAGTTCAAAAGAACAGTGAGCCGTAGGCTCAAGAACGGATCCATTCCGATAAGGAATGATCAATATATGAAGTTACGATGTGGTTAGGGTTTAATGAACACAAAAATGAAGAGTTAAGAAAAATTGGGGAGGGAAGCTACCGAGAATATGCGCAGCAGCGCATGAGTTTTAAGCGGGAAAGCGCAGCAGCGCCTTGACCGAAGCGCAGCAGCACTTGTCATGTCGCGGTGCTGGTGAAGGCCAAGGCCTGGACCCGCGCGTGGCGTGTGGCGCTGGGCATGGCCTTGGGGCGCCAGGGCCAGACTTGGCCAACCATGCGGTTGTGCCATGGGCGTGTCGGCGAAGGGGTTTCGCGACGCCGTGCAATGTTCGGAGCACTTAAATTTATATTGTTCAAAGTTATAAAAGACGAATGTTCTATAATGAACTAGTGTTAACCTAAACTAATATTTGGTGTCAATTATGTGATTAATTGGTATGTGTATGTCAATTTAATTGTGTAGGTCATCGAAGGGCAAACTAGCTTTAATTTCTAAAAGACGCATAAGGCAAGTTTTTTAACTTAATTTGACTATGTTCTTATAAAGTTTTTATGACATGTTGTTATTCAGATTTACATAATCCTTATGCAAATCTTTGAGTATGTGTACAAGTATTCAAGCTATGCTATGCATAAACTGTTAAAGCTTTCAAGTTCTATTATTCATGAACTGCTTATGATGACTGTCGATGCCATTTGACTCGGCTAGACCAATGTTGAATATTTTATCGATTGAATTATTAAATCTTTGAAATATTATTGATGTTAAGTAGAGCTATCCAATCAAATTATTTTGGTTAGGATTCCAAGACATGTATGAGATGAACCACCTTAATATCAGGGTAAATTTTTAGACGGATATCCCGGCAAGGCTTTAAGCGCCTAAACAAACGCATATAGTCATTTAGCATGTAGTGTTGATCAACATAGGGTACACTGGGCTGATCACCCAACGTGTCCATAAGTTAGACGGTTTATAGTTTAATTACTATTAACCTTTGCGAAAAGAAAAGTTCAAGGTCTTATGACCACTTAGTATGTCGTTTCCAAAATATTTTAAAACGAACACTAGATTGTTATTCATATTTTTTCAAAGTTATTTCACAACTATTGTTCAGTTGTTGAATACAGATAATATTATTTCTTGATTTTGTTGTTATTCAACTACTATACTTGTTGAGCAATTGAATGCTCATTCTTGCTTTAAATTAAATGCTTTCAGTTAAGCCGGAGACTGCCGAAGGTTTTCGCCAGGACAAAGGCAAAGGAAAAGTTAACGTATAGGATTATATTATCCTAATATGTAATAGTTTAGACTATAAAGGATTTATTATTATTATTAATGATGTAATATCTAATAATATTATGACGAGGAATGATGTAATGGTTATAGAACCTGGATTATAGTAAGACATATTGTAATAATATAATAATTACATTTATGTCAATATTATTGTGATGAATGGGTAGTACCGTAATGCGTTGGACCCGGGTTTAAAGGTAGACCTGGATTTAGGGGCATTACATATCTTCTTGAATCTCTCCCAGTACTCACAGAGAGCTTCTCCATTGAACTGTCTGATTCCACATATCTTCTTCCTTATGCTGGCAACTCTCGAAGCAGGAAAGTACTTCTCCAAGAACAGTCTTTGCATATCATTCCATGATTTAATCGATCCTGAAAGAAGATAGTATAACCAATCCTTTTCCAACTCTGCTAGTGAGAATGGAAAAATTTTAAGCTTTATTTGCTCATCTGTTATTCCTTGTGGTTTCATGGTGGAACACACCACATGAAACTCCTTTAGATGCTTGTATGGATCTTCACCTGTAAGACCGCGAAAAGTAGACAAAAGGTGCATTAGTCCTGATTGCAATTCAAAAGAAGCATCTAAAGTAGGATATTCAATACACAATGCTGGTTGTTCAAGATTAGGAATAGCTAATTCTTTCAAAGTCTTGTTGTTGTTGACAATAGTCATCGCTTCTTCGTCTGAATCGACAGTAGTGCTTTATCTCTGAATCAAATTTCAATTCAAGAGAGTGAGAGGATCGAGTCCTAAACTAAAAATAAAAATAAAAGAAAATAAAGAATAAATAAAAGAAAACAAAGAATAAATAAAAACAAATAACATTCCCCGGCAACGGCGCCAAAGTTTGGAAGTTGTCGTTAACACTCCAAAATTAAATCCTTACTCCTACTCTACTAACACAAAAATCAGTATAGTGACAAGCAATGGTCGATCCCATAGAGAGTGAATTTATCTTTGTTTATTCTATTGTTTTCTAAAGCAAAATACTACTAAATATAAATTGGGGGGTTTTAAATTGAGTATAACTAACTAATATGATAGAAAATAACTAATAAGAATAACCAATGAATTAAAGTTTCAGTTCTTCAGTTTAGTTTTACCCTTTCACAATAATAAAGTAATCAAGTATAACAATATTTATCCTTCAATGAAACTAATAGTCTTAGATAGCAATAAGCTCTGTTATCCGAAATTCTCCTTAAATTATCACTCAATGAAACAAGCTCTTCACAAGATTCTAACTATCATACAACTTAGAACAAGCTCTCTAGATTTAATATAATAGCAATATTAAGAACTAGGGAATTAGACTATTCCAAGCAACAATCACACAAGCTTGGATTATTTAACCTGTCTTCTAATAATCTTAGCAATACTTAAAAGTTTGTCCACAATTATGTATTACTAATTACTACTTGTGATTAGGAACAATATCAATTACACGTAATACAATTCCTTAATCTAAGAGATGATATTAGTTAACCAATTTAATTCTGCAGAAACCAAATCAATTAAACCAAATATCATTCAACAGTTTAATCAGATTATCAAAAATGAATTTCATATGAGAAGAGATAAATAATGAATACTCAATTAAACCATTAATTATAAATAAGGTTTAACATTCCTTAGAACTGAAAATAAAGAACTTAGCTTGACATGTCTTCAATCTTACTCCAAAACTAGGGTTTACAATGATGTAGAAGAGAGTACTTAAAACTTGACTAGGAACATCTATTTGTACTCCTAGAACAAAATCCTAAAGTTCTAAGAAGTTACAATCCAACTTGGAGTATAATTGAAATAAAATAACAAACCTCTTAAAAAGTGCTGATCCCGACCTGGCGTGGTCGTGCTAGGATCCTTCTTTAAACCAGCATTGTCGCGCCCAAGTGGCAGAGAATTGATTTTCACTTCTGCAGAGCAGCGCAACTGCGCTGCGTCCTAATTCATTTCCGGCGCGGTCGTGCCGGACCTTCATCAGCAACGATTTTTTATCTATTTCCGCTTTTCAGCTCCATTTCCTCCTAAAATCAATAAATACCTTAATAAGCTCATATACACATAAAATATGTAAAAAAAACTAAACATAAAAGAATCATAATCAATGAATATTTTGTGTTTATCATGTCCACATTCCAAGACTAAGTGACTTGAAGAGGTCTAAGTGACCCTTGCCGAGACTAAGTGACTCGAAGGAATCTCAGTGATTCAGTTGTAATAGATCTTTGTGATCTGGTCTTAGTGACCCATCCTTAGTGGATATCCTACTTGTTGAAGTAGAAGAATAGACTAAGAGTGTTGATACTCCGAACCACTTAAAACATCTGTGTCATTTACCTTAAGCATATTGTTCTAGATTTTAGCTTTCGTTTCGATATATTGTTTGTTGCATGTGAGCCTAGGAATGGAGTTAGGGTCCTTGAATCGGGCCTTGATGTAATTCCTACGATGGACATATTTTTGATTGTAAAAGTGGTTACCCAATCATTGTACATGTAAATTCGGGCCTTAAAACGGTATCAAGGGTTTCATCCCGAGAGAATTGGATTTAAGGCATCGTGATAGTGGAGATTATTGTTGCGGGTGTTCGGGGCTATTGAGATGGCTTACATGCCCACGAGTGGCTCCGACCTCATTTCGATGTTTGATTTTTCCGTTTATCATCGAAAACGATTTTTGAATAAAACGATAAAGATCTTTTAAAATTAAATCGATCTGGGTTATTAAAACGATCTTAGACTAAAATTGAAAGTAATGAAAAACCTCGATTCCTATTTGACGAAGGGTTTGAAAACCATATTTTTCCAAAAAGTCACCCCAAAAAGATTTTTATCAAAACTAAAAATAAACTTTTTTCCCAAATCAAATCCTTCATGCATAGGCTCAAAGAGGTTCGAAGTTGCTTTCAAAATAACGCACATTCCCATTATTTCGATTCAAAATTAGGCAACAATATCTTAGGCTTTCTTCCAAAATCACACACACTTCTCATCTTAGGAAAACAATTAAAAAGCGGTAACCGTATTTTCACGGAAGTCGGGGGGTGCCTAACACCTTCCTCTCGCTTAAGTTAGCCCCCGAACTCTATGAATCTCAGTTTCAAACTAATTTTACGGAGTCACATATTGGGCCATATTGCGAAAACTTTAAAATCCGGATAAGTTAGTACATCCATTTAAATCTTTACCAACTGGCGACTCTGTCTAATTGGCCCAGCATTAAAATCAACCTTTCAAAACCCCGTCGGCATTTATGTCAGTTTTTTCTTAAAAATCACCCTTTAAATAAAATAAATAAATCAAAATCTTAAAAATGGTAGAAACACACCTTAGGAAAAAATTCCCCGACGTCAACAAATCTTTCAAGTCACACAAACTTGGTTTACAAAAGATCACTTAGATCTGACTAATCACTAAGAGAAGTTGTTTGTTTTAAGGTGCTGCTAAGTTACTTTAAGGTTCTCTTTGAATGACTTAGCAGCAAAGTGTGTTTATTGGAATCCTAAAGTGAAGCTTGTATGAACTCAAAATTTCAGCACTTGGACTTGATCGATTCGTTATATATATTGTGCTTCAAATTGTTATCCTTATATAGAGTTTTTCTAGGGATCTTCCCGTTGGAGAGTTACCGTTGCTTCATTCTAACTTGGATACTTGTCATTCTTCCATTATTTAAATTCAAAATGTTGTCTACTTGGACCACCTCATGTCGCTTTCTTCAGTACTGTGAACAGTGCAGTAGCAATCATGTGTCCTTTGACTCTGCTAAAATAGCTATTAGATAGAGGCTTTGTCGACTTGTCCTTATCGCAAAATAATCTAAGGATAACATCGGAGGGTCGAGTGTTAAGGTTGATGAGCTTGTCATAACCTGCCACTAACTTGTCAGACGACTGCACTCTACGATCTGGGCTTCCTTAGAGTGAAAACGTAGAGTGATTATTCTGCTCTACGAATTCTGGTGACTCTGCGATTTAGGCTCTACGATTTGGCTTGTACTATACGATCTCTTACTGTCTTCAGTCTACTCTGCGATCTTAGAGTAACATTGTCTTCACCTCTACGATCGTCTTCTGGCCTGTGATAACTTAGCTATTACAGAGTTTTAACTCTACAAATTTGGATCAACCTAACATGTTTGATCCATAAACTAAGTCATTTTATATAAGATTCATTTCATAAGGACTTTACAAAGGACTTTACAAAAGCTACCTGTATACAAAATATACATTTAGCTATTATCATCATCAAATCAAATATGTTCATCATAAATTGTAGGTACTAACACATTCATTTTTTTTCTTTTTTTTATAATTAAATTATTATTTTTGTGCATGGGTCTTTTTGGTAGTCATTAATTATCGTCATGATCACTTAAATTGTATTATAATCTTGTACAATGAAGTTCCTGTACTTTAATGAACATTAATGAAAATAAAAATCTATGGTCTGACTAATGAGTTTGTTTTATTTGTATTTGACATTTGACAACATGTGTTTATGATATATGGATCAAGAGGAGTTGCATGATTTTTCAATTAAGGCAAAAAATAATTTCAAAACTATTGACGTTATTTTTCGTCCGTGGAATTGTTATTAGATCTGTGCAAGAATCGTCATCGAATCTATAACCTGCACGAGATAGCAAACCGGCGATCCAGCAACCATAGCCACTGGCCTAGCGACCGTAGCCATTAGGGAACTCTCTAGTGTGGGAATCGGGACGGGATTATAAGGCATTAACTGTAATACAAGGGATTTTGTATTTTAGAGAGTGTATCAGTTTTAATTTACTTACTTTTGCCTTGTGTATGATTTCATATGGAGAGAGTTTCGGCCACATTGTGGACTAATTGGGTTTTATTTGAGATAGAGTCCCCATGAACTTCTATTTGAGTCATCTCTGCATAAAACATTTGAGCTTTGCTTATTGGGCTCAGCATAGTAGAATCATATCCTAACAAGCACCTTATGGCGAATATTCCCCGAGAACTATTCTTATTAGAATCCAAAATCAAAAATAATAATAATAAAATAAAATAAATACGTACCAAAATCTATTGATTCTAGCACCAGTGCTGCACAAAATTTTACTCCATAAGAATGGAAAAGGATTTCTTTACATATTGGTATGTATGTATAACGAATTTGAATCAAAATGCACATATAGGAGATAGACTTGACAAATGAGTTGGGCTGACCCAAATGGGTTGGTTCATGGTTGGATTAGGTTAAAAATAGGTTGGACTAAAAAGGCCCAACTTTTATTGGCCTACAAAAGTAAAGTCCATAGCCCAACTTACAATGAGCTAGGTCAACTCGTGGGCTTTTTATATTTTTTATATTGTTTTAATTTAAAAAATAAGGTTATTTAGTATAATTGAATTAATGATTTCAAGTAATCGTTATTTGAAAGAAAAAAATAGTGAACAAGAGAACTAACAACTTTTTAGGTACTAATAGGGGTGGGCAACAAGTTCGATTTTTTCGGTTTTTTACCGGTCCGAACCGGTCCATTTGGTATAAATGGTAACCGGTCCGGTTTCGGTACACAGAACTGGTATATACCGAATTTTCGGTACCGGGAACGAGACGGGGTTTGGCTCGTTCGGTATATACCGAACCGAGCCGGTTGTACCGATTAAATTAATACTGTTTCAATTTTGTTTAATTTCACAAATAAATCTCACATCTCAGATTCTCAGACCATCCTCCGATCCTCGAACCTTTCTCTCCGTCTCGAATTCTTCCATCCATCATCTCCCACCGGCCAAACTTCCGATCCTCTCCCACCGGCTAGTTGCCGCACCGCTGCCTTCAATCTTCACTCGTCAGTCGCCGACTCGCTACACCGCTGCCTCCAAAGCTCCAACTCTGTATATGTTTGTCAAGTTCTTGCTTAGTTTTAAGTAATCTTGTGAATACCCATTTTGGGGATTCTCGAATCATTCAATTTTTTATGATATGATTTGGTTCCTGGGGATTTGAATGATTGTGAGATTTATTTGATGAAAATATTTGTCTTTTTTTTGTTTGCTATGCTTTGGACAGTATTAGGAAATATTATCAAAATGTTTCTCTGACTTTCTATTTGTGCAAAATTTACACAATAAATGGTTCTGTAAACTTACTTTTGTAGTGGGCTCTCTTTGTTTTGTTGTTGCTATTTTTGCTTACAGAGGAACCCATTTCATGCATTTACTGGAATATACATTCAATTTAGACATTAGAGTACTTCTGCATTTGTTTATTGCTGCTGTTGCTGGGCTGCTGCTGCTAGTTTGCTACTACAGGTTTGTTACTGATAGTCTGCTACTGCTGGGCTACTGTTGCTATTTGTTGCTATTATTTTGACAACTCTTTTTGTCTTTCTTTCATGTCAATCTTTAATTTTGGATTGTAATTGTGTAAGGAATTCATGGTGGATCTATGGATGTTAATTTGCTACTTGTAATTTGGTAGACATGTATATTATGTTCTGGACCTTCTGCAAGCTTGGTTGTGCTTCTTGTAAATTAGGATTTGTAAAAACTTTTCATAGAAGCATGGTTGAAAAACAACCGATACAAAATAGATACAAACCGGTACCAAACCGGTTAACCGGTTCGGGATACCGGCCCAACCGGTACCGGTATCGGTACGCAAGTTTGGCCACTTTCGATATTCAGTTCGGTTCGGTACGGGACGATTCGGTTCGGTAATTTACCGATACACAGTCCTAAGTACTAGTCTTTTTTTGACTAAAGGGAACGAGTAAATATTTTCAATTGATTAGTATGACATCAATAATAAAAAATCAATTTTGACTAATTCACTAATTATTATTCACTTTTTATTTTTTTTTTTCTTGTTCATGTTTATTTATACACAATTCAAACACTATTTCTAATTTTTCTATTTTTATTAACAAAATAATACTAAAGGACCAAATATCATCAATCACAAATATAGAGATTAAAACACTAGAAATTAATGATAAAATATAATATATTTTTTCGATTCAAATATCACTAGTAATAATTAAGACAACTATACCACAAAAACTTCAATTTGATCATATAAATAGATATAAACGATCTTAAGCTAAAAATAATTGAATTGAAAGAATAGAAGTAATCGATTTGAGAAAGACAGATGAAAGACTGAGGGAATAATATTGGAAGTAAAAGTAATTTTTAATTTTTCTTTGTTTTCTATTAAATTCTTAAAAGTTAGATTTAACCCTTGACTTTTGTTTAATGTTATAGTAGAATGAATAAGTAGATTAATTTACTTTTAGATGTGGGTGGTTGGGGCCACCCGGGGGCTGAGCCAAAGAGGCCCAGATTTTTTTGTGCTTAAAATTGTAAACCCAAAGCCCACCTTTTTATGGGTGGACTAGATTGTCCTGTGGGCTTGGGCCGCTTTTGCCTGGTTTCAATGTTATAATTTAGTTATAAATTGAATTAAAAGATAAAAATAGAAATAGAAATGAAAAATTTTATGACAAAACAAAATGGTTCAAAGGTCCTATTAATCTGTCTTAGTGAAGCCCTAACGAGTCACCTTGGACCAGATAACTCAACCGCGTGTAGATTCTCTGTTGAATCAACAAGCCAATCCGAAGTCGAGTGCGGTGACAAATCCATTTCCTGCTGGTGAACTTCTACCTTCTGCCACTCATCCCACCTCTCGGCCAAGCCATCACCTTCTAGCATTCGCACCACTTCCGACATCTTGGGTCGGTCCATCGGGGAGCCTTGCGTACAAAGCAGCGCAACTTGGATTAGCTGCTCCACTTCAGACTCCACGTAATTGTTCTGTAGATCAGGATCGACTAGCATTTCCAATTTCTTCTCTTTTAGAAGTCCTTTTACCTGAAATATATTAGTGTCAAAAAATGAAGCTCAGATAATCCTAACAACCAAGAAAAAATTATTGGCCGAGCATTTATCACATGAAATATTTGCTTCTAATCATTTTGTATATAATCATGAGAAAGAGGCAAAAATGAGGCTTAGGAACTGGAGACTGGAGACCATCTCTTCACTCATTCTGAAAAGTGGTCGAGAAGTTTGAAACCTCATCCTCCTAAAGTTCATTGCGTATCAAGGAAAAAGAAAAATATAAAAGGTCAACAATAAATAAAAATGTCACAAAAAGCCTGCATTATGCACTTGATACTGGTGCGCAGAAGAGACAAAACTCATTAAACTACGGAGTACAGAACAATAGCTAAATTTACGTACTAATTTTCTTTCCTAGCAAAGCTGGAAACTTGAATGACTGGGGACAAGGTACAAAAATAATCAGTTCCAGAACTGTTAACAGTTACAATAACTTCCCCTGCTAGAATATTACCACAATATCCGTGGTGTATTTTGCCAAACTAAGCCTTTCAACACTTAAGTACTTTTGACCATGTAACTTTCGTAATTCTGGAAGGTAACCCCGATTTTAAGAAATTGAGCCTTAATCTCTTTAAAGTTCTACAACTGAAACCTTCTCGTCATCAGTGTAATTATTGGCCGGGATAAGGGTGTTTCAGGTATTTCAACTTTCACCACTTCATTATTAATTCTAAAATAATTGCCACAACCTGGTCAAATATAATTATAGGTTAATGGGTTATATTCATGGGTCAAACATAATCCATTAAAACATCAAAAAAGTATAGGATTAAATAATGAGGGCTTCAATTCTCATTCTTCATATTCTTCACTTTCATTACCATTTTAAAACTCAAAATTTTTGTCACTACCACCCAAACCCTATTAGAAATTAAGAAGATATCAAAGACAGAGGAAGTGGATATATTCGGAAAACACTCGATGATTTGTTTACCACCCTACTTGATTCCACTTCATTTCACTTGTACAAGGTGACTTACTTAGAAGATTATATATAGGGCTCATAGTACACTTATAGATTCACTCCATTAATCATTAATATGACCAAATACATGTGTGCATGTATCATGAACCTGATAAATTAAATACATGCACAATGTATATGAACGGACATATGCATTATGTATGATGTATGATGATAATATTCTAGTAACTCTAGTAACAAGTTTGTATCTCAACAATCCCAATTCCACCAAGCCATTCACCACCTCTACACTCTCTTAGATTTTTAAGTCCATCAAAATATTAGTCTCTAGCTCCATTGCTTCTATCATCCATTGATGACAAGGCTGATGATAAAGATGGATCTGATTCAGCATAACAATGGATTCGTATGTACTGTTTCCCCCAAATCCAGCCAATTCCTCCACAATTGCAAAGATACATACCGAGATTCCACATTTAAGAAATTATGCCTCTAAACCCTTCATCTGATTACATATATACACAAACATATATTAGTGTATGTGCACAGAGAGAGAGTGGGGTTGGCTCACCACGAAAAAGTTGAGGGCCACAGATTGTGGTTAATTGGTGCAAGTTTTTGATCAAGCAATAAGGATCTGATGCCTTTTGTGCTGTTTGCCACCAGATAGAGAGTGGGTAGGTATTTTATAAGGGGTATTAAAGTCATTTGAGTAATTTTGGTAGGGTATTAAAGTCATTTGACACAATTTTGGTAGGGAAATACTCGTTGATACTCTAAACAAACAGTTTTACCCATGTCCATTATGCCATGCAAAAGTCGAGTGAGGTTTTCTTATTGCCACGTAAATTTTCGATGGCTGGAAGGTTTTCTCTATAAATCCATAAAAGGGTCTGTGAACCAAGCTTTAAATATTGGGGTTCACCTTTTAAAATTGTGAAAGGTACAGGGTCAAAAATGCTTTTAAGTAGCTAATAATCTTTCCTACCAAGCTGGAGACTCTAATGACTGGGGAAGGTACAAAAATAATCAGTTCCAGAACTGATACAAATAATTTCCCCAGCTATAGTATGACCACAATATCTATGGTGTACTTGGCCAAACTAAGCCAAAAAATAAGAGAAAAAAATGTTAGAGTACATACTTCATACTCGTCAACTTTTGAAAAAAATTGTGAGAGAACATAAGATGCATACCCAATCAAGCAGCATGACATCATCATCATTTGCAAGGCGAGCAAGATCGAAAGCCCTCTGTCCAGTTATTAGCTCTAGAAGCATAATCCCATACCCAAAAACATCAGTTTTCTCCGATGACTTTCCAGTTGAAAGGTACTCCGGAGCTATGTGTCCAATTGTGCCACGGACAGCAGTAGTAACATGTGTGTCCTTGTAGTCCATAAGCTTAGCTAAACCAAAGTCTCCAACAACAGCTTCAAACTCCTCATCCAACAAAATATTTGCAGCTTTTACATCACGGTGAATAATCTTTGGGTCACAATGATCATGCAAATAAGATAGTCCTCTCGTAGATCCTAGTGCAATGCGCTTTCGTGTTGGCCAATCAAGTGGCGGTTCAGATGGTGAGCGTTCTACAAACAAAGATAAGCTAACTGATTACACAATGATTAAACAGGGAAGGTCCTTGTGTTTCCTAAAGGGGCAATCAATAATTATTGAACATGTGTGCAATGAGCAGGGGCATATGCACATAGTGATGAGTGCACCGCTACCGCATACACTTAAAAAATTTTAAAAGAAAATTGAATACAAGTTAACATAATTAAAAAAATAAAAATCTATTTTTTTTAATGATAATTGACCTTTTAGCTATCCTAATTTTTTTTACTTTATGTTTTCCTACCAAACCTTTTTCTCTTCCTCTCTTTGTCTAATAAGATTACATTCTTCTCTAGCATGCCTCTCTTATCTCTTATCTCTCTAGTAGATTATTGTCACAAACTATGAAGCACGCTTTACCTCCACAAGGAATCAAGGATAGCATCCAAATGTTCAATAATAAAGAACTCTCACCTTAAGGTAAATAAATTTTGATATTGTTCTGTACTAATTTATTCAGTACTTTATATCTTTACTTTTGGATCTTAATTTTCTATTTTCATTGACCGATTAAGGTACGAATGTGAATCTTCTCACTAATTATTTACTAGTGCTTTCAACATGGCTGATGAGCCTTGTTTTAATTTATGATTGAATAGTCAATTAAACTCTTTGACTTAACGCATTTCTTAATTTGAGTAAAATAATTAATGTCGTTTCAACACTCCCTGGAAATAAATCCTCGTTACGCCACTAGCAATGAGATCAACAAAACTCTAATCAATGCAAGTAAATCACAATGGGATTGTTGATCACCAAGTTGTCAGTTTAATCGATCAAATTAAAAAGCAGCCTACACGAAAGCAGTGAAGTAACTTCTCGAAAATGAGCAGAAATGTTACCTCTTAAGCATGATGCAACACTTCCATTGGCCATATATGGATAAACAAGAAGCCGTTCAGTAGGTGTCATACAAAATCCTCGTAATCGGAGGAGATTCCGATGCACAGCCATGCTGATCATCTCAACTTCCGTTTGAAATTGCAGCTCACCACCAGGTGTGCGCTCTTCCTTTAGACGTTTTACAGCCACCAATGAACCATCTGCTAAACGTCCTTTGTATACCTTACCAAATCCTCCTCTACCCAGAATGTTTTTATTACTAAAACTATCAGTTGCAACTTGCAGTTCTCGTAAGGAAAACCTTTTAAGCTGCCCCAAATGGACTTCAGGATCCTCTTCAGCTGAAAGTACATGTTAAAAAGTAAACAATTAAACCATATACTAATGTTTGTTAGTTTTTTCAAGGTTTAAGTTAAAAACACTACCAGGCACATCAAAAAAATATTCTCGTGGTTTTCTGCGTCGCCACCATGCAAATGCAACAGCAGGGGCAGCAAATAGTAACGCAGCACCAGCAGCAACCCCTCCAGCAATAGATCCAGTAGCACTATTCCCTTCTGAAATTTATTTTTTCAAAAAATAAACATGAATAAGTAGTTCCATCTCAAGAATAAGCATTTGCATAACCTACTCGATAAAAATGCCCAAATATTTTGATATAAGCTGCCTTGAGGAATTCTATTGATACAAAGGGTGACAGTAATCATTACAACTATTAAATATAATATTAGATTTGATGGCAAAATTTAGTTAATTCCTCAAAGGTACAAATAAGAAATCATTGCACAACAGAAACTACCTAATATGAAATGCAGTGGTACATTTTCCAAAGTCCACAAGATGGAGTGTAGATTTTAGTTTACCAGCACCTTGCCCTCTTGGCTTGACGTGAGTGCACAAGGAACTCAAGAGCAGATTGTTTTACTTCATGCATATCAAATAAAGCCTTAATTTTGCCACCATCATCTTTTTGGTTGCAATGATACAACAGATAAACAAGTAACTCCCCACTCGAAAGAAGGATCTAGATAGCAGATTGTTTGCCCCACACATTTCTTTTTCCCGTTTATAGACAATGAAATTTTATTAGAAGAATAGAGAGAATACAAGCAAAGGGGAGACAACGAATCCACCACCACTAATAGTAGAGGAAATAAAACAAAAACGCTCAAGATTGAGCAATTTTCCAATCTTGACAATGATCAAACACCAAATGCCCCCGAAGGCACCCATGGTAGAGGAGGACCATAGAGAATAAAGAAAAATAATTTAGCAGCAAAGCGAAATATAAATGGTTGTCGCTAAAAACCCGAGTATTATGCACATTCAAACCAAACCAAAAGGATATTGAAGATGGGATGAATCATTACAGAAGGTAAAGACATAGTAGTTTCGTAGAAAGCTTATAAATTCTTTGAATTACTGAAGATAATACCTGTAGTAGTAATCGGGGGCGGAGGGACAAATGGAGGGGGAGGAGAAAATGGAGGAGATCCTGGGCAAGGACGTCCAGTAACTGGGCCACAGAGATCCAGGTTGTTAGCAAAACTGTAATTGAAATTTTAGCTTTGTCAGCAAATTACTTGGAACAGCATTTTGAGAAGATTAAATGCCAGATTAGCTCATTCAGCAAACCTGATGGGTGTAAATAGAGAAAAAGAACCATTATCTGGAACGGGTCCTGAGAGATGGTTGTTTGATAGATCCCTGCTTAAAATGCAATATACGGCCATCAAATTCTTGCTAACAAAGCTGTGCATGTATCCCTCTGTGTCTATGTGCAAGCATTGGAAAATGTTTTGTGTTTTATCTCTCTCTAAGTGTGTAGCTTGCTTATAGAGGGAGAGTGTGTGCGGTGTTCTTATAGAGGGAGAGGGTGTGCTCTATATCTAGTAAAGAAACATGACCAACTTTGGGTACTTACAGAACTTGTAGAGTTGAGATATTAGTCAATGACAAAGGAATCAGACCTGTCAAGCTATTGTTGTTCAGCCGACTATCCTTGCACAGATATCACAAGGAGGAACAACGTAAAATATAAGTTGAGAGTATTACAATGATCAAAACAAAATTATAAGATCCATGTGACAATAGCAAAATACCATACAAGTCAAAAGAGACCTTGTTATCTGAAGCATTTTAATTGTAACAAAAATATACTTTAAAACAGTGAATTAGAATATAAGTATAATACTGGTGTGGGGCCAATGGCATGCACAACAAAAATAAAATACCCTTCATTACTATTCGGAGTCTCTTCACTCGGCTCCTTCACAACAGCTTTATAGGAGGCTCAAATAATTGGTCCCAATGTTTCTGTTATGCACAGCAAACTAATACATAACCCAACCAAAAAGTAATGACATTGCTAAGAACAAATTCAGTGAAAGCTGGTTAAGACTGGTTATGATTGAAAGAAACAAATGTTGGAGTCTGTTTGAAGTATTTTATACTAAGAAACTTTTTTACATATGAAATGTTTCAATCCTACTCTGCTACTAACTTTTGTTTGATTCTTCCACTACCTCCTTCCTGTTGATCACAAGCACCACACAAAAGGCCCAACAACCACAACCACAGCCACCATCACCACCGACGGTGCTTCCAAAACCAGTTCTTTCATCATCAAGGCACAGATATTTATGACCACTCCACTGCCACCACCTCAAACTAGGCATAGCAACAGTGTCGGTAAGGTACGGGCCTACGGGGTGACTCCGCCCCACACCCCCCACCCCAACCACCAAAAAAAAATTGAGAATTTCGCGCAGACCGACCCAGCCGGCCATCCCTGCCCTGAGTATGGTAGTAACATATGATTAATAAGCCTCTCTTTTTTTTCCAAAACCCCATTGAAATTATAATTCATGTCAAAGGAGCATTTTCAAGTAAATAATCATATTTCCAATTTGTATATATAAAGAGAGACAGAAATAGAAGTTAGATAAAAAGAAAGCTATTCCTATTGCTATGGCGACCGACGAGAAGACGAGTTTAATGGGAGTGGGCGGCAGGAAAGTTGATGGAGGTGAACTGTAACGATCGGAATTTTAATTTCCTTGTAACCCGAGTTTATGTGTGAATGAAATGAATTTTTATTTTTTATTATTGTGTTATGTGCTTAAAGGTTGTGTTATAACCTAAAAGATGTGTATGTGTTGAATTTTACGAGTTATAGTGTCGTTAGGGTGAATATATTGACTTCAAGAAAAATCACAAAATCACTATTCACGGAGCACGTTTACCGAGGTACTATTCACACCATAATGTTTTGCGTCTTTTTCGACCTTAATAAATTTCAATAATACACGTGTGCGAATTGATAATTTTTTCAAGTGTCAGACTTTCATTTTGAGCCCATTTGTGTTGTATTCAGTATCCGAAATATATAATATGACTATTCCGAATAAATGGACAAACTCCGTAGTAATTATTTTTATGTGTCCCAATAATTTATGGAAGTACCCATTTTAATTTTGGGTAGAGTTATTTACAAATTGGGTACAAAAGTGGGAGTATTCGGGTATATTTTTGTATATTTGGGTATTTATTTTGGCATGTTATTCAACCAAGGAGGAGCACGGTGGACCAAGGAGGAAGAAGAAACTCAATTCAATTGAGCCTAACAAGTTTTTTAGCACCTAGAAAGGATTTACAAGATAAACAATCAACCAACAAATTCATTCCATGTGATTTTGATAGGATTTTCGAGTTCTATGTGTTTTTGAGCTCAAACCATTGGGTTTGAGCATTTCTTGCAATTGTTGTTGTAACTGTTGGTTGTGGTCTGTTTTTATTGTTACCAAGACATCTTGTAAGTTATTAATAACCTCAAAGTGGAACAAAATCAATGAATGATCCGAACCTTGGCATAAAGGATGAAACTTTGGACTTTTTTGGACAAAATGACTTTCGGACGATTTAGAGGACTATAAAGCTTTGATTGAGTAATTGTTTGGTCTAATTGATGTTGTAATATTGTAGTTCCATGGGTTATCTTCATAACCCAGTTGGAATGGAGTTAAAAGGAGTTTAAACAAAGATTTGGTGTTGATTTTGGTGAAGAATACCAAGAACACGAAAACAGAGTTTTCATTTTGTACTTTGGCTCACAAATTGGTCATGTTAATGTTTATGGGTATTTCTAAATTTTTGATATGTTGTAGCCCTATGAATTAGGAGTCCATAGAGTCCGAAATGGACAAATTTGCATGTGTATAAAAGGAATAATGAAGGTTGGAGTGACCGGAGGTCTTCGTCGCGAACTGGGCAAAAGCCCAGAATCCGGCCACTGGATGGTTGACGTTGCAGCGCCAATAACTCACGCTGCAGCGTGACCTATCCAGGGAATGAAGGGGGCTCACGCCGCAGCGTGACCTCCAAGCTTTGAGCGTGGCGCCGCAGCGACGCCACTTGGCAGGAAACGGACAGGACTCGCGCCGTAGCGGCGAGCCCAAGTACTAAGCGTCACGCCGCAGCGTGAAGCCTTGTCAGGGGAAAAACGCGGGACTCACGCCGCAGCTTGAGGTCCAACTCAAAGACTTGGCGCCGCAGCGCTAACCTCGTGTCCGACCTGGGTCGGGTCATTCAGACCGGGTCCGGTCGGGTCGGACCTAGTAAACTTGTCCAGCGGGTCCAACACTTACACTTCTGTCCTAAATGATTAAACAAGTTAGTTATTTATACCTTGTTAAACCTTAACCTTAATTACTTAATTATTTATTGAACGTCAACCAAATTAGTATTGTCTTAAGGCGTAAATTGACTAACCTGGTTGCAACTTATATTTGGCTTCCAGGGGGCGCTGCCCCCTTAGACCCCCGCCAGCTCACCGGCGAGCTGGGCAGCCGCTCGCTCACCTGGGAGCGAGACTCCCAACTGGGTAATCGTAGGGCAATCAATGTGTTTTAATGATGCAACGTCTGTTTTGAACCTAGTCTTTATGTGACTAATTGTTATATGAATATACATTTACATGTGTAGGATATTAAGGAGCGTGTGTTGTAATATTGTAGCAGCGCTTCAGGCAAGTTTCTAAACCTTATGCACTATTTTTATTTCGTGCAAACAGGTATATGTTAGGCAAGCTTCTTAACTCAATTCAACTTATATTTGAGCAAGTTCTCTTAACTTTATTCAAGCTATTTATTGAGGAAGTTCTATCTTACTCAAGCTATAATTGGACAAGTATTCTATTGTAATGTAAGTTCTTCTTTAACGTTTGTCTAACTCTTGTGTTGGGCAAGTTCCATTGTGCGAGTTATTTATTGATTGAGCAATCATTCTATGTTATTGCAAGTTCCTCACTCAACTATTTTATTCGAGCAAGTTTCCTATCCTATACAAATGTTGCATATTGTTGCAAGTATTACTTCATTAAACGAGTTTCTTATCTTATTCAAGATATTCTGTACAGGTTCCTTTACTTCAATCATTGTTAAATTGCAAATGTTCTTAGAATGAACTGATAATCATTCACGTTATTTAACTATGCTTCAACGCCTGTTATTAAAGCTTTCAAGTTCTATATTCCATGAACTGCATAAGATAGATGTCAAAGCCAATTGTTTCGGCTAGACGTATGTTTAATCATCATTGTTGTTAAGTAAAGCTATCCGATCAAATTGTTTGGTTTGGATTCCTAAGTAAAGCTGAGATGAACAACCCTCATAGCAGGGGAAACAGTATGTATGTCGGGGAACCGACACGCGCGCGAACAGTATGTAAAAGGAGTTATGCATAACACCGGGTACATTAGGCTGATCACCCATTGTATTAGTATGTTGGGTTATCAGATGAATTTCTGGTGATTCTAGTAAAAGTTCAGTGTCATGATGACCACTCAGTATAGAATATTTCCTCCATTTGGAAACATTGAAATCATTCGGTCCATAGAGGCCCTACAATTGTGTTAATGAGATCATTCGTTGAGATTGTGCAAATTCTTGAGCTATCTTTTATTCTCTTGATTCTTGTAAGCTATAAAGTATTCATGTGATGATTCACGATTATTGTTATTATGCTTGCTGAGCAAATTTGTTGCTCACCCTTGCTTTCCTTAAAATATTTCAGTTAGTGGAGCTCGTGGTGAAAGTTCAGGGGAGGATAAAGGCAAAGACAAAGCCACGGATTAGCTCTGTACTGTTAAGATTATCATTTTGATTATGTATTAAGACTCGTTGACTTTTGTGATGTATTAAGACTTAATTACCCTTATGTATTAAGTTACGTTTTGCAGAAGTTTTGGTTTCGAGACTTGAGACAGGATTATTTATGTTATATCAATATAAATATTCCTTTATTTCCGCTGTAAAGTATCAATAGTATGACGTATGTATGAGAAAGTGACGAACTAGGTCCGCGGTTCGGGTGACCCGGATTTGGGGGCGTCACATGAACAAAAGAGAGAAGTGGAAGCAACTGGTATTTGGTTTATGTGTAGAAGAAGCAAATTGTTTACAGCAAGGAATTTACGGGTTTGGATAAAATCCCATCCCTGATCCTTACCTTCTCACGTTTTCACTTTTTGACTCCCAACCCGTCCCTTGTCCATTTAGTAGACCCACCCTATTAGGAGGGGAATCAGTAATATCGGAAAATTACCATCTCTGCTCAAACCAGCCAAACTCACCAAATCATATAGGCACCACCTACCTCCACCCCACCAACTTGTTGGTGCACAACATTACTACCCATTTCCGCCATATACTCTATTGCACCACCATCAATATGTTAGGAACAGTGCTTTGTTCCTATACATGAGAGTAAAACTGAAACGCCATAAGAGACATAATATATATACACATCTGTCGCATAAACACATCATCATTGTGAAAAAAAAAATCAAGTGAAATGTAAAAAATATACATACAGGAATCGCAGTTTTGACAGCTTGCCCAAGGTGTCTGGTATAGGACCACTGAAACTGTTCATGTAGAGATCCAAGCTCACCAAGTTGGTCAGATTTCCAAGGTCACTAGGAATTGGCCCACTAATGTTATTACTGTATAGCTCCCTGTCACAAGCAAGTTAAATGCATGTTACGTACACACAAATTTCACAATAGTGAAAATCCTTTAAATCAAAGAAAATTAAACAAACACCTAAACAAATAGGTATACAGTAAAGATCTAGATTGTTTTATGTACATGTGGACATTGTAGCCAGTCTGAGGACAACCAAATAGCGACTGAATAAAACCTCAGTATTCAGTAATTAAAGAAAAGTTTTGAGTTGGCACCCTGTTCTTGTAAAAGGACTAAAATAACCGAGTCAGCATGAAAAGCAGCATTCCAACATTGGAAGATGATCCATATTTTCCTTGTCAATACTTTTTTTCTCTACAAACATGTTCCAATAACATAGGATTATGGATAGCAAACTAGGAGTGTGCAACGGTAAAAAACTGGTCCGAACCGGTCCTAACCAATTACCAATTTTTCCTAAAAAAACTTATCGATATTGGTACCAAATTACCGGTATCACAAACTGGTTGGGTCAGTTCGGTACCAAGCCGGTACCAGTTTTATACCGAATTCTCTCTTTCTTTTTCCCATCCAAACTTTTCATTCAATGCATAGATTATTATCATCCAGCAGCAAATCATAGCAGCATAGAAGAATTTTAGAATATACATTAACTACAAGTCAATAACTAATCAAGGAATTCAAGTCCTGTTTCAAAAAATAAAAAGTTGTTGAAGTCCCCTGTATAAGGCATACAAGGAGCCCAAGTATTCACCATCCAGTACTAAACATACCCATTAACATAAATGATTAAAAAATTAAAAAGAACTTGCTTTGCCGTGGAGGAATAGGATCATTGGGACTTTGCCCAATTCTACTATGTCCATGTTTATGCCACTTGTTATCTTGTGCCATACTCCTTCCATCTTTCTCTGTAAAAGGGGGTATTTGATGAAGGAATGTTGATAAAAAAATAAAAATAAAAAAGAAATTTATTGTTTAATTAGAAGGCAAATGAGGAGAAAGGCAGGGCCGGCCCTGAGTTTTTAAGGGCCTAAAGCGACAACAAAAAAAATGGGCCTTTTGCGAATTGCTATTAAGATTTGGGCCTATTTCATTGGGTAAATTTTTTGTGGGCCTTTAAATTTAAACTGACGTGGGCTGGGCTCTTTTGTTTAGGTATATATATACATAACACAAATACCTCTTGGGGGCCCTAAAAATTTGTCAATTTTAGTAGGCCTAAAGCCCGGGCACCTTGGGCTTTAGCCCAGGGCCGGTGCTGGAGAAAGGATCTAGATTGTAAAGAGAGTATAAGAGAAAGTTCATCCTAAAGGTTAAAATGTGTTAGAATGCCCACTAACCCACTGTATTTTAACAAAATAACAAATTAGTGAATCAACGGTTCGGCAATTTACCGAAAATATCAAAATATTTGCACTCCTGTAATAAATAATATCACTGATTTTAAGGAAGCAATACTAGACCTATCAAAGGCCCTAAAAGGTTGGTCGCTAATATGAGGGGATGTTAGTCGAATCCTCCAACTCAAAGAAAACCCAGTGACTAAGCACGTGCCAAATGAGTCTTCCTTTTATATACTTTCTTTGTTAAGAATTTCGTCCCTAATCAGATGGTACCTAAGCTAAGTAATTCTATGATACCAGTTAGATTTAGGTCTCTCCAGTTCAACTAGGATGAGAATTCCGGAATTTAATGTTATATTCATCACCGTTTTCACTTGCGCATCAAAAAGTATCAAATGTGCATTTATGTGACAACTAGAACTGAAACCCTAGGTTACCAGAAAACATAAAAAAGTATCAAATGTGCATTTATGTGAAAAAAAATAAAACAACTAGAATTGAAACCCTAGGTTGCCAGAAATGTGGTAGTGAAGTATGTTTTGGTATGAACATTCCAAAACATGCTACATTTTTGTTCCAAAATAATAACTTTGACTATCAAAAAAAAATCCCTATTAATTTAAACTTTTATTGTACAAAATACAAATTGGAATTATGACTTACAAATGAGAGGCATCCCCTATATAAGCCTTGGGCTATACAACTAATGGCTAAGATCAAATCTAATGAAGCAGTAGAATTAACAATCTAAAATCAACCTCTAAACTATCTAGGCTAGTTACAAACATAATTATCATATGAGTAAATCTCGAACACTATTAGAAACCATGATATGTACAAGAAGATTGTAGGGAATAATAACTAGTGTAACCCAATAAGCGCCTTGTGGGCATCCAACAAGTAGTGACACGCTTTATGTTGTTTGGACTCTTCACTTTGTCCTAAAGTTACCCGTGTCCCAAACTCGACACTCAAAAATGTATAGGTGTTAGACACTTCATTGTAGTTTAAGAAATTGACAAATTTTAGGACTACCCATGTCGGGCTCATCTAATTACCTGTGTCCGACGAAACACTCCATCTAAGCCCATGTAATTTAGACTACCCTTAGAAACAATTCGACCATTTTTAGCTATATCTCAATTAGTTTAACCATAAACCTATTTCGTACCAACTAAGTGATTTAAATAAACCTATCACTACCCCATACCCCTACCCCTACCCCTTCCCCTTCCGTACTCCGTATCACGAAAAGCGATGTTTCTATTCCCGTTTTGTTCCGCATACCATATTGAACCACGATCCAGGTAGCATTGCTTAAACCAAACATCTTTCCCTCAAACAGTCAAGCTAACAGCTGCTGGTTAAACGCGTATACTAAATTGCTATATAGAACTTCTAACATCAACTTGAAGAAATCAGGATTCAAATACTTCTTTATCATGAATAGGGTGTTTTCTTAAAAGCACAAACTTTTCTTATAGTTATCAGTTACAGTTTGATTTTAAAATTTAAGAGCTCAATATTACAAAAGTCCCAGCATAATTATTAAATAAGTTTCTCTTTCAGTTAGTCTCTTTCCTTCTAATAAACTCTCACATCAAACATGATTGTAAGTTTCACTATGGTTAGAAACTCTACACTCCTACCATCATCATCGCAACATTTAATTTTTTTGAAATTTTTCTTCCCACTTTCCCTTCTAGCTACAGCTTTTGGCAACAAAGAGAAGGCAAGCATAGCAGTTGAGTAGAACACAATGATAGGAAAGGGGAAAAAAAGATATTACAGTTAAGATATCCATGAACTCTCAACACGTTTAACATTTTAAGGGTAATTATTCTTATTCTTAAATTTATTAGTGAAGCTATTCTGGTAAATAGTACTATTGTCATACCATTTGAACAAGAATGCAGCAGTAGCTCAGTACATAATCTGATAGCAAGTGAATGCACATTGAAACTAGTACCACTATGAATTATAGTTTAAAAGGAAAACATAAATAAAATAAAATAAAGGTCAAAAGTTATAACTTACAAGTACTGCAAATTCTTCAGCTGGCCAAGCGGGACCAGATGACCAGATAAAGCTGCATTACCCAGATCGCTGAGAAAATTTAGCGAAAACAGACATCATTAATATCGCCATTTGGGGGTTGATTCACTAACCAACTGTATAATGTTGCATCCTGTGCCTGTAGCAGAGAGTACTTACACTCTTATAACACTATTATCGTTGCTGCATGTAACGTGAAACCATGTGCAAGGGTTTACAAGAGTAGGATCCCAGCTTTGTAGCACATTGTTAGGATCTTCTAAGCTTGTTCTAAGGCTATGCAAAGTATCACCTGTTTATAAACGTGAGAGAATCAGGTGTCACATTTTAACAAAGCAACAGGGCAGATCATATTGAAGCTTCAAGTAACCATATTAGATAATTTCCAGTTGCAGCAAACATTAAATTATTCCGATAACACGAGTATAAAATAACTTTTGGTATAATGGGTAAACAATTACTATGTTCTTCTTCAGAAATTACTAGAAATTAGCTGTAGATTTTGGACAAATAATCGAAAGATAACTCATTCAATACGCATGGTACGGCAATCAATTTTCGAATCTTGCCAGTAAGGCATATATACTTCCAGCTATTTAGGGACCCAAATTACAAATCAAATTAATGAAAAGCATTATTTGAGATGATATACAAGCATCCACTATTTACTGAAACAAGATTAACCATCTAAACAGTCGTGAGGATATAAAAATAGGACCAACCAGGGATTGACACGTGTCCTCACACCAAAGGCATCACTGTCATATCACCAAAGGCCATTATGGGCATTCTACACCTATGAAGGGCATAATGGTAATTACCGCATATAATCCCCAATGTATTCCTAATACTTGTGATAACTCATGCTCATTCTACAAAAGACTAGATGATAATCTAGGTAGAAAGACTTTCTCCTCACTGAACATGACTGTACTAACACTCACCCCAGAGGGGCCTCTTGGGGACTATTCTGAGATCCTTCTAACCCTTTCCTCGACTTACAGGATTTCATGGACTACAGCTAGAAGGGACCTGAACTACAACAGAATGAGAAATACCCATAACCTTAACATATTTCCCATTTTGGGCAAAACCAACAATACACATTAATCAACTTTTCAACCCGTTCAACCACAACATTAGCAAACCAACAGTAAAAATAAATTCAACATCACACTTTTCATTTGATATCATAAATAACTCTATATCAATAAACATTATCATCCTTAGAAATCCGCATTTAAAATAATTTAAAAAATGCAAGATTAGAAATATCCCCATTAACAGGCAATTATATATATATATATATATAAATATATTTCCACTTTTATACATACCTTCCATGTTAGCATAGATTAACTTCAGAGGATGAACGACCATGATAAGCCACACCAGAACTGATCCCACATCCCATCTCTCCATCACCATCATATACTTATACAGAACTATCAATCACCTCATGAATAATCTCTCAGATCCAAATAAATTTACCCAAAGGCAACATTACAAAATACTCAAATCCCTAACCCCCAACTGCCCAAATTTCCACCATTACAGCCAAAAAAAGTATCAGCAAAATCAAAAGCTGATCTCATTTCTGAATTGAACATAACTCTAAAATAAAAAGGGAAATCAAGGTATTTTGTGTAGTTTCCAAGCACAATCTTTTTCCCCTTTGTTATCAAACTGCAAAACTTTTATCTCTGCTCTCCTTTTCTCTCTAAGAACACAAAAAATCTCTCTACTCGGTTTTGTGCGCACTGCAGTGTTATTGTGAGAGAGATTATTTATCTTTTTCAGCGTGTGCAGTGCTTTGATAGCTGCCCAAACGGTGCGCTGCCCAACCTGCCCGAACTTGCTCCAAAGTCCAAACGGCTTCGCGCGCTCTTTTTCTTATGAGTAAGCGTCTCCTTTATTACTCATACTACTCCTTTTACTTGACCATTTACGAGAAAATATAAAAATTAATAAATAATCGGCTTAATTTCATATACATAAATTAAAAACGTCATTAATCATCATTATTTAATAATTAAAATTTTATCATTCTCTTTATGAAAAGTTGAAAACTACTAATACAAGAGAAAAAATTTCTTGGGACAATGAGAAAAGTTAGGGATGATATAGCAAAATAAATAATTTATTCTCCTAGAAAATTATAAACGACAAATAAATTAGAACAATTTTTTTCTCTAAAAATTTTATTATTATAGAATGGAGGTAGTATAATTAATATTGTATTTAATTAATTAAAATGAGTATATAATCTCAATATTATTTTAAAAAATAAATAATAAATAATTTAGTATTTAATGTAAGAATGATGTAATAAATTAAGTCGTTAATATTTTTTAAAAATTTACAAACAACAAATAAAAAATTTCATTATCTAAAAAAGATAAATAAAAAAGAACGGAGGGAATAACATTTTGTGGCATACGCCTCGCCCTATGTGTAAATTTTATGGGATAAAAGTAAAAAAAAAATTATTAAATTCAAAAGATTAAATAGTAAGATAAAAAATTAAAATTTGAATTAAAATAATAATAATAATATCACTAAATGCATAAAAAAATGTGATCAAACTATGCTAACGTTGACATCAGCAATTCATGGAACCGTTTAATTAATAAAGATAAAACATATTTATAAAAAAAAAAAAATTTAACTCATCAACAAAAATTATACATACGATAAGTATATAATCAATTATCAAGTCACTTAGACACAAAAACTTTCTCTAACATCCCAAAATCCAAAGGCTTAATTCTTTCATAAGATTATTCAAAAGCGTGTGAATTTTTATGACGAATATACATGTACAATTACTAAATTTCATTAAATTTGTAAATTTTAGAACTAGTTGTGATCACCATAAAAGTTGATATAGTGTTTATTTTTTCAAAGGTATATTATAGGACTTTTATAGGACACTCTAAATTTTTACTTCTTTTATAGCTTTAAAAAAAATAGAACTTTCATTTCATATTTAAATAATAAATCAACCGTACGTATGTCAAGATTAAGTGAAAAACTCAAAACTTTTTTCATCATTACCAAAGATATACTCCTTTTTGTAATTAATTAAATTGCATACAATATTATATTAAATTTCAATATCACACTTTCGTGTCAAATTTACCTTAGTATAATAATATACGTCTATTTTGTACTCCCTCTCACTTAAAAAATGTATTTTTTCTTAACTATTTTCAAATGTTAAAGTTCCATATGACACTTTCAGATAAAATAATTTTTATAGTTAACAAATTTTCCTATTATAAAAACTATGAAAATTATACCTAATAACATGTAAATTTCAAGTAGTAGTTGTCGACGCCGGTTTTTTGTCTTTTCCAATTTTAGCCTTTTGATTGAATGATTTTTTGGAAAAGGTCGGCATTAATGTCGACGGAGTTTTGAAAGATCGTTTTTTATGATGAGTCAATTAACCAGAGTCGCCAGTTGGTATATTTGAAATGGATGTACCAACTCATCCGAGTTTTCATTTTTTTTTTTATAAATCGATGGCTCATGTGTGACTCCGAATTAATTGGTCTGCAAACCGAGATTCATAGAGTTTGGGGGCTTGCTTAAACGGGGGGAGGTATTAGGCACCCCCCGACTTCCGTGAAACACGGTTACCGCAATCTTGATACTTTCCTATCCTTTAATTCATGAAATGTGTATGTGTGCGTGTGTGTGTGTGTGTGTATGTGTGTGCCTATACGAATGTGGTGGTGAGTTTGCATGAAGAAAATATTTGAGTTTTCGGAAAAGTCGTGTTTTCTTTTGGGGATGCTTTAGAATATCCTTCGGTTTACACGAGAAAGCTTATGAGAAAAGGTTTGATTTTAATGGTCAAAAGTCGTGGGATTTTTCATTGGGTGTCGTTTTGGTAAAATAAGAGTTTTTTAAACCTTCATCAAAATAGGAATCGAGACCTATACGTTGCCTTTATAAACAAAAATAAATAGGCAATTTCCAGGATCTCTTTAACCCTATGCACAACGGTTTAATAAAATCACCATTTACTTTCATAAAATCATTCTTGTGATATTTGAACACGATCTTTCTTTTGCCTTCTCGTTAAAAGGAATCAACGTTCATTAGCACTCCCAATTTTTAGCCTCGTGAGTCTAATAACCTAGTTTGATTGATTTTATGAAAATCCTTATCGTTTAGCTTTGAAATCAATTTCGTGTCATAAATCAAACCAAACATTAAAATGCGTTGGGGCTATTCATGGGCATGTAAGCCATCAAAATAACCCCAAACGCCCACAATCGCATACTTTCACTATGACGGGGCCTTAACCACGATTCTCGCCTTGGCGTCGTTTTAAGGCCCGACGATTACATATGTACAATGAAAACTACATCATTCCTACTATCTACATCAAAAGACGTCCATCATCGGATTTGGACCACAGGGTCGCTTTCCTAGGCTCACACCCAAATTTTCACACACCCACAACCGGATATTACAAGAAATAACCAACACGGATAATCTAACAATACCAAGACATCCTAAAATAGCGATCCAAAGGAATCACGCCAATATAGCACTGTAAAACAAACAAAAAATCAATAAATGAATACCATCGGGTTATTAGGAAGAATTTTGTTCCGATGGAACCCTCACTAATAATCCCTAATTCGTTGCTCTACCATAAATTACATGAAAACTACATTTAATTTGACCAAATGATATGATAGAGATTGCAAAAATAAGGAGATTTTCACCTTGCAAATGATATCAAAGTGGATGTAAACTTGTGTATTTTGAATAGAAGGAGAAGTATATGTGATACAATCAAATCAAAAGAGTATTATTCCTCTCTTTTCTCTCCTTTCTCTCCTCTTTTTGTTGCAAAATTCTCTTATTTTTCTCTCTTTTCCCGAGCTGATTTGCTGCTGTTTTTTCTTCTTCTCCGCCTGTTTCCAACCTTCTATATGCTGATGAGGGGATGAGCTGAAATAGGCTGGCCGCCAACCCCCCACTCAGCTGATTTTCGGTTCCCGTGTTTCGAGTTCCGTGTTTTCAAAAGGCGCACTCATTGGCCGTAGATCAATCCGCGGCTGGCTGGCTTGACTTTCTCGATTTTCGTGTTACGCCTCGATTCTCGGGTCGTGACGTCGGTTCTCGCCGACAGGCTTGTATTTTGCAGTCCGGGAATTACTGGAAGATGCGCCATATCATCCGGGAATGCACAATTTGGACAGCCTTGTCATCACGTCGGTTTCGGTTGTAAATCGTCGCGGTGGCGTCGAATGTTCGCACTTGTCCATCCTTTGCTCTCGCAGGCCGGTTCATTTCCCGAATTTGCCCTCCTGTCAGGGTTAGTATACGAAGTGCAAAATTTGGGTGTCTACAGTAGTAACCCCATGGAGTAAATAGTTTTAAAAAAATGACTCCTTTTAAATGAAATTATATTTAATTATTTTTAGAATTAAAATTTTATACATTAATTGTGTAAATAAAAACGGTGTTAAAATTATGATAGATCAGTAAAATAAAGATAATAATATTTAACATAAATACTTAATTACTGAGGTTTTCCATCGTATGAAAAAAGACAAAGTTTTTTTTCTTTCTATTTTCCTCCTCAATCCATTTTCTTAGTTTTGTCTTTTCCCCGGTCGGTTCCGTATGTGACCCAAGCTCATCCACTTTTCATCTCTCTTCTATTCTTTGTGTGGACTTTTTTTTTTCCTTCTATTTTCTCCGTTCTATTTTCTTCTTAATATGTTTTTCTATTACACATATTATTTTAATTAGAAAAATGATATTGCATACCGAGAGGTCCTAAGTTCGAATCCCCCTCCCTCCAAATTAACAAAATAACAAAAAAAAAAAAAAGAACACCTCCATTTATATCTGAAGAAATAAGCCTAGTGCTAACAAAATTTTTGAAGTTTTTTTGGCTTTTTAAAATGTTTTTCAACTTTTATTAATTCTTATTTTATTTTTATAACTTCAACTTTAATTTTCAAAATTTTAACTTATTAAAATTGATAACATAATATAACTACACACGCATCAGTATGCTTCAAAGTACTAATTATATATATATATAGAGAGAGAGAATTTTTATTTATTTATTGAGTAAAATACATTGACCCTCCCTGTAGATAATCATAATAACACTCACTAACCCTCTAGTTTTTAAAGTAACAGTTAACACCTCTCTAGTCTGTAATATGTAACATTCACTACTCCTAGTGTGATTGATCAACTAATATTCACAAATATTTTTAATATAATGTCCAATACACCCTTCAATTATAATATTTAATATATCTACTAAATATAAATATGTATATTATCATTTTCACTTAACTTTATCTATTTAATTAAATTATGAATTTGTGCAATAAATAACATAAATGTCAAAAAATGACAAATATTTATGTTATCAAGAAAATAAATTCTTATACTTTTTGCTAATTAAATTCCTCAAATATTAAAATTTACGTAATATACATTCAAACATAATTTTTTCTAACTAAAAAGTAAATTTTTAATACCCATAAAAAGTGCAAATTAACACAAGAAAAAAATTATAATTATTTTTTCTAAATATTAAAATTTACGTAAAACAAACTTAGACAAAACTTGTTACAAAACGAATCTTATAATTCATATAAAAAAGTATTAAAAATTATGTTAATTATTTTTTCTCAAATATTAAACTAAACATAAGTCACACTTTGACATAATTATTTACAGTAAAAATGACAAATATTGTACTCAAAAAAAGAAAAACTATATTAAAAGAAAAATCTTTTTACAAGATAAAAGTAGTATTAAATATTATTATATTTTCTTTTATTCAACATTGCCACAAAACAACACCAGCTATATACTAAAAAATTTAATCAAAATCATAAACATCTCATATTTTGACATATACTCAAAAAAATTTAACATATGAAAATCATAATATGAAATTAAGAATTCAAATAATAATTTTTGTTATTAAACACCAAAAACTAAACTATCAACATACTCAATTCACTCTAATTAGAACAACTCTATTAATAATTTAATTTAAAATTCTTAATATTTGTAGACACCCAAATTTTGCACTTCGTATGCTAACCCTGACAGGAGGGCAAATTCGTTAAATGAACCGGCCTGCGAGAGCAAAGGATGGACAAGTACGAACACTCGACGCCACCGCGACGATTTACAACCAAAACCGACGTGACAACAAGGCTGTCCGATTTAAGCATTCCCGTAGGATGTGGCACGCCTCCTAGTGATTTCCGGACTGTAAAATACGAGCCTGTCAGCGAAAACCGACGTCACGACACGAGAATCAAGGTGTAGCACGAAAATCGAGAAAGTCAAGCCAGCCAGTCGCGGATTGATCTGCGGCCAATGAGTGCGCCTTTTGAAAACACGGAACTCGAAACACGGGAACCCAAAATTCAGCCGAGTAGAGGGTTGGCCGCCAGCCAGCCGCAGATCAATCTGCGGCCAGCAGCAGATCCATCTACGGCTGGCTTTGGTCAGCCTATTTCAGCTCATTTCCTCATCAGCATACAGAAGGTTGAGCAAGCGGAGAGAGAAGGAGAATAACAGCAGCAGCAGCTCGGGAATTGGAGGAAAAATAGCATAAATTTGCAACAAAAGAGGAGAGAAAGAGAGAAAAAAAGAGAAGATTCATACTCTTTTGATTTGATTGTATCATATATACTTCCCAATCTATTCAAATACACAAGTTTACATCCACTTTGATATCATTTGCAAGGTGAAAATCTCCTTATTATTACAATTTCTATCATATCATTTGGTTAAATTAAATGTAGTTTTCATGTAATTTATGGTGGAACAATGAATTAGGGATTATTAGTGAGGGTTCGATCGGGACAAAATTCTTCCTAATAACCCGATGATATTCATTTATTGATTTTTTGTTTGATTTACGATGATATATTAGGTGTGGTTCCTTTAGGTTGCTAGTTTAGGATGTCTTGGTATTGTTAGATTATCCGTGTTGGTTATTCCTTGTAATATTCGCTTTGTGGGTATGTGGAAATTTGGGTTGTGAGCCTAGGAAAGCGACCCCGTGGTCCAAATCCGATGATGGACGTCTTTTGATGTAAATAGTAGGAAGAATGTAGTTTTCATCGTACATATGTAATCGTCGGGCCTTAAAACGACGCCAAGGCGAGAATCGTGGTTAAGGCCCCGTCATAGTGAAATATGTGATTGTGGGCGTTCGGGGTTATTTTGATGGCTTATATGCCCATGAATAGCCCCAACGCATTTTAATGTTTGATTTGATTTATGACACGAAATTGATTTCAAAGCTAAACGATAAAGATTTTCATAAAATCAATCAAACTAGGTTATTAGCTTCACGAGGATAAGAAATTGGGGGTGCTAATAAATGTCGATTTCTATTTAACGAGAAGGCAAAAGAAAGAAATCGTTTTCAAACATCACAGGAATGGTTTTATACCAAATAAATAATGTCTTATTAAATCTTTGTGCATAGGGTTAAAGAGATTCTAGAAATTGCCCGATCGTTTCACGAAAGCAACGTATAGATCTCGATTCCTATTTTGACGAAGGTTTAGAAAACTCTTGTTTTGCCAAAACAACACCTAATAAAAAACTCATAGTTTTGACAAAAAAAAAATCAAACCTTTTCTCATAAAGCTTTCTCGTATAAGCCGAAGGACATTCTAAAGCATTCCCAAAAGAAAACACGACCTTTCCGAAAACACAAAATGGTTTCTTCATGTAAAATCACCATAACATTCACGTAGGCACACACACACACACGTGCACATACATTTTTTATGAATCAAAGGATAGGAAAGTATCAAGATTGCGGTAACCGTGTTTCACGGAAGTCGGGGGGTGCCTAACACCTTCCCCTCGCTTAAACAAGCCCCCGAACTTTATGAATCTCGATTCGCAGACCAATTAATTCGGAGTCACATATGAGCCAGCGATTTATAAAAAACGAAAATTCGGATGAGTTGGTACATTCATTTCAAATATACCAACTGGCGACTCTGGTTAATTGGCTCATCATAAAAAACGATCTTTTAAAACCCCGTCGACATTAAGTGCCGATCTTTTTCGAAATAATCATTCAATCAAAAGGCTAAAATTGGAAAAGACGAAAAACCGACGTCGACAGCTGGCGACTCCGCTGGGGAGGCTTGAGGGCTTAAACCGCTTTTGAATCTTGATGTTATCCTATCCTTTAAAATTCGTAAATGTGTATGTACGTGCGATTTTTGTTTATTTATTGTTGTGTGAATGTGTGTTTTGTCCAATAAATGAATATTTGAATGGAATGGCTTTACTTTAAAGAAATCATTTGCATACGGTGAGGACGATGAATGTAAATGTATGTTGAGAGAGTACCTCCTCCTGAGGCGAACCTGTCGGTTGCTTATTACTGGACTCGAAGGGGCTGCTCCCCGGAGATGGCTCAGGAAACGCACCACCCAAATCCGCTCCAATCGAAAGGACTCAGACGAGTAGATTGCGAAGATTTGGGGACCTTCATGCCGAAAAGCCCGTGAGAGTAACCTTAGGATAGGTCAGCCTCAGATTAACCCAGCGCAGGAAAAGTCTCTTCATGCCCTCTTACGTTCGCACATATAAATGTCATAGTCCCATTCAAAATTCATATATGCCTCCCTTTCTGTCAAGAGAAATTACTAACCTCTATGTTTTGCAGGGAACAGCTGGGGAAGCATAATAAAGTCGTGTTTAGCATTTGTTATTGCATTAAAGGACTACTAACTTTATGTTTTACAGGGAAAGATTAAAAAACCCAAAAACACAAAAATTACAGCTTTAGCATGCATCCACATTTTTCATTCCCCAGGACTAAACTATGAACCATTGTCTCTGTAGGATTGCTCCTCAAACGCGTTTGCAGTCTAAAAGAGCCAAAGACTCTACATCTGAAATGGCTGATCTCCCATCTACTAATCCTGGTTCCATATCTAGGGAGGAATTTGATGACTTTAAAAAGCAAATGTTGGAAATGGCCATGATGTTGAGGGAACAATTGCTACCTAGGCAGGATCCACCCCAACCTAAGGGCGAGCCAGTCGTCCCAAGGGCCATTCCCGTACCTAACAAGACAGTGATTACTATCCCGGAAGAGGGAGATACGGATGACCTGCGAAAGAAAATGAAACAAATGGAGGAAACTATCCAATCTATGAAAGGCATAGGGTCCCTAGGCAGGGTTAATTATTCGGATCTATGTGTCTTCCCCGGAACCAGATACCCGGAGAAATTTAAAATTCCTGAAATTTGAGAAATACAATGGGAAGGGGGATCCTTATACCCATCTGAAAATCTACATTGGGGAGCTGGGATCTTATGCAGAAGACGAGGGTCTAAGGATGCAACTTTTCCAAAAGAGTTTGACGGGAGAAGCGAGAATCTGGTATGCCCGTATTGATAATGCCCGGATCCACAATTGGGAGGAGTTGGCCCACACCTTCTTAACACAGTATAGCTTCCAGGCACAAATGGCCCCTGATAGATACCAAATGACGAAGATTAAGAAGCAACCCAAGGAATCCTTCAAGGATTATGCACAGAGATGGAGGGGCATGGCTGCACAGGTGAATCCTCCAATGAGTGAGTCGGAAATGGTGATGACCTTCGTGGATATTCAAGAGGCCCCTTATTACGAGCGGGTTATATCAGGGATTGGTAGGCCTTTTGCCGAGATGATTAAACACGGAGAAATGGTGGATATGGGTTTGAAGTCTGGTAAGATTCGGGATTTCACGGCTTTGGAAACGACTGCAGAACAAATACAGAGTGGAAATTATGGCAGCACTTCCCGTAGGGTGCAAAAGAAAAAGGAGGAGGATGTTTTCCTCATCCTTCAAGGGTCATCTAGAAAGGCAGAAAACAATCTTCCAGTACAGGTGCAGAGAGTGGGGCCATCCCGATAGCCTAACTTCACTGATCAGAGGGCGGAAGGGCGAAGGAGATTCGAGGCCTCGCAAAATCGAGTATTCACCCCACTCGGGGATCCTCTTGAGCGGATTTTAGCGGTATTGATAGCCCAAAAGAAGATAGTCGATTTGGCACCCCCGAGTGACCCGAAGGGAAGAAGGTTTGACCCAAGAAAGCGATGCGCATACCACTCAGGTTCCCCTTGTCATGATACGCAAGAATGTTGGACGCTGAAGCACAGAATCCAGAACTTGATTGATAGTGGACAAATTGTGGTGGAACAGCCAGACTCCCCGAATGTCAAAGTCAATCCCCTGCCGAGGCATGATGGAGGAGGGGTCAATGTGGCGGAAGCCAGTGAAGCCTAGGGGCCGTCAAGGCTAAATTATGTAAAGAAAATCGATGAAATGATCAACATGATAAGTGATCACGGGAATACACGGGGAGCGCCAATTAGACTGGCAGGGGTAAGCAGAAATATCATGGAGGGGCCTGTCAAGTTAGCAGCTCCGAAACCCCTCATCCTTGCAGCGAGGCCGCAAATCCCTGTCAGCAGTCTAAAGACGGTACCATGGAATTATGGGGGGGTGTCAGAGGAAGCGGCCAATTGTGCTTCTGTGACAACAAGGGGGAATCCTTTGTATCTTTCTGGACGAGTCCTTGAGAACAAAACGAAGAAAAATGAAGAGATCTCCGAGGAGAAAGCCATAGAATTCTTGAAGAGGATGGATCATCCGGAAGCAAGAGGGATCCAGATATTAAGCGAGGAGTCGACCCTGACATCAATCATGGACTTGGTGTTATCGTCCAATGATCACTGCAAAACCATGGCGAAAGTCCTGGAGGAGGCATACGTTCCCAAAGAAATTAGCAAGGAAGGTTTCGGCCATCTGGTGGACCACCTGTTGGAGAGTGTTGTGATATCATTTACAGATGACGATATCCCCAAGGAGGGAAGGGGGCATCGAAAACCGCTACATATTGCGGTAATCTCCTCAGGTTATATCATGAATGGGGTGCTGATTGATGAGGGATCGGCGTTGAATATATGTCCCCTCAGCACATTACAGAAGATGAACATCAATCCCAAGCGCCTACGGGCCAGTCATGTAGTGGTGCGAGCCTTCGATGGTTCCCGGAGGGATACAATTGGAGAGATAGAATTGCCGGTGGAAATAGGACCTTGTACTTTTGATATCTCTTTCCAAGTCCTAGACATTGCACCCAGTTATAACCTGTTATTGGGAAGGTCGTGGATACACATGGCCGGGGCAGTTCCTTTCACACTACACCAGCAAATCAAACTTATCATCGACGGGAATCTGGTGACGATCTCAGCGGAGTGTGATGACCCTTCTCCTTCTAGGAATGGCCTGCCTGTGATTAATATGGACGAGTCGGCGGCACCTGCCAGTTTTTAGGCACTGAAAATTAGCACTCCCCACTACAGATGCTTGGGAGCTCCAGCCGTGAAACCTAAGGTCTCTCCAGAACTTACCTTCGTTGCGAAGGAAATGATGAAAATGAATTTCCAGCCTGGACAGGGATTAGGGAGGAGCAGTCAAGGAATCACCGAGCCCATCCAACTACCACAGCAGATAGGCAAAGCAGGGTTGGGATATCGTGAAGGCGTAACACGGAGACACCGTCAAGGTGCTGCTCCGATTCGACTGGCTGGCAGTCCGATGACCAAGGTCAACAATGAACATGGGACTAGCGAGCCTGTGACTGGGTCAGGGAATGAAGGGTTAACCCCCGCAAGTGATGAGTCGACCATGAGGGAAAGTTTCCTACAGGAGGTCGCGTAAAAGTTTGAAACCAGGTGCTATATCCCCGGACAGTTAACAGGCAATGAGGAGGGGAAGGATGTTACCACGCCACCAGGAGCCCAACAAAGTGTGCCTGTCATCGATTGGGCAGGGCTAATTATTCCTGAAGAGGGTAGGAAGAAGGACTCAGGCGACGTAGCCGTAATCATCGGGGAAGTTTCCGATGTGAAGCCCCCTTTTATCCAGCGCATTTCATCTGACCTGACCGTCGACAACTGGACCATGAAACCAGTGATATCCAAACAAGGGTAAAACCCGACATCAGGGTGGTAGACCCCAGAGGGTGGGAGGATGAAGAAGTTTATTTTTTGTTGTTGTTTTGTATTTTGCATAATTATGTCGTTTCGTCATGTTATCTGAAAATGTGATCGTTGTGGAAAATAACTTATATATGACAAATATTTTGTTTCATGTCAGGTGTACCAATTTGAGTAATCATTGCCTAACAAACGGTCTTTCAAATTTGAATGATGATTATGATTTTGACATTGAGCTGGATTTCGATTTAATGGGCATTAAGCAAGACGAGACAGATTACGACGACGCGCTTGACGAGATCAAAGGATGGGTCGAGGATAAACCCAAACCCAACTTGGACCAAACCATCACTATAGATATCGGAACCCCTGACAAGCCAAAAGAACTCAAGATAGGGACGGACCTTACCCCTAGCCAGAAAATAGAAATAACTGAGTTGCTAAGCCAATATGAGGATGTCTTTGCCTGGTCTCATGAGGACATAATCGGATTATCCACCGACATTGTGGTACACCGGTTGCCCATCAAGGAGGGTTTCAGGCCTGTCAAGCAGAAACTAAGAAAGTTGAAACTGGAGTGGAGCTTGAAAGTGAAGGAAGAGATCATCAAGCAGTTCAGGGCGGGAATCATTATGGTGTCCACTTACCCAGAGTGGTTGTCCAATGTAGTCCCAGTGGCTAAGCCTGGAGGGAAGGTGAGGGTATGTGTAGACTATAGAGATCTAAACAAGGCCAGTCTCAAAGATAACTTCCCGGTGCCTTTCATACACATCCTGGTGGATAACACAGCCCAGTACGAGATGTACTCTTTTGTTAATTGCTTTGCGGGGTATCATCAGATAATGGTGGCGGAAGAAGATCGGGAAAAAACCGCTTTCATCACTCCTTGGGGCACTTTCTGCTATAGACGTTTGGCTTTTGGTCTCACAAATGTGGGGGCTACTTATCAGAGAGCCATGATGGCCCTGTTCCACGACATGATGCACAAAGAAATAGAGGTCTACGTGGATGACATTATCGTGAAGTCAAGGGTAGAATCTCACCGTATAACCCATCTCAAAAAGCTATTCGATCGGCTCAGAAAGTATAATTTGAAGCTCAATCCGGCGAAATGTGCTTTCGGAGTGCAGTCGGGAAAGTTCTTGGGATTCCTGGTTAGTGATCGGGGCATTGAGTTGGATCCGGCAAAGATTAAGGCCATTGTGGATATGCCGGCACCTCATACAGAGAAGGAGATAAGAGGATTCCTGGGAAGAATAAACTTCATCAGCTGCTTCATATCCCACTTGACGACTACATGCGAGCCAATTTTCAAACTGTTAAGGAAAGGTGCTTCCCAAGAATGGAATGAGCAATGTCAGAAGGCTTTTCAGACCATTAAAAAGCAGCTGACAGAGGCACCAGTGCTGGTACCCCCGAAGGATGGGATCCCTCTGTTCATGTATATATCGGTCAATGCCATTGCGATGGGGTGTATGCTGGGACAGAAGAATGAAGCAGGTAAAGAGCAGGCCATCTATTACCTCAACAAGAGATTTAGCCGATGTGAACAGAATTACACTCCCATCGAGAAGACCTGTTGTGCTTTGGCCTGGGCTGCAGGGAGATTACAACACTACCTCCATGGGCATACTACGTACCTGATATCGAGAATGGATCCCCTGAAATATATTTTTGAAAGGCCCATGCTGAACTGTCGATTGTCAAGATGGCAGTTAATCTTACAACAGTTCGACATTGTATACGTGACTCAGAAAGCCATGAAGGGGCAGGGAATTGCAGATCAGTTGGCAGAAACGCCATCAGGGAAGATGGAGCCTTTAGAAACTCCTTTGCCGGGCGAAGATGTATTTTGGATATTACACACGAAATGTGATGACGAGGGGCAGTTCTGGAAGCTATATTTTGATGGTGCCATGAATGCCGAAGGGGCAGGAGCCGGAGCAGTCCTGGTCTCTATCACTGGATAGCAATACCCCGTGGCCACTAAATTGTAGTTCAACAATTCGAATAATACAGCTGAGTACGAGGGATGTATATTGGGACTCCGATTTGCCCGTGATATGGGAGTGAAAAGACTAGCGGTGTTCGGGGATTCAGAACTGGTAATCAGACAGGCAATCGGGGAGTATAGCACGAAGGAGCTCCGGTTGCTTCCATACCACCGATGTGTTGTCCAATTAATGTGAGAATTTGAAGATATCGCTTTCCGACATATCCCCCGAAGACGAAATGATTTTGCTGATGCATTGGTAACTCTGGCTTCCTTAATCCACATAATCAAAAGCAAGGATGTTCCACAGATTGAAATAGCGGTACAGAATGCCCCAACATATGAGGAGCATGTTGCAGTCTTATCGGACGAGATGGTTCTGCCGAAGCGGCCTTGGTATCACGACATAAGGGAATATCTGAGGGATAGGTTCGTTCCCGACCAGGCAAGCCGAACGGAGAGAATGAGAATTCAAAAGATGGCAATGAAGTTTTACCTGAGTGGAGATTCACTCTACAAGAGGGATGCGGGGTTGGGACTGTTGCAATGCGTAGATGAAACACATGCCCAAAGGATTATGAACAAAATACATGGTGGAGTGTGTGGGCCACACATGAGTGGACCGATGCTGGCCAAAAAGATCTTGAGAACAGGGCATTATTGGTTAACACTGAAAGCCGACTGCGATGATCATGTCAAACGGTGTTACCAATGCCAGGCGCACGGTAATGTGATCCATACGCCTCCCAATGAACTGCACTGTATGACCTCCCCGTGGCCATTCTCAATGTGGGGAATGGATGTAATCGGACCGATAGAGCCCAAAGCAAGCAACGGACACCGATTCATTTTCGTCATTATCGATTACTTCACTAAATGGGTAGAGGCAGCTTCTTTCCCCAAGGTAACTCAGGAGGTCATCGTCGGTTTCATCAGGAATAATGTCATTTGTCGATACGGGCAACCTGAGGTGTTGGTCTCCGACAATGCCAAAAATTTGAACAACGCCCTCCTGAAGGGGTTATGCGACCAGTTTAAGATCAAACACCTCAATTCTGTCATTTACCGTCCTAAGATGAATGGGGCAGTGGAGGCTGCAAATAAGAACATCAAGAAGATCATGGCGAAAATGTCTGCTAATCATCGGGGATGGCCGGATCTGCTACCCCTCACCCTGCTGGCATACCGAACGTCAACGCGTACTTCTACAGGGGCAACCCCTTACGCTTTGGTCTATGGAATGGAGGCAGTTCTGCCAGTTGAGGTTGAGATGGCGTCCCTCAGAATAGTGATCGATGCTCAGATAAGCGAGGAAGATTGGATGCAGAGTCGATACGACCAATTGGCCCTAATTGATGAAAGGAGGGTGGCTGCTGTTTGGCACGGTCAGTTATACCAACAAAGGATCTCTCGATCATACGACAAAAGGATAAGACCTCGGAAGTTCAAGGAAAATGACTTGGTGCTGAAAAGAGTCATGCCTTGTCAAGATGAAGCCAAGGGGAAGTTTGCCCCGAACTGGGAAGGACCTTTTGTGATTAAGAAGGTATTGTCTGGATGAGCCCTCATATTGCAGGAGATGGACGGCGAGGTATTTCCCCAACCCCTCAATTCCGAATCCGTGAAGCGGTTCTACGCTTGAAAGGAAAAATCATCATTTTCTCCTCTTTCTTTAAAAAACAGAACGAACTACGTAGGACCTGATCTCCCAACTTGTGGGGGTACGTAGGCAGCCATCATGGCACGGTCCGATCCCTTAAAAATAATCTTTTCCCTAAACAAAACCAATTCCCAACAGCCAGATAAACCTTCCTACACCCTCAAAACCTTCCCGAAACCAGCCGCCTGATCGGCTTCATCCCAAATGACATAACCCTGATCCAACCAAACAGTTGGCCAAAATCTAAGACCTAGTCCGATGAAATCGACCGGGTGTGCGGCAATATCTGTCAAATCTCCATTAAGACTTGAGAGGAGAAAGAAGGCGAAATGTCAAAATCATGGTTAGCTGGATAAAATGAGAACCCAATGAAAGGCAACGATACGACAAAAAGGGAAAATGACTAAATTTAAATGCATGTCTACATATATAAGTCATTTTGTTACAAGATTTCTTCTTCAATAACCGATGAAATTAACATAGTCTATGCAGGAAACAAAATAATCTACAAATCTGAAACTAGCTGAAGCAGGATGGATAAAGTGGTGGATAGATCTGAAGCATCAGCATCCCCTGCAATCTGCTGCCCCATCATGTCGATGCGGTCCAATAAAGCAGTGGCTCGGCTGACAGTCCCAGAATGAGCATCTATAACTGCCCTGGTTTGAAATACAATGGCGTCTCTGTCAGCAATGACATCGTCTCTAGCCAGAATGGCGTCATCTCTCTCAACAAGTGCGGCATCCCTCTCAGCCTCAGTAGTAATCAAGGCCAGGTAGAGTCGGGTATCCTCGGTAACCCGGCTAGGGGCAGAATCAGCTGAGATGGAATGATCTGCGGTATCATCTGGGAAAATCACTCTAGAGTCGTCAAAGGCCCTAGTCTGACTCAAGCCAACCGGATCTAAGTCTCCGCGCAACCACTGCACGTAAGCAAATGTCTGGATGTGGCAGCTCTCACTATACTCGGCAAAGATCCTGCGAGACCAAAGATCGTATACCCGCAGTAGATCCTTCTCTGTCTGGGATGATATAAGGAATCGGTAGGCGGCTGCACCCACGAAAGGATGAAAATCCTGTGTCTGATCAAACTGCCCTGTAACCGCCAAGGGATGATAAGTCGTCACGCCTCTCAAGCCAGCAATAGGGATGAAATCCAGGTTGGGCACGTGAGTCAAGAAGCTCATAAAGGAGCAATAACCCAAATAGACCAGGAGATGAAAAGGATCCTCAATAACCGACAAAAATGATACCCAGGAGGCCGCATCAGTACAGCTCACGAGACGAAACGAAAACTGCGTGGCTATGTCATGGCTGAAGCAAAACCCTTGGCGACGGAAATGGCCAATGGGGCTGAGATGGCTCATAAACCACACGTACAGCAAATTAGAGCTCCCTCTGAATACCCTGCCTCGGAAAGATTGACAGTATGAGGCTGACATGTAGGTATTTGCCAATATCATGGGAAGAACGGTGTGATCCTCCTGAAGGGCTCTAACGGCCGCGACAACTCGCGTATCCAACTGATCAGGTCCGGCTGGCAAGTACAAAACTGAAATGACACAGGCCATCAAAACGGCTACTCTCAAAGCACCCCAGCGCTCCTCGGACACGGAAAAATCACCAGAAAATAGGTGAAAACTGTCGGGTGAGCCGAATCGGTCAATCAAGAAATGAAGGGGAACCAGATGGTCTGATGTGATCACCGATAACAAGACTGCCTTCCGCAAACCTGTGAAAGTCAAGAATTGACGGCGCATAGAACCAGCTGTAACCCTAGAACAAGGACCATCCAAAGGCAAGCCGGTGAAGCGAGCATACTCCTCGAGGGTGGGGGTCAGCTCTACTGTCCCTAACCTGAACACCTGACGGGCGGGGGCCCAATAGCTCAGAATACCCTCCACAAAGCCCGCTGGCACCTGAAAGGATAATAAGGACCAAGAGTGTCCCAAAAAACCATCTATGATAACCCTGTCGGCCGACGATAAACTGTCCAACCAACGGAGGAGACTGCCGACCAACCCTGTGGGAGGAATGGGATCCAAACGTACCACGACATCTGAGGACGACATCTGTGAAAAAATAGTATCAAAAAGACTGTACAGGGGTCATTCTCTATCCATAAATAAAAAACATGCATCGTACAGATAATAATAAAACAAGTGAATTTCATAAAGATAAAAACTGTGCATAAATGAATAAAAGAGTTCAATACATAGTGCATGAAATGGAAAAAGAAATATAACAGGTTCAGGTACAAAAAGCCCTATCCTAGCCTGATCTAGTCAAAAGTAATGTCGTCTGTGAAATCCGGATCCCCGAACTAATCCCCTGGAGTGGTCGAAGTCGAAGGACCGAAGTTCATATCCGGGATATAAGGCGGCACTGGGGCATTAAATGAGCTCGGGCCTGTGGCGAAATCCGCACTGTCAGGATCATATGCGTAAGCATCCTCTAGGGTCCGGCCCAACACCCGAAGGTACAGGGATAACTGCTCCACCTGGCGGGTCAAGGTGTCAATCTGCTCAGCGTGAGTGGGACTCCGAACGCAGGCAGCCCAATCGGTCATCATCACCGAGCCGGGAACCATGTCTCCAAGAAAGAATGTGGTCCGAGTCTGAGGACCGATGGTGCGGGGCACCCACCAGATGCGAAAGGCCTCGCTCGTACTAGGACCCGAAGATAGTGTCTGGCCATCCTCCCCCGCGAGCATGATCTCCGAAGGCTGAGAGTCCAACGGCTAGGAGGTGGTGAAAGGAAGGGAGTGCGGGATGCGGATCTCTCCAGTGACGCATCTGAATGCGCGCTCTCCCAGATACATCACCCAGCCCCCGACACTCTGCAAAGTAAGGCGGCGGGTGGAAAGTGCGAACTCCGGGCCGGAAGGATATCCATCTGTAAACCCCACAACCAGATGCTCCGAAAGATAGGGAGTCCAGACGACCTCTGCAGCGGTGATCAGCTCCAGCTGAATGCGACAATGTGCAAAGCTGCCAAATACCGGGACCTCCTCCAAAGTGCTATGATGCCATCGCCGACCCCGAGGATAAGTGTCCAGGCCAAGAGTAGTGACAGGCCTCAGGCACGGAAGTCGCTCGTAGGCCCAGAACTGTGAACAGAAACAAGGAAAGGCATGAGTAACCAACCAATGCAGAAAAGAGAAATGAAATGAAAGGAAGTACGGTAAGAAAAGAGGAAAAGAAGGCTCACCAGCAGAAAGTAGTAGAATCCGAGCCAAGCATCTATCTGACCCTCCGAGCGTAGACGAAGACCATGGAGGAAGTAAACAAAGGTGAAGGACCCCCAATCATAGTCGCCGATCCGATCTACATCTCTGACGGCTCCAACGACGCTGAAATGAATGGTAGAGGAGTTGTTCCCTAGGAAACAACCCCTCATAATGGTCAGGAACAGACGTCGAAGCAGGATATCACGAGTGGCCCGATCTGCTGGGAATGGCATCGCATATATGCCTCCAACAGCGTCCACGGCCAAAGCTCCAGACCGAATGCTGCGAGCCTTGAAGACCCGGTCATCGGCAGCGAAACCCAGTAAAAGTCTGACCTCTGCTGGAGTGATGTCAAGATCCAGAGGGACGCGAGATCCAGTGAACTCGATACCCGTGATGTACCTCCAGTCCTAGGGAGTCAGCACGACCTCACAGTCCAGAAGGTGAAGGGACTGGGTCTAGTGAAACCATCTCTCGGACAGAGCCCTCATATAACCCAGGGGCACTGACGGGGAATGATGGTGAAGAAGTGATGAAAACCCCAGGCATCCACCACTGCGCGGTAATCGCTGTGCAAAGCCGTGTAGAGGGAGTAAATGTTAAACCAGTTACCCCTCGGCTGAGTAAACTCGGGCACCTGTGGCAATCACTGATGGGTCAGTCCAGATACAAACGGAAATTGAGAAATTGAGAATAAATTCAGAGCAGAATTGAATATACCTCATTAGCAACGAGAGATGCTGAGGGGTGACGACTGAGATCCCGACCCAATAGATCGGGTATCTGCACAGAGGCGCCAGATAGGGCGCGATGAGGAAATGGAGCTGGTGTGCTGGAGGATGGCCCCGCTACCGCAATGTCCGGAAGAGCAGCCTCCTCAACATCGGGATGATCGGGCCTGATGACAGCCTCCGCCAGTCGGCGAGCCTGGCGGGTCCGGGGCAAGGCAGGAACAGGTGCAACCCTACGACGGTGAACGCCCGAGGTCCAAGACGCGGTGGAGCTACTGGGAGTGTCAGGATCCATAACTGGAATATAGCAGGCGAAAGGGGAGGTAAATTCTATTTTGAATTATGTCATAAACATTCTGAATAGGATTAATGCAGCATGATGCATGTTTAATATCAAAAAAAAAAAATCGGCAGAGTTTCGTCTATAGAATGGACATCCCATGCATAGCCAAACATGTTTTTCAAAGAACCCAAGCCACAACAGATCAAAATTGCATTTATATGGATAAATTGCAGCATGAAAAATGACCCTAATGCATGATTTTCTTCCAAAAAGAAACCACAAGAATGTGGGACCGCATCATGAGCATAAATAATACTTGCGCAGTTCATACATAGCATATACATGCAATAATACATGGCATAACATGTCAAAGCATACATTTATATCTCTAAACATGCAGAATAGCAAATGTAGAGCAAAACATTGACGAAATTGAAAAACAATCGGTCAAAATGTTACCTGTAACGCGTAGATCGATCTAACCGGAGCGGTTTTTGCAAAAAGGTTGGAAAACTCGGCAAAAGGGCGTGCAAAGGTCTGAAAATCGCGTGGGGTACGAATGAAAGTGACAGATCTGGGAGGCGGCTGGCCGCCTATATGCCCGATCATGGCCACAGATCCATCTGCGGCTGGGCCCAGTGCTCCCTCCTTGGTCCAATGCAAGCTTAATCGATCCTAAAGCCCATTTGACTCATAATTTGGTAATAAAATACGAGATTTTGATGAATCGGATGTCGAACACGGCTTCTCAATTCGACCGAGTGACCGGATACGAGACCCGGCACTCGCAGGACGATCGATGATAACCGGCGATTACGAGATGGGTGACCGACGACGAAACCCAGCCCCGACAAGACAATCGACCGGCGACGATAACCGGTGATTACGAGATGGGTTACCGGCGACAAAACCCGGCCCCGACAAGACGATCGACCGGCGACGATAACCGGCGATTACGAGATGGGTGACCGGCGACGAAACCCGGCCCCGACAAGACGATCGACCGGCGACGATAATCGGTGATTACGAGATGGGTGACCAGCGACGAAACCCGGCCCCGACAAGACAATCGACCGACGACGATAACCGGCGATTACGAGATGGGTGACCGGCGACGAAACTCGGCCCCGACAAGACGATCGATCGGCGACGATAACCGGCGATTACGAGATGGGTGACCGGCGACGAAACCCGGCCCCGACAAGACGATCGACCGACGACGATAACCGCCGATTACGAGATGGGTGACTGGCGACGAAACCCGGCCCCGACAAGACGATCGACCGGCGATGATAACCGGCGATTACGAGATGGGTGACCGGATACGAGACCCGACCCCGACAAGACGATCGACCGGCGACGATAACTGGCGATTACGAGATGGGTGACCGGATACGAGACCCGGCCCCGACGAGACGATCATCCGCATTGACATCCTTTTACGAATATTTTGCATACCTTACATCTTACGTTGCATCGTAAGTTATATGTGTTGCATCATGTATGTATTGTCATTCTTGTACACTGTCATTCATGCATCGAGTGTCTATTCTTTATCCTGTTCATTTCATTTAACATTGCATAAACATGATAAAGAGGGGCAGCTGTAGACACCCAAATTTTGCACTTCGTATGCTAACCTTGACAGGAGGGCAAATTCGTCAAATGAACCGGCCTGCGAGAGCAAAGGATGGACAAGTACGAACACTCGACGCCACCGCGACGATTTACAACCAAAACCGACGTGACAACAAGGTTGTCCGATTTAAACATTCCCAGAGGATGTGGCACGCCTCCCAGTGATTCCCGGACTGTAAAATACGAGCCTGTCAGCGAAAACCGACGTCACGACACGAGAATCGAGGTGTAGCACGAAAATCGAGAAAGTCAAGCCAACCAGCCGCGGATTGATCTGCGGCCAATGAGTGCGCCTTTTGAAAACACGGAACTCGAAACACGGGAACCTGAAATTCAGCCGAGTGGAGGGTTGGCCGCCGCCAGCCTATTTCAGCTCATTTCCTCATCAACATACAAAATGTTGAGCAGGCGGAGAGAGAAGGAGAATAATAGCAGCAGCAGCTCGGGAATTGGAGGAAAAATAGCATAAATTTGCAACAAAAGAGGAGAGAAAGAGAGAAAAAAAGAGAAGATTCATACTCTTTTGATTTGATTGTATCATATATATACTTCCCAATCTATTCAAATACACAAGTTTACATCCACTTTGATATCATTTGCAAGGTGAAAATCTCCTTATTATTGCAATTTCTATCATATCATTTGGTTAAATTAAATGTAGTTTTCATGTAATTTATGGTGGAACAATGAATTAGGGATTATTAGTGAGGGTTCCATCGGGACAAAATTCTTCCTAATAACCCGATGATATTCATTTATTGATTTTTTGTTTGATTTACGATGATATATTAGGCGTGGTTCCTTTAGGTTGCTAGTTTAGGATGTCTTGGTATTGTTAGATTATCCGTGTTGGTTATTCCTTGTAATATTCGCTTTGTGGGTATGTGGAAATTTGGGTTGTGAGCCTAGGAAAGCGACCCCGTGGTCCAAATCCGATGATGGACGTCTTTTGATGTAAATAGTAGGAAGAATGTAGTTTTCATCGTACATATGTAATCGTCGGGCCTTAAAACGACGCCAAGGCGAGAATCGTGGTTAAGGCCCCGTCATAGTGAAATATGTGATTGTGGGCGTTCGGGGTTATTTTGATGCCTTACATGCCCATGAATAGCCCCAACGCATTTTAATGTTTGATTTGATTTATGACACGAAATTGATTTCAAAGCTAAACGATAAAGATTTTCATAAAATCAATCAAACTAGGTTATTAGCTTCACGAGGATAAGAAATTGGGGGTGCTAATGAATGTCGATTTCTATTTAACGAGAAGGCAAAAGAAAGAAATCGTTTTCAAACATCACAGGAATGGTTTTATACAAAATAAATAATGTCTTATTAAATCTTTGTGCATAGGGTTAAAGAGATTCTAGAAATTGCCCGATCGTTTCACGAAAGCAACGTATAGATCTCGATTCCTATTTTGACGAAGGTTTAGAAAACTCTTGTTTTGCCAAAACAACACCTAATAAAAAACTCATAGTTTTGACAAAAAAAAATCAAACCTTTTCTCCTAAAGCTTTCTCGTATAAGCCGAAGGACATTCTAAAGCATTCCCAAAAGAAAACACGACCTTTCCAAAAACACAAAATGGTTTCTTCATGTAAAATCACCACAACATTCACGTAGGCGCACACACACACACACATACATTTTTTATGAATCAAAGGATAGGAAAGTATCAAGATTGCGGTAACCGTGTTTCACGGAAGTCGGGGGGTGCCTAACACCTTCCCCTCGCTTAAACAAGCCCCCGAACTTTATGAATCTCGATTTGCGGACCAATTAATTCGGAGTCACATATGAGCCAACGATTTATAAAAAACGAAAATTCGGATGAGTTGGTACATTCATTTCAAATATACCAACTGGCGACTCTGGTTAATTGGCTCATCATAAAAAACAATCTTTTAAAACCCCGTCGACATTAAGTGCCGATCTTTTTCGAAACAATCATTCAATCAAAAGGCTAAAATTGAAAAAGACGAAAAACCGGCGTCGACAATATTTGTATCATTTATCTATAAATGTGTTAATTAAACTAAATTAGTTTTTTTATAAGTTACCAACAATTTGAATGAGATGATCTTAATTACAAATAAAACTATAATTAAAATTTATTGTATTAAAATAGGATAATTTTGTCATTAAAAATATATATATTATTCTTGAATTAAAATTTGATAACATACAAGGATAAATATGTAACTTTATCTATTTAGTCAACCCTAAAAATTTACAGGTGTACTAATTGTTATTTCAAAAACAAGAGGGGAGGTGAGTGCTATTATGATTGTCTAGAGGGGGTGTCACTGTATTTTACTCTTATTTTTTTTTAAAAGAAAAAAGAAGAAGATGAAGTCAATAAAACAGATGGTACTATTCTTTGCGATCAAGTTAATATAATCGATTTATCCATCACTGTGTGCAATAATTTTTGTAAATTATTTATATATGTTCCGAAAAAAAAATGTTAGCAATCTCAGTATGTTTTACATATAAATAGATTGCTTTGTTGGTTATACTCTATGCAGACACTTGTATTTTTTTTTTTTTACATATTAATGTTTGAACAAAGTACGTACAACATTGCTATGTTTTTTTTATTTGTCAAAAAATTGTTGAACTCTGTTTTTCAATAAATATATGACCAATATATTTATGTATTATTTCCTCTATTTCATCAACAAAAAAAAGGTTTCATCTTAATTTTTTAATTCAAAATGTAAGATTTTAAATATAAAATTAACAAAAAATTATTTTAATTTAAAAATGACGCTTTATATCATCAGAGTAAAAATAATGTTACTTGAACAATGAGTTTCTGTTAAAATAATAAGTATCTTTAAAAAAAACTTATAAATATAATTAAATATACATTTTCTCTGCTAATAATATTTGTAATATTTATTTTCTGAAAATATCAACAATTTTAAAAATATTTGTATTGTATAAAATTGTACCAAACCAATACACTGACGGTTGAAACTGACCGGACTGTTTTATGAATTATGACGCCGTTTTAGGACAAGCGCGGGGCCAAACTTTTTAGTCGAAACCAAATCTTAGTCAATATTCCATTTTGAGGATAATTACGGATGGGACCTATCCATTTATTACATTGATTGACTCAATCACCCATCAAAGAATTATTAGTCAAACTAAAAAAGTTACTTTGATTGTTGAGACATTATTGTTTCGTTGTGTTTGGTGTATTCCTTTTTCTTGAAACAGTTTTTTTTAACACATTAACTGAGAGATAGGTAAAATATTTTAATTTTTTAACAATACTTTAAAATTATCCACGACTAAACATATAAAATTATTATTGTTGGGGCGTGTTTATTTGGACCCGGTAGATATGGTGGGCCATAATTCACGTGAAAGAATATCTCCACGTAGGAATCAGTTTGGGAGGTGGGAGAATATTAAAGAATCTAACATTCTTAATTATATTTGATTTTTAACTCCTAAGAAAAGTGTCAGGATATAATTCGACTTCCTTTCTTTAAGGAGATTCAGTTTGATCCCATTAAGGTATCTATCGTAATGAGAAGTTCTATTTCTATATGAGGACAAGCATGGAGTTGGTGGTGTGATCACTATAAATACAAGGTTAAATCCTAATTCACAGGTAATGAATCTTTTACGGCACTAAAGTTTTAAGCCTACATTGTTAAACCTTATTCAGCCTATACTTATTTTTACACTGAAGCTATCCCCCGACGGCCCAGGCCGTCAGCTCTCTGAGTGTGATTTCGTTTCCGTACAGGATTGGATGCGCAGTTTGGTGATGGGCGAGTTGACGAATCTTGACGTTAACATTGGCACTAGAAGGAGGGTCTTTTAGTGTTGTTATATCTTTCAATCACTTTTACATTCATCAACAGTAATGGCGAACACAGTTTCGGGATAAGACGAAAATTCAGTCAACCCTACGGTTCCACCTAGGGGATCAGTCAAGGACTGACTTGAGATGAAGAAGTCGTTGAAGGATAGGTTGGGGCCAAAGAGCCAGCTTGTGTCCACGAAGGCTCAGTCGGCACCGGCTCGACGACAATTGTTCTTTGCTAGTCAAAGGACTCCGTGATCCCAAGATCATACCACGGACACCCCGTCCCGCACAGGCACACCACGGGGTGACGAAAAAGATGATCGGGATCAGTGACAGATAATCCTGACCCGAAAGAAGCAACAGACTGAGGACGCCATGGAGGCTCTACGCCTTCAACAAAAGGAGTTAGACGCCCAATTGGTAAATCTGATGGCCGAAGAGGAAGTTTCTTCGAGCCGACCTCGTCATCGGGAGACCCTAATACAAAGTCAGTCCAGGACACATCGTCCGGTTGACTCGCGGAAGGATCGGAGCAAGCAACGAAGCCGCTCACAGGAGAGGAGCAGGCGCAGAAGCCGCTCGCAGGAGAGGAGTAGGCGTAGGAGCCTCTCGTAGGAGAGGAGCAGGTGTAGGAGCCTCTCCAAAGATAGTTCAGCGGAAAGAGGAAGATCAGGATACAGGAGGAGGATGGCTTCTCCGGATCACACGAGGGACATGCTTGGGTCGTCCCCCCGGAAGGAGGAATTTAATTCTCTCGCAAAGAGGTTAGCAGAGTTAGAATGGAAGTTGGCTGCGGTCGATCAGGCAAAGGAGCCGCCGATCGACCCAACCTCGCCTTTCACCCAAGAGATCGATTAGCCTCGGGCCGATTGATGAGTGGGTTTTATACCTACGAATTAGTTATCCTTTGAACTCAATTCTTTGCTATCCTTAGGTGTTTTTAGTATCTATTTACTTGTTTTATGCTTTTGTTGTGCAGGGAACAGTTGTGGACGATCGTGGTGGTTTTTGGCAAGACCAGGGGCAAAAGGGTAATTTCAGCAGGACATGTGACCTCGTCGCGGCGAGCTCCCCAGGCCAATTTCCTCGCCGGGGCGAGATCTCGCCGGGGCGAGCCTCCAAGGCCAATTTCTTCGCCGGGGCGAGCCCTCGCCGGGGCGAGCTCCCCAGGCTGTTTTTCTCGCCGGGGCGAGAGCGCGATTTTTGGTGCGGCTGGCTTTGTCTGTTCTGCTATTGTGGCGCACTAGAGGAGGAATTTCAGGAACGGGAAAATGAGGAGAGAGGGAACTCAGATGAGAAATCATCCAAGGAGTTGGTATTGCATTATTCAAGCTTGGTTACACACATTGAAAAAGCTAGGGTTTGGAGCTAAAAAGAGAAGAAGAAAGGAACAAAAGGAAAATTATCAGAATTTCATCAACTAAGGAGGCTTGAAGCACGAATTAGGAGGGCAAGGATTAGAGAAGAAGAATCACACCACACCAATTCGAGAATATTATCACAAAAAGGGTGTATCTTCATATGTTTTAGTTTTTCTTTCTTATTTTGTAACTTCAACCATGTACTATACTCAAATTATGATGTTATTGAGATTTGATATGAACTAAACTCTTCATTCTAAGATTGCAATGGAACCCAACTTGTAGTTTAAATTGAATGCTCTCTCTTGATTGGTATTTAGGCATTTTGTGAATTGGAGTTCATAACCTTTGCTTAAGGATTAATTGCTTGGCCCGTAATTACCTTGGTAATTTATATGGAATTGAGAGAGGAAGTATAAGTTGAGACCTAGTTATGAATTCATGTGAAAATTGGATATTCTTTATGGACAATGTATGAGATTATGTGACGTGGGTCTTATGTATTATTCTTGAGGATTGATAATTTGATTGTAGTTAGGATAGAAATATACCTAAATACCACATGTATCCTATTGAGAATCCGTGTTTAATGATTTCTATTGTGAAAGTTGGTAATTGATAGAATGGTTAATGAGATTTTTACGTGACATGTGTCTTATTAATTTTTCTTGATATGAGATTCTTGCTAGTGTGTAGAATAGAAATATATCTATACACCACAATAGGAAATACGTATTTGACCATCGAGAGAGGCTTAGACATACTAGTGACTTCTCGGATAACAATTTTTATGTTCTAATTTACTAAACAAGAGAGAGTATAATGTTTAAATGAAGAGTTGGGGGAAATTGTAATCTTAGATCTTTTTATCTTGAATTCTATCCGTGTGTAGTTAAACTTTATTCTCTAAATTATCTTTATTTAGTTATTGATCAACAACAAAACAAATCCTATTATCATTGTTTAAATTAAATTGATTTTTCATGCGATTGATATTTGGTAATTATTTAGCATAATTCCTCGTGGGTTCGACACTCTACTTATCATATATTACTTGTGGACCGCGTATACTTGCGCGTGTTTTATTGATTGGGAAATCAAGCAACAAGTTTTTGGCGCCGTTGCCGGAGAATTATTTTACAATAATTTTACCAATATTGATTATAGTCGAATTGATCTTAATTTAGACTTGTTTTTAATTTTTATTTACTTGATTGTGTAGGTATCCTTGATTTGTATGCGCCGATCACAAAGTCTTGAGTTATTTCCTTACGATCCCGAAATCGAGAGAAATACCCGAAGACTAAGAAGAGAAAGAATCAGGGATTCTAACAATCAAGAAACCATGGCGGCAGAGGAACAAAAAGCATTGAAAGACTATGTAACGCCGCAGATTAGTGATCTACAGTCTAGTATCATAAGACCGGCAATAACTGCAACTGCCTTTGAAATTAGACCGGGAACAATACAAATGGTGCAAAATTCGTTACAGTTTAGGGGTTTGCCCAATGACAACCCTAATGAGCATTTGTTGAGTTTTATTGAGATATGTGATACTTTCAAATTTGTTGGGGTAACGGATGATGCTTTGAGACTTAGACTTTTCCCGTTCACTTTGAGAGACAAAGCTAAGAGTTGGCTTCACTCATTGCCACCCGGGGTCCATCACTACATGGTCAGACTTAGCACAGAAATTTTTGGCAAAGTTCTTCCCTCCTGCAAAGTCTGCTAGATTGAGAAATGAAATTGCAACCTTTGAGCAACATCATGGGGAGTCATTGTATGAGGCATGGGAAAGATTTAAAGATTTGCTTCGAAGATGCCCGCATCATGGATTCCTCCCATGGATGCAATTGAATACCTTCTACAGCGGATTGGGATCTCACAATCGGTCTTGTATAGATGCAGCAGCTGGGGGATCTCTCATGGCTAAGAATTATGGGGAAGCAATTGAGTTATTGGAGGTCATGACTGCAAATAACTACCAGTGGCCAACTTCTAGAATGAGCCAACCAAAGGTAGCCGGAGTATTAGAGGTGGATGCCATCACGTCCTTAGCAGCTCAGATGGCGGCAATGTCAAAGAAGTTTGATTCCTTAACAGATTCCAAAGTGCAGCAGGTAGCTATTATTTGTAAATTATGTGCAGGAACACATGCCAATGACCAATGTCCATTTGACCACGAGGCAGTTCAGTTTGTAAGTAGCTACCAGAGACCGCCAAATCAGTACCAAAACATTTACAATGCTGGAAATAGGAACCATCCTAACTTTTCATGGAGCAACAATCAAAATTTTCAGCAAGCTCCTAAACCACATCATCCACCAGGGTTCCAAAATCAGCCTCAACAACATCATGCAGCTCAAACCTCACAACCACAACCAGAGAGAAAATCAGATTTTGAGGAGATGATATTGAAACACATGGCTAACCAGGATATCTTGATAAAAAACCAAGCAGCAGCACTCAAAGCTTTGGAAAATCAAATTGGGCAAATGGCTAGTTCTATGTCAAATAGACCCCAGGGATCTCTTCCTAGTAACACATAGACTAATCCAAGAAGAGATGGGAAAGAGGAATGTCAGGCAGTAACTCTCAGAAGTGGTAAACAAACCTTACAGGAGCCCGAATTGCAAAAGGGGGCAGCCCACTCAAGCTCTCCTCCGGACTTGACTAATGCTGATTTTTCTAAGGAAATGGACAGCAGTGTACCACCTGAGTCAGAGCGGAGAGATACCACAGATAAACCTAGTGTTGAGCCTACTCCAAAAGTGTATCCACCAGTACCTTTCCCTCAGAGATTGCAGAAACAAAAGTTAGATAAACAGTTTGCCAAATTCCTGGAGGTCTTCAAGAAGCTACAAATTAACATTCCTTTTGCAGAGGCCTTAGAACAGATGCCAAGCTATGCCAAATTTATGAAGAGTATTCTGTCAAGGAAAAAGAGGTTAAATGACTTTGAAACTGTGGCATTGATAGAGGAATGTAGCGCAGTATTACAAAGAAAGCTACCCCCCAAGTTGAAAGATCCAGGAAGCTTCACTATACCGTGTACTATTGGTAGCCTTTCATTCAACAAATGTTTGTGTGACTTGGGTGCTAGTATCAATCTCATGCCATTATCTGTGTAAACTCAGTTGGGACTTCCTGCACCAAGGCCTACAAACATTTCTCTTCAGCTTGCCGATAGGTCAGTTACATACCCAAGGGGAATAGTTGAAGACATTCTTGTTAAGGTGGATAAGTTCATCTTCCCGGCTGATTTTATCATCTTAGATTATGAGGAAGATAAAAACATTCCTATTATTCTGGGGAGACCATTTTTAGCCACCGGGAGAACCTTGATCGATGTGCAAAAGGGAGAGCTCACTCTGAGGGTACAGGATCAAGAAGTCACCTTCAATGTATTTAAGGCCATGAAGTTTCCTTCGGATGAGGAAGAATGCTTTCAGGTGGATGTGATCGAGCAAGCTGTGAATGACGAGTTTCTGAATGTGTTAAACAATGATCCTTTAGAAACGGCACTTCTGGGAGAGTTTGACATGGAAGATCCAGATTTGGTTGAATATCTACAGATTTTGGATACAGTGCCACGGGGAAGCAAGTTTCCAATCCCGTTTGAATCTCTTGAGCATGCTGAGAATGCTACAGATCGGTTGAAACCATCCCTTGAGACACCTCCAGCACTTGAGCTAAAACCTTTGCCTAACCATCTCAGGTATGCATATTTAGGTGATTCAACTACTTTACCTGTTATTATTGCATCTGTGCTTAACGAGTTTCAGGAAAGCAAGCTGTTGCGGGTTCTTAGGGAGTACAAATCTGCCATTGGATGGACCATCGCCGACATCAAGGGAATAAGCCCATCTTATTGTATGCACAAAATCTTAATGGAGGATGATAGTAAGCCAACTGTGGAACATCAAAGGAGGCTCAACCCAATCATGAAAGAAGTGGTAAAGAAAGAGATTTTGAAATGATTAGATGCTGGAATAATTTATCCTATTTTTGACAGTGCTTGGGTGAGCCCAGTTCAGTGTGTACCCAAGAAAGGGGGTATGACAGTCGTGGCCAATGAAAATAATGAGTTAATTCCGACAAGGACAGTGACCGGGTGGAGGGTGTGCATGGATTACAGGAAACTTAACAAAGCAACCCGAAAGGATCACTTTCCATTACCCTTCATTGATCAAATGTTGGATAGATTAGCTGGGCATAAGTACTATTGCTTGTTGGATGGATATTCGGGGTATAATCAGATTTCTATTGCTCCAGAAGATCAAGAAAAGACTACCTTCACATGCCCATTTGGTACTTTTGCTTTTAGAAGGGTCTCATTCGGATTGTGTAATGCACCGGCCACTTTTCAAAGGTGCATGATGGTAATTTTCTCAGATTTGGTGGAACACAGTGTAGAAGTTTTCATGGATGACTTTTCAGTGTTTGGTGATTCATTTGATAATTGCTTGGAAAATCTAGTTCTAATACTGAAGAGATGTGTGGAAACTAATCTAGTGCTCAACTGGGAAAAATGTCACTTCATGGTGCAAGAGGGGATAGTACTTGGGCATAAAGTGTCATCCAAGGGTCTTGAGGTGGATAGAGCAAAACTTGAAACAATTGAAAATTTACCTCCACCAACCTCAGTGAAGGGCATTCGCAGCTTTCTAGGACATGCGGGGTTTTACCGAAGATTCATTAAGGACTTTTCTAAGATCACTAAGCCTTTATGCAGTCTACTAGAGAAAGATGTGCCATTCAAGTTTGATGAGGAGTGTTTGATGGCATTTGAGCTACTAAAGAAGAAATTAACCACTGCACCAGTGATAGTTGCTCCGGATTGGTCAAAACCCTTCGAGTTGATGTGTGATGCCAGTGATTATGCGGTGGGGGCTATTTTGGGACAGCGAAAGGAGAAGGTTTTTCATGCCATTTACTACGCTAGCAAAACCTTAACTGATGCACAACTCAATTACACCACTACCGAGAAGGAGTTGCTTGCAGTAGTTTATGCCTTTGACAAGTTTTGATCTTACTTGATTGGAACAAGGGTGGTAGTATTCACGGATCATTCAGCTATTCGGTATCTAATTGCAAAGAAAGATGCTAAACCGAGATTGATTAGATGGATCCTATTGCTACAGGAGTTTGACTTGGAGATTCGGGACAGAAAGGGAACTGAAAACCAAGTAGCTGACCATCTGTCTAGATTGGAGAATCCGGGGCATGATAAGGAAGATAAAGTGCTAATCAATGAGTCATTCCCGGATGAACAGCTGTTTGTGGTTCAAGGTGAAATTCCATGGTATGCTGATTTTGCTAACTACTTGGTTAGTAATACACTCCCCCCAGACTTGTCGTGGCAGCAAAAGAAAAAGTTTCTTCATGACGTGAAGAGGTACATATGGGATGCGCCATATCTATTCAAACATTGTGTGGACCAAATGATTCGAAGGTGTGTTCCACAAAGTGAGGTTGAGAGCATTCTTCATCACTGTCATGATTCGCTATATGGAGGTCATTATGGGGGCGAGAAAACAGCCACTAAGGTGTTGTAAGCAGGGTTCTTTTGGCCAACATTGTTCAAAGATGCTCATCAGTTTGTGCTAAAATGCGATAGATGTCAACGGATGGGTAACATTTCTAAAAGGCATGAAATGCCTTTAAACATGATCCTGGAGGTTGAAGTCTTTGATGTTTGGGGTATAGACTTCATGGGGCCATTCCCGCCTTCTTTCAACAATCTATACATTCTCTTGGCAGTAGATTATGTATCTAAATGGGTGGAGGCAGCCGCATTTCCCACTAATGATTCCAAGGTAGTGCTGAAATTCCTTCACAAGAATATCTTCACAAGATTCGGTACTCCAAGGGCTATGATCAGTGATGAAGGGAGTCACTTCTGCAATAAGCACTTTGCTGCCCTTTTGGGAAAATATGGGGTCACTCATAGAATTGCTACTGCATATCACCCCCAGACCAATGGACAAGCTGAGGTTTCTAACAGAGAAGTGAAGAAAATTCTGGAAAAGATAGTCAATCCCACCAGAAAAGATTGGTCGACAAAGCTAGATGATGCACTGTGGGCGTACAGAACGGCTTTTAAAACACCCATTGGTATGTCACCATATCAGCTAGTCTATGGCAAGGCATGCCATCTCCCGGTTGAACTTGAGCATAAGGCGTTCTGGGCCATAAGAAAGATGAATTTTGATCTCACAGCTGCAGGCGAGAAAAGACCCCTCCAACTTAATGAACTTGATGAGTTCCGAATGCAAGCTTATGAGAACTCAAAGTTGTACAAGGAGAAAGTTAAAAGATGGCATGACAAGAAGATCATTGACAGGAAATTTGAGCCTGGCCAAGCAGTATTGCTATACAACTCTAGATTGAGACTTTTTCCAGGAAAGCTCAAGTCACGTTGGTCGGGGCCTTTCATTGTCAAGCACGCATTTCCTCACGGGGCTGTGGAAGTCTATGGTGATAATCCGGAGGAGACGTTCAAAGTTAACGGGAAGCGTCTTAAGCATTATTGGGGTGGCAGCTTCGCTCGCCAAAAGACCTCGATCACTTTAGCCGATCAACTTTGAAATTGATGAAAAGTCGGGCCGAGGACTCAAAACCAAGCGCTCGGTGGGAGGCAACCCACCATCTTCCGTATCCTTTTATGATTCAGTTGTGTGTCTTAATTATTGCATTTTCCATGTTAGTTAGTTTTTAAGTTTTTCATATTTAGTATATTGTGTGTTAGTTTTGGATTTTTAGCACCGAGTCACTTTTGAGGGTCATTTTTGGCCCATTGTTTCTAATGTATGTTTTGTAGGTTGCAGGGATACAGGGAGTTGATATTAGGCATGGTCCCTGGATGAAAATTTCAAAAATCAAATTTTTGCTTCAGCAGGGGGTCTCGCCGCGGCGAGGTTTTTATACTTAGAATCTCTCGCCCCGGCGAGAGCTCGCCCCGGCGAGAAAAACATAAGGGAAACTCTCGCCCCGGCGAGAGACACGGAATTGCAGAACCTAAAAACTCCCTCCCGTTCGAACCTGCTCCATTCTCCTTCACTCCCATTCTTCTGTAACCTGATACTCCTCCCCCAAAACGACCCAAGCACTCGAAATCCAACCCTAGCCACATCCCACTCTCGATTTCAACTAATCTAAGGATTGAGCAACCCTTTTTCACACGAAATCCACTTCCAATTTGGTTTTTCAATCAATTCCACCATTACAGTCACCATCATCAACACCATTCGAATTAGGTCAATTAGTTGGAAGAATTGGGGCTGGGATTCGGTCTCATTACATCTCAGTGAGGATTCAAGCTGCAATTTTGGGAATTCAAGCAGGCACTTACTCCTTCTTCACACCCACCAACTGACAGAAGCCAGGTACTAGAGGATTTTGTGACTTCCTGCAGTTTTCGCGCTTCTAGTTGTAATTATTGTTGAGATTGCATCTGGATAGTCAGTAGTTAAAAATTGATTTCAGTGAATATTAATCTGGGATTGTCAAGTGTTCATATTTTGAACTGTAACTTTTCTGCAAATTGTTGAATTGGTTGATATTGAGTACCCAGTTGAGTTTGTGTTGGCTCAACTGGAGGATTGGGAATATATTCTGTGCATATTGAGTATTCTTGCAGGAAATTTTGGTTTGTGAAAAATTCAAGTTTGGGGGAATTTCTGTTTATCAGTGAGTTGAAATCAGTGTTTGGGACTGTTTTGAAAAAAAAAAGGAATTTCTGCTTTGTTGCTACCATGCCGCCTAAGAGATCTCGTACTGAGGGATCCTCCTCCGCACCACCCAGGCAATATGACCACAGTAAATTTATTAGTGCCGAGGCAGCAGACAGATTTGATGACTTCATCACGGGTAAAGCTCTAACTCCCGAGCGAGGACTCAGGCCAGAGAGAGGGGTTGATGGAGAGATTTGGGAGCAGATTGATGAGAGGGTGTGGGACACTTTCACCCACCACCCCGACCCAGCAGTGGTTCCTGTGGTACAGGAGTTCTATGCCAACGCTCAGGACAGGCAGCCTTTTGAGGCCATAGTCAGGGGGATGAGGGTACCATTCAGCGCACAGGCAATTAATCACTACTACAACTTGGTGCCTCCTGCATTATGCCAGTACACAGAGTTCATTCGCTCGCAGCCTGATTTTGACAAGATTGTAACTGAGTTGTGCAAACCAGGTACCACATGGATCACTAGGCGAGATAGAGGTGCTTCTCTCTTCCCCAGCAAGGACCTCAGCCTGTATGGAAAGATTTGGTACGCCTTCCTGAGTGCCAAGCTCATGCCTTCCCAGCACGTAAGCGATGTTTCGAAGGAGAAGGCAGCGTTACTATACGCTATTGTTATGGATTTCTCGATTGATGTAGGGAACATCATCGAGGGTAGTATCCGCCGGCTTCTGAGGGGTAATGTTCAGGACGGACTACCTCACCCCTCCCTCATTTGTGGACTGTGCAGACAGGCGGGGGTGCAGTGGCGAGATGATGAGGTAACACAGCAGCCATCACAGCTTCTCGACCACAGGCTGATTGCGAGGTACAAGGTTTGGGATGGAGCCGAGTCGCATCCTCGTGGCCGAGGCTTTATTATTGAGGTTACTTCCGAGGAGGAGGAGGAGGAGGATACTCAGCTGCCTGCCGGTTCATCACGGCCTAAGGCAAAATTCAGCACTCAAATCCGCAGCCTCTAGTTACTTATTGACAGTCGAGCTAAGAGGCTAGAGAGGAGGCTAAAGAGGCAGAATCAGCGCATTGCAGAGAGGCAGGAGCACATGTGGAACTTCACCACTAGTTTCAGCGCGGTTCTAGTAGCACAGTACCCGAGTGCACCTCCACTTCCTTTCCCCGTGCCTACACCACTGCCGCCTTTCCCACCATCCGACTCTGACGTCGAGGAGGTGGAGGATGACCCCGCCGAGTGGTATCATAGGGAAGTCCTCAGTTCTTCATGTCTTTATCTTTTCTACAATGAGGACATTGTTATTTCCAAGTTTGGGGGTGTTTAAAGCTTTTAGTTTTAAGTTATAGTATTTTAGTATGCTGCATTTAGTTGTAGTTTTGCATGCATGTAGTATGTTTCAAACTTAGGTTATAATTAAGCATTTATAATATCATCAAAATGACTTTTCTTGCTTTTAATGATTATTTCTGTTCTTGTCATTTGTGTGATGATTATTGTACATATTCATCGTCAGATTTGAAAAAAAAAAAAAAAAATTTGCATTTAGAAAGCTTTTGAGCAGCGCACTTAAGGAGAGCCGATGATGACATGGATAAATTTTTTTTTTATGATATTCAACACTTTGGATCCGAATTGCTATATTAGAAATGCTAGCTCGTGCCTAATTTTCTTAAATTTTTAACCCTTTGAGTTACTAATGCACATATCAGTGTTGTTGAGTACGTGAGATTGTATGTTCAAATCTTTGAAACTGTTATTGCTCATTAAAAGATAGGATAGTTTAAAAAAAAAAAATTTAATTTCTATGCTTATTTAATGCTTCGATGTCTGTCTTGATGCTGGTTATAATTGAAAAATGAAATATAGATAGATATGAGCAAATCTAGACTGTTTTATCTTTGTGGCCGGTGTCATTCGAACAAGTAAGCCCTTTGGAGTGTTTCTACGCTTGGTGCCCTAAGACCATCTGGTTTGGGAGTCATCGGTGGAAAGTTTGCTACATGGGTGACATTGAAGAGCCTAATAAAGATAGACATTGCACAGATCTAGATGTAAATAAAACTATCATCGAGATGGAGCGTAAAACGCACTCGGTGATTGTGATAGAATATAGTTAATAGAGTGTGAAATAAAAGCTAGTGAGTATGTGAGATACTAGTAGTGGTACTCGACTATTTTATCTTCTTTTGGGCACTATAGTTCTTAGATCGAATTGTGATCATGGCGTACTCTGTCTTTCTGACCACACACACACACATAAGGGTTAATCATTTGGCGAAATTTGGTGCGTGTCTCATTTCTGATAGTCCTACAGTTGTGATGTTGTTGTTTATTTGTTTCTGATTGTTTGAGAAAGCTTGATTTCCTTATCTTGGCTGCTCTAGGCTTATAGTTCATGCATTTGCATTCATTTAATTAGTTGCATTGTGTATTTTTCATCTCCGTTGTTTTTGCTTGAGGACAAGCAAAGTCTTAAGTTTGGGGGTATTTGATGAGTGGGTTTTATACCTACGAATTAGTTATCCTTTGAACTCAATTCTTTGCTATCCTTAGGTGTTTTTAGTATCTATTTACTTGTTTTATGCTTTTGTTGTGCAGGGAACAGTTATGGACGATCGTGGTGGTTTTTGGCAAGACCAGGGGCAAAAGGGTAATTTCAGCAGGACATGTGACCTCGCCGCGGCGAGCTCCCCAGGCCAATTTCCTCGCCGGGGCGAGATCTCGCCGGGGCGAGCCTCCAAGGCCAATTTCTTCGCCGGGGCGAGCCCTCGCCGGGGCGAGCTCCCCAGGCTGTTTTTCTCGCCGGGGCGAGAGCGCGATTTCTGGTGCGGCTGGCTTTGTCTGTTCTGCTATTGTGGCGCACTAGAGGAGGAATTTCAGGAACGGGAAAATGAGGAGAGAGGGAATTCAGATGAGAAATCATCCAGGGAGTTGCTATTGCATTATTCAAGCTTGGTTACACACATTGAATAAGCTAGGGTTTGGAGCTAAAAAGAGAAGAAGAAAGGAACAAAAGGAAAATTATCAGAATTTCATCAACTAAGGAGGCTTGAAGCACGAATTAGGAGGGCAAGGATTAGAGAAGAAGAATCACACCACACCAATTCGAGAATATTATCACAAAAAGGGTGTATCTTCATATGTTTTAGTTCTTCTTTCTTATTTTGTAACTTCAACCATGTACTATACTCAAATTATGATGTTATTGAGATTTGATATGAACTAAACTCTTCATTCTAAGATTGCAATGGAACCCAACTTGTAGTTTAAATTGAATGCTCTCTCTTGATTGGTATTTAGGCATTTTGTGAATTGGAGTTCATAACCTTTGCTTAAGGATTAATTGCTTGGCCCGTAATTACCTTGGTAACTTATATGGAATTGAGAGAGGAAGTATAAGTTGAGACCTAGTTATGAATTCATGTAAAAATTGGATATTCTTTATGGACAATGTATGAGATTATGTGACGTGGGTCTTATGTATTATTCTTGAGGATTGATAATTTGATTGTAGTTAGGATAGAAATATACCTAAATACCACATGTATCCTATTGAGAATCCGTGTTTAATGATTTCTATTGTGAAAGTTAGTAATTGATAGAATGGTTAATGAGATTTTTACGTGACATGTGTCTTATTAATTTTTCTTGATATGAGATTCTTGCTAGTGTGTAGAATAGAAATATATCTATACACCACAATAGGAAATACGTATTTGACCATCGAGAGAGGCTTAGACATACTAGTGACTTCTCGGATAACAATTTTTATGTTCTAATTTACTAAACAAGAGAGAGTATGATGTTTAAATGAAGAGTTGGGAGAAATTGTAATCTTAGATCTTTTTATCTTGAATTCTATCCGTGTGTAGTTAAACTTTATTCTCTAAATTATCTTTATTTAGTTATTGATCAACAACAAAACAAATCCTATTATCATTGTTTAAATTAAATTGATTTTTCATGCGAATGATATTTGGTAATTATTTAGCATAATTCCTCGTGGGTTCGACACTCTACTTATCATATATTACTTGTGGACCGCGTATACTTGCGCGTGTTTTATTGATTGCGAAATCAAGCAACACCGATCCTTCTAAGAAGATGCCTCCGATGGAGAATTATGACAGTTCGGGGGACCTATATGATCATACACATGCCTATAACCGCCTGATAAACTACTATGCGCACTCATACGCTGCCAAATGTCACATGTTTGCCACCACCTTGAAAAAGGGAGCTCGAGAGTGGATGGCGTTATTATCACCAAATTCAATCGGGTCTTGGAAAGAATTATGCGAAAAATTTCATACTCGGTTCGGGAGTAACAGGAGAAGAGGGAAGGTGACGGCCTCCCTCATGCAGGTTGAGCAGCGTTTGGACGAGAGCCTAAGCGAGTACATGAAGAGATTTCAGGAGGCAGTTGGAATGGTAACGGAGTTAAACGCCCCTCAGGCCCTTGGTTTCTTCACCACGGGACTCGATGTGCTGAAGTCCAAAAAATTGATGAAGGATATTATGTTTAATCCGCCGAAAGATTTGGCAGAGGCGTATGATAGGGCCGAAGGTTTCATCGCCATTGAGGAAGCCATGGGAAGCCTAAAACCTTAGTCACAGCATCCCAACAAGTTTAGGGATCAGGGTAAGGATAACCAACCCGAGTCAGATAATAACCAGAACAAGTCGGAAGGCCAGACGAGGAAGAATTTCAATAATAGTGGGGGTTCGGGAGGAGGCCGTTCACACTACCCAAACTGGAATGTCAACAAGATCTACACCCCCTCAACACTAATCAGCCGAAGATACTAGAAGAGATATGTGACAAGCCTTACTTCGAACCTTGCTTGGCGAACTCTAAACCAAATCGGGGAAACCATAACTATTACTGCGATTACCACCAGGCTTTGGGGCACTCAACGGAAGCTTGTTGGAATCTGAAAGATATGCTTGAAAAGAAGGTGCGAAATGGGAAATTGGTTCAGTACGTGGCAGGACGGGAGAGTTCGGGAAAGAAACAAGGAGTGGCGAACAGAGAACAATCAGGAAGACAGTAACCAGAACAAAATCGGCTAGTTCGTAATGTGGTGGATGTCATCTTAGGAGGGTCGGTGGGTTGCGTGACGAGGAAGAAACGCTAAAACCTTTTGGATGCGGTGATGTCGGTATCTGATCAGCCCGTTAGGAGAGATCGGGCTTTCCCGGGCACGGTAATATCGTTCACCGACGAAGATTATCCCTCCGAGTTGGTGGATCAGTATGAAGGGGCGCTAGTAATCACGATGCAGGTTGGGCCGGTTGACATGGGGAGGATGATGATCGATAACGGGTCATCGGTGGATATCTTGTACATCCATGCATACCAAAGGATGGATTTGGGGGGTCGCAAGATGGAGGTAGGGCAGGAGGCTCCTTTGTATAGGTTCAGTAACGATCTAGTACACGTGGCGGGGACTATTGAGTTGCCTGTCGTCTTCGGCACGAATCCGTAATAAGTTGAGATAATGGTTAAGTTCTTTGTTGTTCAGGTGAATTCGGCTTACAATGCAATTTTGGGACGACCGACATTGGCAGCTCTACAGGTAGTAACATCCATACCCCACTTTAAGCTCAAGTTTCCTATACCGAATGGGGTCGGAGAAGTCAAAAGGGATTTGGATATCGCTCGAAGGTGCTATAGAAATACTTTGATCTCTTCGGGGGTCGGGGTCAACAAGCAGAGGCAGACGATGACAATTGAGGTTGAACCATTTACCGAGGGTAGCACAGAACCCCTCGCTTTGCCAGCTAAGGAGACAGAAGATGTTGAGTTAATCCCGGGGAATAAGGATAAGATGATTAAAATCGGTTCGGGTTTGCAAGAGCCATTTCGGACTGGTCTAATAGATCTACTTGGGTGTATGTAGAGATCTTTGCTTGGGAGCCCAAAGACATGCCTGGGGTGGATGAATCCATTGCAGTGCATAAGTGTTAGGTTTGTATAATACGCAATCTGATGAGTAGATTTTATATCTATTAATTGAGTATGTTTGACTTGAGTATTTTGCTTTTCTTAAGAGTTTTTAATAGCATTTTAGTACATTTTTGTAGTTTTTTGTGAATAATTGATTTTAGCCTGTGATTGTGTAAATAACGGAGATTATTGTAAATTTAGCCTGGATTTGCTGCTACAAGTGATAATGATCGATTGGCGAAAGTTAAACAAGTGAATAAGTTTTAGTACCTGCAATTCATGAGGAAGATTGGCCAAAACAGATGAACAGAGGAGAATAAAAGGTGGCCAGGGTTTTAGAGCCGTAACGCACTAAACCAGGAGCCGTGGTGCATGAATTACAAAGGACTGGAGTCGCGACACATAAATTCAAGAGCCGTGGCGCTCGGCCGCAGAGGCGCGCGCGTGAAGCCACGCGCCCGGTGGATTTGTTTCCTTTGGCTAAAGATTTGGTTTTATTTACACTTATCATGTATGGGTTGGATCTTATCAGTTGTTAGTTATAGACTAATAAATAGGGTTTTTCATTCATTCATTTAGAGAGAGGCACACGTACATAGACAAAAAAGGAGATCGAGGTATTCAGAAATATTATTTCAGTACGTAGAAAATAAGGGTTTGATTAGAGCTTTATTCCAGAGGAGAACTGAGACTTAGGAGGAAGATCAGATTCGGCATAGTTTATTTCTTCTCTCTCATTTCTTTATTTGTAATCTAAAATGGGTTTTAATAAATCTATGATGTTCTTTACTTTTATTATGAACTAACTCTTTAAGTTAAGGATTCAATGGAACCCGATGATGATTTTATTTAATATTTATTAATTCTTTTATTTAAGTTGATTATGGAGTGAATTGTTTATTATATCTCGTTTTACTTGTATAATTGTGTGATCAACAATTATTGGATGGACTTAGATGACATTTGACAATAGAATTTAGGTTAAGATCTGGATATAATAACTTGTGATTAGTAATTCTTTTCAGTAATAATGATTATTGATTGGATGCTAATTTTATGGGCGGGATAGGAATATACCCGAATACCGCAAGCAACTGTTGGAAAATGAAACTTAATGAATTTGTTATTATTTTTTCTCATAAAAATATAGGAAATTGATAATAATAGGTATGCTTTATAATTATTCGAAAGGGAGTTATAATAGTTATTAGTGATTTTTCGTTGACAATTCTGATTAATCAATTTAATGGAAGAATGATAGTATTACTTAAATGATTCATCGGGGGAAATTGATTCCTTAACCTCTTTATTTATTGATTCAATATTTCAGTAGTTGATTATTTAGTTAATTCACTCAATCGATATCTTAATTATATAGATTAGATTAATTGATGCATTATTATTGTTTAGAATTATTTAGGTTATATTCGCTCCTCGTGAGATTGACACTCCTTATCACTTTATTACTTGATTGACTGTGTATACTTGCACGTAAATTGCTAGTATAGATTTAGCCCATCAAGTTTTTGGCGCTGTTGCTGGGGATGCAATTTATAGCTTAAATTGTTCTTTTATTAATTTTCATCAGTTAGTTTAATTTAGATTTTGTTACGGATTTACGAATTTGGTCTCTATTCGCAGGTAACTTTGTATGCAAACGAGGTCAAAGGAGCAAGAATTACTGCCGTTTGAAGATGAGATCGATAGAAGGCTTCGTAAAATACGACATTTTGGCAAAGAAACAATTAAGCAACAAGTTATGGCTGAGGAAGAAGCACCAAAATCACTTAAAGACTATGCAATGCCGCAAGTCACTGAAATTCACTTGAGCATTAGGAGGCTAGTAATTCAGGCCAATATTTTTGAAATCAAACCTGGAACGATTCAGATGGTACAGAATTCAATTCAATTTGGGGGTATGCCAAATGATGATCTGAACGATCACCTTGTAAGCTTTTTGGAGATATATGATACATTCAAATACAAGGATGTGACTGATGATGCAGTGAGACTTAGGCTCTTTCCTTTTCACACTTCGTGACAAGGCAAAGAGTTGGCTACATTCGTTACCAGCGGGGTCAATCACTACTTGGGATGATTTAGTTCAGAAATTTTTAGCTAAATTCTTTCCCCCAGTAAAGACAGTGAAAATGAGAAATGAGATTACATCTTTCACACAACTAGATTCTGAATCATTGTATGAAGCTTGGGAACGATTCAAGGAAATGTTGAGAAGATGTCCACATCATGGACTTCCGAAGTGGTTGCAAGTACAAACCTTTTACAATGGCTTGTTTAACACAACGCGAACTAGTATTGATACAGCTGCCGGAGGAGCCTTAATAGGTAAGAGTTTTGAAAAAGTGTATGAATTATTGGAGACAATGGCTGCAAACAATTATCAGTGGCCAACTGTGCGAATGACTCAACCAAGGACTAGAGGAAAAATTGAGGTAGATGCAGTGACAACTCTGGCTGCACAATTAGAAAATTTGTCAAGGAAAGTAAATGCAACGGGAACGCAATCAGTGCAACACATAGCTGCAGTCTGTGAATTATGTGCAGGAAATCATCATACAAACCAGTGTGCAATCAATACGGAATCAGTGAATTTTATAGGAAACAAGCAGGGTATGTATTCTAACATATACAATCCAGGGTGGAGAAATCATCTAAACTTTTCGTGGAGCAAAAATCAGAATCAATCGTCAGCTCCAAGACAGTTTCATCCCCCAGGATTCCAAGGCTAAGCTCACCCACAACCAGAAAGGAAGCTTAGTATAGAAGATATACTTACAAAGTACATTGTTGTGAATGACACGAGAATGAATAGCTTAGAAGGATCACTTCGAAATTTAGAGACCTAGATGGGACAACTAGCAAGTGCAGTGAATAGTCGTCCACAAGGGGCTTTACCAAGTGACACCGAAGTTAATCCGAGAAGAGAAAATCACGAGCAATGCAAGGCTATTATATTAAGAAGTGGGAAGAGTTTGACGAACAAGGATGTCATACCAGCCGGGAAGATTGACACTGCAAATGAAAACGGAATTAAAAGTGATTTGAACAAGGAGGAAGAAAAGAGGGATGAAGAATTAGAATTAAAACAAGGCGAGGGTAAGTAAGAAACAGAGAATCTAGTCGCACCATATCCATAAAGGTTAAAGAATCAGAACCTAGACCGACAATTTGAAAAATTCTTAGAAGTTTTTAAGAAATTATAGATCAATATCTCTTTTGCAGAGGCATTAGAGCAGATGCCAAGTTATGTCAAGTTCTTAAAGGAAATTCTTTTAAAGAAAAGAAGGATGGGAAAGCAATTCGTGAGAAAATGTGACGCCCCCAAATCCGGGTCACCTGAGCCACGGACCTGGTTCGCCACTATCTAAAACAAGAATTATACAATCGATAACTTAAAGCGGAATAAAGGAATATTTACATTAATATAACATAAATAAACCTGTCCCAAGTCTCGAAACCAATACTAATACAAAACATAACATAATACAAAAGGGTAAATATGTCTTAATACAAACGGTAATTCTAGAACAACAAAATACAACTACTCCGTAGCTTTCTCCTTTCCCTTATCTTTTCCTGAGCTCTCGCCACGTGCCGCACTAACTGAAATGTTTTAAGGAAAGCAAGGGTGAGCAACAAATTGCCCCGCAAGTATAATAGCAGTGAATAATCACATGAATAACTTTATAGCTCTCAGGAGTAAAAATTTAGCTAACACAAGGAAATAAACAACTTCTTTCATCACCGTTATAGTGGCCACTAAGGACCGAAGGATTTCTGAAGTATTCAAGGATTTCAAAGTTTCCCAAGGAAGGGAACTATTCAATACTGAGGGTGCACCAAGGCACAGAACTCTATTCTAGAACTACTGGAAATTCATCCGATAATCCACAAAACTGGTACAATAGGTGATCAGCCTAAAATACCTGGCGTTATGCATAAGCCTTACATTTTCCATTTACGCGCGTGTCGGTTTCCCGACGTTTATACAATTTCCCCTGCTGTGAGGGTTGTTCCACTCAGCTTTACATGGGAGTCCAGACCAAAACAATTTGATCGGACAATTTTACTTAACAATAATAATAGTTGGAGGACTTTAACCTCGCTTTAGTAACCAAATCAATAAGTGTCTAGCTGAAACAATTAGCCTTGACATAGCTTTTAAACAGTCTATGGAATAAAGAACTTTAAGGTTCAACAACATGCATGATAGCATTTAAAAATATCTTGAATGAATAAAAATTCATAATCTTTGGAATCACACAGTATATAACATTGCATGAAATGGGCTTTCATTGCAATACTTGAATAGAAGTATGAATACTAGCACATTAATTGCTAAATTGATAAGTAATTTGAACGGAGTCAAGAAGCTCAATAAGCTTGCTCAATAAATAATATTTGCTCGATAGATAAATGAATTCGACACTTGCCCAATAAATGAATCGAGTAAGGAAACCTCGCACAATTAAATAGGAGTTGTATGAGTTAGGAAACTTGCCTTGTACGTGCGTTAATACTTGACGTTAATCGTCTCCGTCAACAAAATATCCTACATAGTTTATTAAAATCGTCATAAATATTTGCCACAAAAGAACTAGGTTCATTACAGTCATCACATCATTAAAATACATTGATTGCCACTACGCTTACCCAGTCGGGGGTCTCGCTCCCCGGTGAGGCGAGCGGCTGCCCAGCTCGCCGGTGAGCTGGCGGGGGTTGGGGGGCAGCGCCCCCTGGAAATCCAAGCGTAATTTGTAATCCGTTTAATTCAATTTACGCCTTAGGACAACATCGTTTAGTTCGACACGGGTATAAATTAAGCACATAAAGCTTTAACAAGATATAAGCGTTTTTAATCATTTTGTACAAAAATATAAGTTTTAGACTCGCGGGAAAAATTTACTGGGTCCGACCCGATCCGGCCCGACCCGACCCGGTCCGGCCCGACCCGACCCGGACCAGTCGCCATGCAGTAGCAGTTGCAGTAGCGAGCTGCTGTTCCTGCAAGCAGCGACACAGTCATACCTTGCCTTGCTCCAGCTGCTATATCTCCCCCTACACTCGATCAATTTCATCCCTTACGGACTCTATGGATTCCTAAGACACAAGGCTACAACATATCACAAATTCAAGACGACCCATAATCATTAACATGACCAAATCCTGAGCTAAAACATAAACTGCATGCTCTGTTTTTCGCAACCATGAAATATCTCACACAAATGGCTACTGTGACTTCATTTTAGCATCATTTTGGTTCATTCAAATTGGTATATCTTCACAACTGATAGAAGTACAATATTCCAATAACAAACAATCAAAATAATCACACCATCAAGGCTTTACAGTCCTCTAACAGTCCGAATGTCCAAAAGTCCAAAAATGTCCAAAGTTCATCCTTTAAGCCAAGGTTCGGATCTTTACTTGTTTTTGTTCCACTTTGAGGGTGTTTATGGTTTATATAGCTTCTTAAGAACCTCCATGATAGATTCAACACAACCAATCAACAAAAAAAATTAGCAAAAAATCCAACCCTCAAGCATGTAAGCGTAAAAACTCATGAAAGCTTCAAGTGGAGAAGAAATGGTTGTGGTTCATGGTTACCTTCTTGTTGCTAGCTTCGTGTAGGGTGAAATGGTTGCTAGAGTGCTGCTCTCCTTCCTCTTGGTGCCCTTCTCTCCTTTCTCCTCCTTCCTTGCTTTTCTTCTTCTTCCCGTAGCTTGCTTATTCTTCTTCTATATTTCCCTCTCTCTCTCTCTCTACGTAGCTCTCTGTAACTCTCTCCTTACTTGCAAATGGGAAGTATGCTGATGGTTTGAAGGAGAAAGAAGATGAGCTGATGGGAGGTTTAAGGTGGCTTCGGAAGGAATGTTTTGATATGCAGAAAATGGGATGCCCGAGCTCTTGAAAATGAATTTGAGGAGCATGCTTTGTGAAGTTAACATTCCCATATATGGTGTACTGTGCATGTTTATTCTTTTCCCCCCAATTGGCTCTCAATATACACGTGGCCTCCCCCAATTGGTTTGAGGCTTAAATGTCTCACCAATTAATTCGAATATACAGATAAATATACCCGAATATTCCCACTTTTGTACCAAATTTGGTAAATAACTCTACCCAAAATTATAATGGGTACTCCCCATAAATTATTGGAACACGCAAAAATATTTATTATGGGATTTGTCCATTTATTCGGAACACCCATAATATACATTTCGGATACAGATTAAATCACGTATCAACCCCAATAAAATTTCTGACACTTGGAAAAATTATTCCTCAGCATATATGCCTCATATAAATTAATAAAAATCGAAATAGACGAAAAAGTTTGGGTGTGAATAGTGCTCGTGAATAGTGCCTCGGGAAGCGGGTCCCGCTAATAGTGATTTTATGAATTTTTGCAAAATCGATATATTCACTCTAACGACACAACAACACATAAAATTTAACATATGCACATTTTCTAGGCTGTAACACAATTCTAAACACGTATTATAGATTAATATAAAAATAATAATAATAATAATAATTCATTTTATTCATACATAACTCGGGTTACAAGGAAATCTAAAATTCCCGATCGTTACATTCTCCCCCCCTTATAAGGATTCTGTCCCCAGAATCACCGTACAAGGTTAAACAAAAAGTTGAGGGTAATTCTCCTTCATCTTATCTTCCAATTCCCATGTAGCCTCCTCAGCATTGTGGTTCCGCCAAACTACCTTCACAGAAGGTATAACCTTATTTCTTAATACTTGCTCCTTCCTATCAATTATCTGAATAGGAATTTCTTCGTACGTAAGATCCTTCTCTAAATGAACGGGCTCATAGGATATCACGTGTTTGTAATCGGGTTTGTATGGTCGTAACACTGAGACGTGAAACACGTTGTGGACATGCTCCAGTTCAGGAGGCAAGGCTACCTCATACGCCACTTCACCCACTCTTCTCAATACTTTCGAACGGTCCTACGAACCTTGGGCTCAACTTTCCCTTCTTCCCAAAACGTATCTTCCCTTTCCAGGGAGACACTTTCAGAAACACGTAGTTGCCGACATCGAAGTCTCTCGTCTGGCGATGTTGATCAGCATACTTCTTTTGTCGGTCTTGGGCTGCAACTAGTTTTGCCCTGATCACCTTGACCACTTCGGCTGTCTGTTGCACCAACTCTGGTCCCAACAGTCTTCGTTCGCCGACCTCATCCCAACTTAACGGTGTTCTGCACTTCCTCCCGTAGAGGGCTTCATACGGTGGCATACCGATACTTGCATGATAGCTGTTGTTATAAGCGAATTCCACAAGTGGTAAGTGGTCATCCCAATTCCCTTTGAAATCCATCACACAAGCTCTAAGCATGTCTTCTAGCGTCTGTATCGTTCGTTCGCTCTGCCCGTCAGTTTGAGGATGGTAAGCAGTACTTAGTCGCAACTGTGTTCCCATTCTCTCTTGCAAGCTTCTCCAAAAATTTGATGTGAAGCGTGGATCTCGATCTGAGACAATTGACACTGGCACTCCATGTCGCGAAACAATCTCCTTTATATACAACTTGGCTAACTGGTTTAAATTGAATCGGATTTTTATCGGTAGAAAGTGTGCTGATTTTGTCAATCGGTCTACGATAACCCAAATGGCATCACAACCTTTTTGTGTAACTGGAAGTCCTACTACCACGAAATCCATGGTGATGTGCTCCCATTTCCATTCTGGTATATTTAGTGGCTGAAGTAACCCACTCGGTCTCTGATGTTCCGCTTTGACCTGTTGACAGGTGAGACACTTGCTGACGCACTCTGCTACGTCCCGCTTCATGTTGGGCCACCAAAAATATTGACGAAGATCCCGATACATTTTTGTGCTTCCTGGGTAAACAGAATATGCTGAATTATGTGCTTCATGTAAGATCTCATCTCTTAATTCAGTCACGGCCGGCACCCACACTCGTTCCTCGTATCTTAAGATACCATCTTTATCCATTCGAAATTTCTCTTCCTCATTTTCTGCGATCCTTTTCTGTATCCTTTCACATTCTTCATCCTTTTCCTGTGCTTCTTTCACTTTGTCGAGTAATGTCGGACGAGCCTCAATTACGAATAACCTCTCTGCCGCCTCTGTCGGACTTTTCACCTCGATCTCCAGTCTCGCCATTTCCCGTATTAGCTCCCCGTGAGTTGTCAACATGCATAATTTCTCATTCCCCTTTCTGCTCAATGCATCTGCTACTATGTTTGCCTTCCCTGGGTGATAAAGAATTTCACAGTCATAATCTTTGATTAATTCCAACCACCTCCTCTGTCGCATGTTTAGCTCCTTTTGTGTGAAAATATATTTCAGACTCTTATGGTCCGTGTATATCTCACATTTCTCCCCATAAAGGTAGTGTCTCCAAATCTTCAATGCAAAAACGACAGCCGCTAACTCCAAGTCATGGGTAGGGTATCGCTTCTCATAATCCTTCAATTGTCGTGACGCATACGCAATAACCTTGCCGTGTTGCATTAACACACAGCCAAGACCCTTATGTGATGCATCACTATACACTACAAAACCTCCCGTATCGTCTGGTAAGGACAATACAGGCGCCTCGCTTAACCGCTTTTTCAATTCCTGAAAACTGTCTTCGCACTTTTCAGACCACACAAATTTCACCGTCTTCCTCGTTAGATTGGTCAATGGGGTTGCTATTTTGGAAAAATCTTGGATAAATCTTCGATAGTACCCGGCTAACCCTAAGAAACTTCGTACTTCTGTCGGTGTCTTCGGTTGCTCCCAGTTACTAACTGCCTCCACCTTCGCAGGGTCCACTGAGATACCGTCCTTGTCGATCATATGCCCTAAAAATTGTACCTTTTCCATCCAGAATTCGCACTTAGAAAATTTCGCGTATAACTTTTCCCTTCTCAGTGTCTCCAGTACTTCGCTCAGATGTTCGGCGTGCTCTTCTTCGGTCTTTGAATAAATCAAAATGTCATCGATGAAAACTACTACGAACTTATCTAAGTACGGCTTCAGAATTCGGTTCATCAAGTCCATGAATGCTGCCGGTGCGTTAGTCAAACCGAAAGACATCACCAAAAACTCGTAGTGACCATATCTTGTCCGAAACGCAGTTTTAGGTACATCTTCCTTCCTTACTTTTAGCTGATGATACCCGGTCCTCAAATCTATCTTCGAGAAGTGTCTGGCTCCCTTTAGTTGATCGAACAAGTCGTCGATTCGTGGCAATGGGTACTTATTCTTGATCGTTGATTTGTTCAACTCCCGATAGTCGATACAGAGTCTCATTGATCCGTCCTTCTTCTTGACAAACAAAACGGGTGCTCCCCATGGGGACACACTTGGCTGAATATACCCATTGTCCAGCAGTTCTTGAAGTTGTATCAACAATTCCTTCATCTCTACCGGCGCCATACGATACGGAGCCTTCGAAATTGGTGCAGTCCCCGGCGCTAAGTCTATCGCAAATTCAATTTCCCTGTCTGGCGGAAGACCGGGTAAATCACTTGGAAACACATCTGGAAACTCTCTTACTACCGGTATATTTTTAATATCCACACCTTCTTTCTTCGTATCTAAAATATAGGCTAAATAACCTTCACAACCTTTCTTTAACAATTTCCTGGCCTGCATCATCGTAAGACAACATGAACGTCTTAGCGATGTGCCACCATAAAATATTACCCTCGACCGATTCGGGGTCCGAAGGTTCACACTTTTCTTCTGACAGTCAATGATTGTCGCATGCTCGTACAACCAGTCCATTCCCAATATTACATCGAACTCTCCCAACCTTATTGGGATCAAATCCACGCGAAAATTAAATCCCCTAATCTCAGCGTAACAATTACGAAGAATGAACTGTACAGGAATTACCTCATTATTCGCAATTTCTATGCTCAAGGATTTTCTAACCGTTCTTGGGGTAAATTTAACCGCTTAACAAAATTTTCAGACACAAAAGAACAGGTAGCACCCGAATCGAATAATACACAAGCATTTATATTATTGATTGGGATAATACCTGACACCACGTCCTTAGCAATCACTGCATCCTGGACAGTCATGTTGAATGTTCGGGCAGGGGTGCGGTTCGGCAGAGTCGGACTCCCAATCATCAGTTTGCTGCCTCCTCCTCGGTTGCCGCTTCCACCACTGCTTCCCTTCTTCGGACAGTCTCTGAACTGATGCTCCATTGACCCACAAGAATAGCATCCACGATTCTTCTTTGGGTTTGGGCAATGCGGTGCTATATGCCCTTCCTGGTTGCAGTTGTAGCAGACATTACGTCCCTTCCAGCACTCACCCTTGTGATTTTTCCCACATTTTGAACACGCTTCAATCTTCTTCTTAAATCCTCCCTGACTATTCCCTGCCTGATGAGTGTTGGCACTGTTGTTGCTGTTGTTACCACCGTCCCATTTTCTCTTTCCCGAATTGCTTCCACCGCTACTGCCACCTCCACGGTAGTCCCCTCCACTCTTCTTATTTTTCTTGTGTTGATTTAGGGCCTCAATCCCTCCTTCGGTGATGATGGCTTTTTCCAGCAGCGCACTAAAAGTCTCGATCTGGAGGACAGCTACCTTATTATACAACCACGGTTTCAGCCCTTGTTCGAACCTTTGCGTCTTCAACTCTTCAGTACTTACGTGAAGCGGTGCAAAACGCGCAAGTTCATTGAATTTGGCGGCGTACTGAGCCACCGTCATGTCTCCCTGCTTGAGCTCTAGGAATTTCACCACCATTTGCCTTTCCATGCTTTTTGGGAAATAGTTCTCGAAGAATAATTCCTTAAACTTGTCCCATGATATCACTCCTTCGCCTGCTCGTTGTTGGTTAGCCTCCCACCAATAATTTGCTTCTCCTTTCATCATATACGTGGCAAATACTGTTTTCTGGTCATCCCTCACGCGTGCAATGACGAAAGCCTTTTCCATTTCCTTCACCCAAGACTGGGCTTCAATCGGATCAGTTGTTCCCTTAAACTCTGGGGGTCCAACGCTCTTGAAGTCTTTGAAATTTGTTATGGGTGCTACCGGGGGATGGGGATCCACGGGTCCCGTATTTCTCCCTTGGGTCATTCTCTCCAGTATATCCGCTAACCGTTGCATGGGGTCCACCGGAACTCTTTGATTATTAACCGATCCCTCGGGTGTTGGTGGTGGGGCTCGTATGTTACGTCTAGGTGGCATTCTCTGCTTAACGTAAGAAAATTTAATGTCATCATTTCATTATGAGTACTACAAGTAGACAACATATATAGTAATAACGATTGCATTTAGTGCTAAACAACTATTACAACATACATGACTATGCTATAGCGTACTACTATAGATGTCATCAAACGTTCCTTGATACAACAAAATGGTGAGGGGTTCACCGACATACTCCCCTAAAATAAGCATACAAGTTACAGTCTTACAATACTATCCCACACATGCAGCAAAATGTTGGGATTAACATAAACAAGATTACAAACTGCTAGGCACATAAGTTAAGCAACCTATCCGAGCATACCGCGCTCCACAGCGTTGTCATACTCCCTATGACCTATATGGATCATCAAGCCTCGACTCAGGGTGTGACGAGTCTGTCCCTCTTCAGTTGGGTAGTGGTACACACCATCTATCCACCTGCCCATAGCCGAGTGAAAAGCATATCCCATCCGGTTCATCTTTCTCTTACCCCTCCTCACTTCACCCTCCAGGTCATCAGCTCGTTCTACGGCATCATCCCGTTGTTCCTTGATCCGGACACGGTTTGCCACCTCCCTACCTAACTGGTTCTTCAAAATCTCATTATCCATTTGCAAATTAACTCCCCGATGCTCTGACTGCTCCAACTTTTCTGCCAATTCTGCATTCCT